>CM062829.1:5188446-5711557 GCA_031772345.1 Himalopsyche anomala
ACAAACTTTTCGAAACTGACATTCAAACAGACGTTCAGTTGTTTGTCAAAGTTGTAAAACCAAAATGAATAAGAAAACTTGCGCTATAGAAGGCTGTGATGGCAAATCTGATAATCGTATGTTATGACTTGTATTATTACAATATGCACAATCGTAATATGTTTCGCATTTTCGACTTTTACATGATGTCAATTCTTTACAGCTGAAGGAATATTTCACCGATTCCCGCAGCCACTGAAGTTTGCCGAAAGATATCGACTATGGGCGCGTGCCAGTGGACCGAGCATCGAAATGCTTGATGCAAATTTCGTTTACCAGTGTCGACGAGTTTGCACCAAGCATTTTGAAGAGAGATTTCGGTTGCGCCACAAAATACTGAATATGTTTGCAGTACCGACACTGTATATGCCAGGTAATGTAGTGAAATAGCTCAGAGCACCGCAATGAATTACATTATATTATATATATTGTCTCTGTATCTAGCTTAAAACTTTTATATATATCGGTTTGTGCATCACTGATGTATGTGAAAGATAAAACAAGATTTCTAACCCTTTCGGTTTAAAAGTACGACCTTTACGTCGTATCAAAGGTAAAATTTTATGATATAATAACATAGCCTTCAAAATATGGATGTGCTTTTTAACGACTTTGACAGGATTACCAAATTCGACAACTTATTTCAATCAATTCGGATATTATGTAATTTTATTAGTTTTTATAATTCGGTGGTTTAGTAAAATTGATAGTTTTGAGATATGGTTGACCAAAGTTTTGATACATCCAAACTGAGTTGTGAAAACATAAAAAATAATATTGGTCTCATTTTGTTAGTCATTTCGTCATTTACATCAATTTAAATTTATTGGAATGGTGGCAGAACCATACAATTATATTTCGTGTTGTATTTTCAATGAACTGAGAGATTGTATATATTTCTTTATTTCCATTATGCAAACATCTGCCTACTGAGAGAAAACTAGTAATTTTTCTCGGGTACTTCAAAATTTTCTTTTTCTATTTTGTATATAATGAAAGCTGTTCAATCATTTCAGATCGTCCTTGGAACTCTGTAGGACCTTCGTGTGTGTCACGTGTATTGCCTGCACCTCAACTAGGTAAGTTATATTTTATTACCACTTTTTGGATAACTTTATTTATATAGTTATTTATTTTTATTTCAGCAAGAATGCCGTACCTCAACTGCAAACCCTGATTGTTTTTAACAACTACTTCACTTTCATTATACGTTACTTATGTGAGTTCAATTTTTGCCAGTAACAATGGCAGTAATTATTTACTGTATTTAATAGGTGGTGGTTAAAAATATTTCATAAAGACACAGTGTGTTTTGTTATAATGTGGAGTGGATTTTTTTCCAAGATTTCTAAGAATTTTCTTCTTACTCCAGATACCATCACATCTCATTCGCTCTTGAGAGTCCCACCAGCAACCAGTGCTGCGTCGACAAGAATTTCGATCTCCTCCAGTGAGTAACTATTTTATATTTGCGTATTGATCAGAACGTAAATTCTCTGTCTTATAAATCACAAATCAATACCATCAGCTATATTTAACGGTTGATTTTTTTTAATGCAAATTGCTTGACTTCTACGAATTGTCTTTTGATTCCAGATAACCTCGCATCTCGGTCACTCTTGAGACTAACACCAGCGACCAGTGCTGCATCAACAGGAATCCCGATCTCCTCCGGTAAGAAATTACATAAGATTTGCGTGTCGATCAGAACGTGAATTCTCTCTTTTATGAATCTCAATTCAATATCATCTACAATATTTAACGGTTGATTTTTTTAATGCAATTGCATGACTCCTAAAGATTGTCTTCTGATTCCAGATACCCTCGCATCTCGGTCACTCTTGAGAGTCCCACCAGCAACCAGTTCTGCGTCGACAGGAATCCTGATCTCCTCCAGTGAGTAATTACTTTATATTTGCGTATCGATCAGTACGTAAATTCTCTGTCTCATAAATCACAATTCAATAACATCAACTATATTTGTTGATTTTTTTTAATGCAAATTGCTTGACTTCTAAGAATTGTCTTTTGATTCCAGATAACCTCGCATCTCGGTCACTCTTGAGAGTAACACCAGCGACCAGTGCTGTGTCGAAAGGAATCCCGATCTCCTCCTGTAAGTAATAACATTAGATTTGCGTGTCAATCAGAATGTGAATTCTCTCTTTTATGAATCTCAATTCAATATCATCTACAATATTTAACGGTTGATTTTTTTAATACAATTGCATGAATTCTAAGGATTGTCTTCTGATCCCAGATAACCTCGCATCTCGGTCACTCTTGAGAGTCCCACCAGCAACCAGTTCTGCGTCGACAGGAATCCTGATCTCCTCCAGTGAGTAATTACTTTATATTTGCGTATCGATCAGTACGTAAATTCTCTGTCTCATAAATCACAATTCAATAACATCAACTATATTTGTTGATTTTTTTAAATGCAAATTGCTTGACTTCTAAGAATTGTCTTTTGATTCCAGAAAACCTCGCATCTCGGTCACTCTTGAGAGTAACACCAGCGACCAGTGCTGCATCAACAGGAATACCGATCTCCTCCAGTAAGTAATTTCATAAGATTTGCGTGTCAATCAGAATGTGAATCTCAATTCAATATCATCTACAATATTTAACGGTTGATTTTTTTTAATGCGATTGCACGACTTCTAAGGATTGTCTTCTGATTCCAGATACCCTCGCATCTCGGTCGCCCCTGAGAGTCCCACCAGCAACCAGTCCTGCTTTGACAGGAATCCCAACCTCCTCCAGTAAGTAATTACATAAGATTTGCGTGTCAATCAGAATGTGAATCTCAATTCAATATCATCTACAATATTTTGATTGATATCTATACATCAAATTATGGGGCTGGTGGAGCCGAGCTCCAATTTCCCTTTCATCTGGTGTATTTTGATGTTGCTTTTCCCGCGTAGCGTCCTGGATTTACCTGGGCGTAGGCGGGTGCGTTGTCTTTGGTTTTTGTTTTGTTTTTGTGGTGGTATTAGTTCTCATTCGTAGGCATTACATGTGACACTAGTGGTTGATTCAGTAACCTCGAGCTGCAATTAATTGGGGTTATGCTTATCTGATCAGTTAATATATTTTTTTTTTTGATTTGTTTTTTTTTTTATGTAATTATTATTTTTTTTAATCTTTTTCCCTCTTTTTTTTTTGTTATTTATCCTCGAGAGGAGGTCAAACCTACAGTGTCTGCGGCAGTCGTTCAGGTTTTGGAGTTCGGGGTTTTAGCAGATGTTGATAACCAAACATGTGAATGTGGGGGATATAATATATATTATTGATCAACATTTAAAAAAACAAAGCCACGTGGCAGATTTCAAAAAGAAAATCCATTTTGATATAATGCAAAATGTAAATTTTGATTTTTTAAATTGCAGTGTACATAAGACTGATCTCATTAAAAAAATGTGTGATTTAAGTATTAGAATAATTGTACATAGTTGGTGTAAGGATGTATGTAGAATACTAAGTGGTAAAATTAGCCGGGTCACTGGCAATGACCCAGTTAAAATTGCCGCGAGAAGTCGTTACACCAAGTATTACAATTATAGAAATAGAAAATAAGTTTTAACGTAGTTCGCCACTGTTTTTATAAAAGATTTTTGTACTTATTTTAAAGATATGTATTCAAAATTTTCTTTCCATTTGCTGTCAAATTATACCAGAAAACTTATTGAGAAAGATTGAGTAGTCAAAGTGCTCACTTATTAATCTTCTTGTTGCCAGGCTTTTTGGGATTACCATACAAAGAATATCGTAATTATTAGAATAATAATACGTATTTTATTAACAGACTATCATTTATTCAAAGATATATATTTATCACCACGTTAACTAATGATTGCATGGTGCCAATTGGCAGCACGTAAATATATTTTAAATTGTATTATATTTTGACATACAGGACGAATATTTTTATGACATGTGAGAGCAATGTTTCTGGCAATGTTTCAGGTGTACGCGTGCGCACTTCTAAAATGTGGCCGCACACATTTTTCCATCTCCCGCATAGACCTCACGCAGAAATATTGTAAAAAGAAATTTCATTTTTTTTTTTTAATCCTTATCCACTCCCAATATGGAGCATATGGCCTCCTAATGGAAGTATCTCAACAGAAGTTTTTCTACGAGAACTGTTTGTTACTCAGTCGCTCAACCTCACTTTTTTCAAAGTGAGTAGTAGGGAAAGAAGGATAAGGCTAGAACAGGACTAGTGGTTGGCTAATCGCTATTGCTGCACCCAGTTATTAAAGAATCAGAAGGATGGAAGGAGAGGAAATGATCTGAATTGACATCACAAACACCCAGTCTTCGATCACAACTATGAATTGAATAATTCTCAAATTCAATGTGATCTGACCGGGAATCGAACCCAGATCTGGATGATCGGTAGAGCAAGCTCTAACCAACTGGGCCACAGCAGGCGTTTCTTTAACTTATCTAATTAATTTTATTCAATTATAAGTCATCCTTTTTTCCAAGCAAATAAACAATAGGATGAGTGTTGTTTTTTAAAGCAATATGCAAATAATGGGTTGACTGACTGGACTCTAATGAAATAAAGCACCAAATAATCGGGTTAGAATTTTATACAATTGACATAATCTTCATTGATTCCAAGAACTTTTTTTAGCAGCCTGATGTGACGAATTGATTTATCAAACGTCGGTGAGTAGGTCAGTGACTACCTACTTTTACACATTCGCACACTTTTTGTTTTTGCTGAAAATTAACTGCAAAAAGAAGCACACAATAGAAAAATTAGAGGGAACGTTGTGTGAGAATTTTATTTCCAAAAGAAACTTTTTCTACTACAAAAAATTTTTAGCTGTTGCTAAAAAACTATTAGGGGTTATGCGATATATGCCGCATATCTATGTTCGTTTGCAAACCGCTAGCATTATGTAAAAAAAAATTAGTGGATACGTTCAACGCTTCCAGCGTGTAGAGTTTATGAACATCAAAAGCTGTCAATTATTTTTCAACAATAGAGAGCGCAGTGCGTTTTGGAAAGTAGTGAACCAGGTTTGTAGTGTGTACAGATATCTTGTCAGTGTTACAGACTAACAATATAATGTTCACTGCGTTCGAGCAAACAGCTGTGTTTGCAATGCATGTCAAGCTAATTGTGAGTGTTTACAAGTCCGCAATTGTAGATGGATACTGTCATAGCAGTCTTAAGTTCCAAGCAGTGCTGTAGAAAATCAGCAAATTATGAGTGAGCCGTGAAATCCCAGCCTTTACTATATGGCGGTTATACGTAGATCAACTTTAAATTCCAATTTATGAGCTTATTTTTCGTTATATATAACATGTATGTTAGAATTCGAATCGTTCAAACATGTACATTCTCACAGATTTTGTTACTAACGACCCGGGTTTCGCCTTTCGCCATCTTCAGGCGTTCAAGTGCATGGATGAACTTGAACTGAAAAAATGTATGTTTGAAAGATTTCTTGTATGGATATTCTGTGATTTGTTGGTGTTATTAATTTACAAACGATACATCGGAAGGGCCATATATGCAAAATTAAGTATCAGTTATATAGAATGTTAATTATAAATTACATAAACAACAGTAACAAGCGGAATTCATATTATATTATATAAAATTTTGACGCCTATTGTGATATTATGAAATAAATGCTGCGTCTTTTATCATATAATAATGGCAATATACCAAGTAAATGATGATTTAGTCAATAACAATATTTAAAAAAGAATGAAGTGAAATGTGTTACCCTAGTTTGACTTACTGATTTTTGATTACTGATATGACTTGAGAAATCCTATGGAAAAATTGAGTTTCGAACCAGTGTTCATAAATAAATTTTGAGATTTATATTAATTGATTAAAATCCCAATAATGATGTTGGTTTTTTGAATGAACTATCCAACCTCATTCTTTATTGAAATATTGTAAAAAAATAATTTAAATTAAATGATTTGCCTTCTTTGTTGGCATTTGTTTTCCGAGATTTTTATTTAAAAACCTTATAAAATGTAATTTTTTCTAATTTTGAAAAAGATTTAATTGAAAAGATATATAATTATTATATAAATATGTATTTCCTACAATATAACAGAAATAAATGGTTTGATATTACTTTGAACTTATATAATGAATCCGGACCACTCATCTGAAAAAAGTACCTGTTTTCAACTCTATAGCATGGCTTTCACTATAGGGGGCTTTGATACTGTTCATCAAAGACCTTTTTTTGTTTTTCTCTAACAAATTGTATTTTATACTTTGAAAATAGATATCTTCATACCAAAAACTGCGAATTTTATCAAAAGAAAGAATTTTTCTTTTAGAGTAACAAACATACTTGTGTTAATCGAACTTGGAAAAGGTTGTATTTGAAACTAACACGTTTGGAATAAAAAATGTTTTTAAAAACAATTCAGCAATTTTGTAAAAAAAGGCAAGAAAGCATTGCAAATCTGTAATTTACTTATACCAACACTGTTTTTTTATTTTTCCTCTAGATCAGTGCTTCCCAAAAAAAATCATTCCACGGCCCCCTCAATACAAAACATGTTCTGCGGCGGCCCCCAATCTGTACTCTTAGTTTTTTTTATATTCGATGTTTTTTCAAAAAATATTTGTTTAAATTTTGTAATAACACATTCCTCAGCCTCATATATAATGAAGAAAATACATGATAATATGATTTTGGCCAATTTTAAACTCTCAATAATTCCTAATATTGAAATAATAAAATGTTATGCATTTTGTACATCTGTAAATATACTATGCTTAATGTTTAAAAAATAATTCAATTATGTCAGAGTCATCGATTTGCCCTGGCAATTCTCATTATAATGAAAAAAGCCTATGTTTCGGCTGTTTTCAACCAGTTTATTCATAAACTAGTATATTTTACATTGTATTACAATTCCTTAGCATGTTATTATTTCATAATGTTAAAGCTTATGCACTCATTAATAACACTGTATCCTATCGTCAATTGGTCATATTTATTTAAATTGTATTTGTTGTTTATCTTCTACAATAAAATATTTTATGCTCAACAATTTTTTTTATTTACCACCAGTCGACCTTTTTTCGCGCCATTTTTAGAATAATAAAGTAATAAGAATAATAATAATAACTATTTCCTAGCTGGGTCCGACTTACAGGTACCTGTTTTACCAACCTACAAACTCCATGCTACCAACATACCAACTCCATGCTGCCAACCATAAGCCAGTAAAAACTCTGAACAACTTCATGCTCTAAGTAGCCCATCTATAAAGTATATTAGTTTATGACATCAATGTTGACTTCATTATCTTAATGTTGGTAGAACTGAACTTACCCACTAAGCTCGAGCTTTTGGTGGTGATTGTTGCCAGTCTTGAAAAATATGCTTACAATCACTTTTAGACAAATATTTTTTCATTCAAAATAGTTATTTCAAACAGAACTTTTAACCAACGACATAATAATAAAATATGAATAGCAGTAGTAGCACATGTTGTTTGGTATTTATTTGAACTCAAATTAATTCTGTAAATTTTTTGAGTATAGTTTATTTTATATTATTCGGGCTATAATGCTGAGGAACATGGGCACAAATAATTGAAAAACACTGACAATCCGAACTATCAAATTTTATTTAGTGAATGTGTGTGTTTAATATTTTAACAATGTAGATTATCATTTTTGATCATCAGAAACAATATTTGTATCACTAATGCATTGAAAACCTAAACCATTTGATTGCGATTGAATTACTCTTCGTTTTTCCGATTGACATGTTCATTGCATTTTTAATTTTCCATTATTCTATATATTTCAGATGCATTACTTACCTTGATCTGTTTAAAATCCGAAAAGTCTATTTTCAAGTTAACAAGAATCTTTCTCCATGATCGAACCAGTTTTATTGGATAATGCTAAATCTTAGTGGAGTGCTTGTGTGCCGCACACATACGAGCCGGTCTTGGATATAACACCACGGTCCATGGGATGAATTAATCTTATAAAATTGGACAGTAAAAATTTAGCTTTCATAAGTTGTCTGTTTTCAATATGGTTTCATTTAGATGAAAAAGAGCAATATCTAACAATACCGCTTTCCGTGATAAAATTTACTTTAATCACAGATAACCCGCACCTTTAAAATCAAGAGTAGGTACACTGTTTCTTAATTGTTCTGTTTAATTTAGTTTCAAATTCTGGAATTGACATTTTTATATATTGTTTTTTTTTCTAATATTTTATGAATTTCTATTCTAAGCCTCTCCAAGAGGATGAAAAATCGACTGGACTGTTCTTGGTAAACAGCTCGTGTTTTCGTCAGGAGACCAAATGTTGCACATTGAGAGACAGCATGCTTAAAATAATCTTTGCCCTCATCAGAAGTCTCCCCTAAGTAACAGTTTAATACTGTGTGCAGAGAATTTTTTTTAAAGATATATTATTTATTGACAGTTTATACAGAAAACGATTGGTGCCAGAAATTGCTTCTTCGATGAGGATTTTGAAAGGATAATAAAAGCACAACACACGAGTATAAAAGTAACAGTAATCAATTTATTGATTAAAATATAAAAATGTATAAAAACTTCAAAGTACCTATTCAACAAATAACTTATATAAAAAAATAATTAATATCATCTAGAAATACTAATAATAGAAAAATAAATATGTTAACATTTAGGTATACGAGGTATTTCAAAAAGTACGCGTTTTGGGTGTGCAGCACTATTGATTACAATTTTCTTCGTTGTGGCTTGACTGAAACGTGTGTCGTGAACCAGCGTTGATCGAAGCTTCGTCGGATCGCGGTTCAATAATACCTTTATACTGGCCCCACAAACAATTAATTAGAAAACAGTCAATAGATTTTTTTTAACTTTGGGATACAGGTCATACAAAATAGTAGTCGGGGAAGAAACACAACGGATTTCATCAAGGACGTATAATAATACATTACAGAAAAGAGTACATGCAATCGAATCATTCAAAGTACTTATATTATGATTTAAAGATAACATAATAATCTTATGTTCCTAAATTAATGTAAGCCGTCAACGTAACTTTTCACAAACGCTTGAACATAGTTATCAAGAACTGGCAGTTCTTTTATAACATTTGAAAAACTGAAAAAAAAATGTAATAATAGATAAGGGATGATCAGACTGTCGACAGCAGTCTACCGGTCACTCCCAGAACCATTTAGGGTAGACCATAACATGACATTGTAAGCGTTAAGAGGTTTAATTTATTGTCATTGAAAACAGTTAAGGTTTCATGAAACATGGGTTTCAGTAGTAAATTGTAGACAAACCTACTACAGTCCAACTAAAAAGAAAGATTCAAATTAATTGAATAATAGGAATACTAAAACAATGAAAATTGAATTCTCGCTAACTATGTTGGTAGTCAAAACGGACATTTACAATGTGTTTTCAATATTACATATCAAAAAAGATTTTTATTTATCTTTTCGGTTTAGCTAGGATAATAGGGCATATAGACCAGTGTACCCTCCAGCTAAATCATCTTCCTGCTGTCGAAAAGTGTGACCATCCCCGGTTTCGAGCAATAAAAACAACCAATTGATTCAAGTATTGTGTGATAAACCTCTTATAAAATGCTCATTAAAGCTGAAATATTATGTATAAAAGAATAAGCAAACAAAGTTGGCCATCAATTCCATAATACCAATATTCATAACTATGATAGTGTTCTTTTAAACAATCTTATTTTCACATCAGGTAGTAAATATTCATTTTTGTTAACTAGAATAATAGACATGCTGAGCACACATATAAACATCAGTATCGCTTATAATTCATGAGAAAATTGATCTGCAGTGCTTTACCAACACAACAAAATATAAATTCATTACTTAAAAATCGGATGGAAGGATACTGCTAAATTAATACAATGATTATTTACATCAGTTTTAACATTGGTAGTAAATAAAATAAGACATCAAAATATTTGACAGTCTCAATTTCATCAGACACTAGCATGAAGATACAATAACTTCTTAACATGACCTAATTAAAATCCTTCAATAAAGTAAAAATAGCTAAGTATATTGTTTCTAGAAGAATTATATGATGTAGTTTAAAATTGACTAAATCTTATAATTCGTGTAGAATTAAATATTGTGCTATTATTATCTTATTACAACTGAGTTATTTAGTAAGTAAGAACTACGGTGCCAATGAAATCAATCAAAAATCATTTATATCAACGCTGTCGCAGTTCTATATGTAAGGGTAGTTTAATAAAGTTACTTTTTGTTTTACTTGTACTATTTGTTTTGTTTTTTGGAACTGCTTGCTACCTCTAGTAAATAACCACTTTAAAGAAGCTACAAATGGACAATTTGGTATTGCAGGTTGATTTCAGTATCCAATTTGAGTTGGTAGAATGACAACACTGAATAAATACAGAAAGAAACTCGCAGCGTGCAGACCAACAATATTCTCACGCTAGTTTTTAACTGTTCACTGCCCGTCATGCATATATACGGGAACAAGAGTCGGACCCACCTGCCCACCTCGTATGTATAAGCATCGTGTAATTTTATTTAATTGTCATCACTGCTTAATGTGAGCGTATAAATCGAGCTCGACAGCTGGGCAATGAGAGGGTTTAAAAAAAGATGTTTTCTGCACTACTGAAATATTGTTTTGGTTATCCAACTGTATGCATCAAATATATCTACGACTTCATTCAAATATTATTATTATACATCCGTGACAGTTATCAATTTAAAATTATTAAAATCTAACAGTAAGATTTATCTGAAAAGAATTTCAGCACCAATAATAATATATATACACTGATTGACCAATTTCAAATTCCAAAATGGATGCGTATTTCCTAAGCATATTTTATCCTAACTTGCAATTATTACACAATAATTATAAAAAAAAATCTCTAGCTTCAATGCCATTATTAATCCATCAAAATAATAATTTACAATATCAGAAAGAGTTTTATCCTAAAATTTAGATTATTTTGTCAGTTTGAAGGTAAAAGTGATATCCTGTTAAATTGAATTTTAGAGGTTTGCAAATTTTCCAGATGTAATCTAAAACAAGAAACCCTGTTGAAAAAATCTCTAATTTACACCATTTATTTCTTGCTGGCAGTTTTTATAGATATTATTTCAATTAAGCATAAACAAGTACCTAATCCTTTATACCAAAAATTTGATGTTAAAATTGAATGATTTTTCACAAAAAAAACACAGAGTGGTTGACTTATTATTTCTACAAAAATGAAATGTTTACGAAATCTTGTAATGTCCTGTTTTATTAAAACATCAACAATCAACCTAACGGGGCTTACAATCCCAATACATGAGATAAGTTGATAAAAAATATCATTTTATGATTCAGTAACTTTGTATGTTTCTATGTTCAAAAATATTATGAAATCTAGAAGTCAAATATCTCTTTGTTTAGAATAGTAATCAAAGCTGTGCTACACATTGTTTGTAGTAATTAAACAGAGATAAAGATGTCGGTGATATTAACTTCACGATTTCTGGATTTTAAAATATAGAATCAAATTTAACCGTCACATATCTTTTCTTAAAACAATCGAATAACATTTTTTTTTATGCATAGCATATCAGAATATTTTGAACAATTTATAATACAAAACGGGATGGTTTGAATAATTGTTAAAAAATAGAAATACTGTCAAACCTTACTTTGAAACGTGTATATTAACCCGATCCCCGAAGTCTAAAGGATACTTTCCACGTGGTATATCCAGAAAGTTTTACATTTCTCTACATAAGTGATCAGATACAAAATGAATGTATTTTTGAAGATTTTTATTGTACGAAAAATTAATATGAATGATTTTTAAAGGCCCAACGTGTTCAGAAAACAACATTTAATTGACTGGCCGTAATTTTCTTTAGTTACCGTTCTAATCACTGAATGACGTTTCAACATGTTAAATAAAACTGAAACTTGAAAGCGACGCGGGGAAAGGGTAATAAGTGTAACAATATGAATAGTGAAGGGTTTCCCAACCCTGTGCCTGCATTACGCTAAACGAAAGCTAAACGAAAGAAACACAATTAAATCCAAAAAGTATTTTTTTGTAAATCCCCTTGTATAAATGTATAATATTACGATTTACAACCATTTTTAAATCTGCCTTTCATCTGCCACTACTTATTTCAATCTCAAGAGTGCCCGCAACCGCATTAAGGTTGAGAACTCTACAAAAAGAGCATCGTTGTCAGGGTTTGAAAAACTATTAATAAAGGGGTGATTTGCCTGTTATGTACATAATATTATATAAATATTTCAATTTTTAATAATGCCTTAGATAATAATTATGCCCGATATTAAAAATCGTCTCATAATTTGTCCAGTTTTAAGCTGACTTCTATCTATCTTCAACGTTTTAAACACTCAGTCTTGTAAATATTGAATTATTTGGTATAAATTTGACTGTGTACAAGTCTCAGGCAAATCATACCTCCGGGAGAGACCAGGTCATGCAATTAAGACTATCTGAGAGTAACGTTTGTAACTACTGGATTATAGATTTTTAATTTTATTCTACAGATAAGGCAGTCCATCAAACACGGATATAAGTCCAAATAAAACTGCCAAGTCAATTAAATATATTCGAACGCAGAACAATCCAAACGTATATATATGTTTGACTGAACTTTATTTTATTTATATCTTTTATGGTTGAGAAATATAATATTATTTTGAATCGGAAAGTTACTATTTAAAACAGTGTGCAGGATACGATTACGCAGAAAATAAAAATTATTTATTTTTAAATATTTTTACAGCACCAACAGCAGATTTGATTTATAACTACGAATTAATTTTGTTTTAAAAAACATGAACAAACAAAAATTTAATTCATTTAAAAATCGAACCGACTGAAACATTACTAAGCTGTTTTATATCAGCGGTCTCCAAACTATGATCTGCGAGTATCATGGATATGGGGCTATTTGCATTACAAACAATACACTGAACTAAATATAGGTTGCATGACTATGTAGAACAGTCTGGCAGTTGGACCAGCTTTACATATTTGTTTTTGATGTGCCGATAAAATACAATGACGACTTAAGATCTTTTGAATAACCATTGAATTTCTATTATCGCTCTGATATAGTAAGCAATGCATGGAAAAGTTTAAAAGTATAAATTTAGTAACTTCTCTTTTTTAAAGTAGTTAGGACACATTGATTAGATTTTGATCTAATTCCTCAAACACTCAAGAAAGGAAGTTTGTATCAAAAGATATTGAATTTAGTATATGTTAACTTAGTTTGAATTGTATTATTTCTTAGGTATATATAAACTGAAACAAAACATCGTGACAAAACAAACGCTGCTGGTAATTTTTAATTTTTTTTTCTTACTTTTTACAACCTTAACACACCATTTGATGGCAGCCTCATAAAAAACAATAATTAAGTCTGTTATGCATCTTTGAATAAAATCCCGAAGACTCTTTCTCCGACCGACGATTCCACACGACATTCATTAAATTATGACAGGCGCCGCCTTCTTCGTAATAATAATTCATCTATTATTTGGTGTCACTCTAAATACTTTTAAATAATAAATGCCTATAAATAATAAAGCAACGTAAAACAAAGAACATTGTTAAAAAAATCAGTACACATAACTAAGATTAATAGTCCGGTAGAAGTGAACAGAGAACTACCGGACCGTTACAGATAATACGAGCTTATCGACTTACACATAAATTACATTTCGTTGCTTCAATGATAAAACTGCAAATCGGTACGCTATCCTCAATATCCATTTCAAACTGCAGCTAAGTGTTTTTTTACGTGCACAAGACCGTTAAAAATTACACGCAACTTTCATTAAATACAATGATGAAATTCCGCAGTGCAGAGAACGTAAGAGCTAATATTTCAGGTTCCGCACGGTAATAAATGACACAAAGGTAAAACAATACTTCGTAAAATAAAATATTTCTTACTACACATGTACAACGATCCAAATTTTATAGTTTAAGATAACCAGTGTAATGTTTTTGATTAGAAAACGTGACATTTTGTTATTTGAATACTTATCAAGTAGAGCTGTACCACGATTAAGAAAGAAAAATTCAATTCTTGTTGATTTATAAATACTTTAGGCAAGTAATACCACTAGTAATTATATTCATTCGGACCGATAACTGTCTGATTGATATAATGAAAAGAAAAAAAAACAAGTTGTTTCGTGTACATGTCTACTAGTATGAATTCGAGTCTTCACTTATAAAAGTATATATCTAAAATTATTCAATGTGCCACAACAAATTTAGATAACGACACTGGCATCGGCGATTTGTACATATTCTGTATTTTAAAACGTACATAATATCGACGATATGTCAACTGTAATATAGAAATTATATGATTTCATATTGTATAAAAAGTCATTTGAGTTAAACATCAAAGGACTTTAGCTGAGGCATATTGACTTTTTGGGACAAGATTGATATGAAAAAATTTGTCTTGTCGATCTGCAGTTGAAATGATGTCGACGAGAAGGACGGATTTACAATTTTACCAATGAAACATTAATTTTAATAAATTTGAATTAACCATTATTAAGAACTAGAAGTGTCAATATCACGAGTGTTCAATTGAAACTTCCAAGAAATCACTGGGATTTATGAAACCACCCTCAGTCATGGGCTCGTCCAGGCTGTGTTCGCTGACTGACGTAGACTGTTTACTGTCCACGTCCATTTTGCCATACGGAGTGTTACTGCTAAACAGGGAATTACCTTCACCGAGTTCAGAATGTTGCCGCATGTGCTTTTCAAAACTAGCCGGCTGAGCGTATTTTTTTTTACATATTTTACACTCGAGAGGTTTCTTCTCGTCGTGTAGCATTTTAAATTGCTGCTCGAGAAGTTTGTCCTCCGACTCTTTCAAGAGTTGTTGGGGTAAAAAGTTTGAATTCTTGAAAGCGTTGTTGACTTGTTCGAGTAGCTTCGAGTTGTTTTTGGCGGCGATGCCGTCCATCATGTGTTTCTTCATGTGCTTTTCGAAACTGGCCTGCTGGATGTAGACCTTTTCACACATGGTGCACTGGTGAGGTCTGCTCTTGTCGTGCTCTTTCAGATGCATGGCGAGAGACATCCGGTTGGCTAAGGGGAGGGCGCATAAGGGGCAAGCGAAGGCGGACTTTGGTTCACTGAACGAGACCGTGACGGACGGCATTTTGGCGTTGAGAAGCTTTTTGACATGCTGCAGGTCATGGGGTAAATTAATCTGAAAATTCAATGAAACAAAATATTAATTAAGAGGCCTAGCGTATTTATTTAAAAGATATATTATTGGTGAATTAGAATCATCTTATTCTCATTAAAATAGTTATCTTTAATTAACGTCTCAAATGAAAATAATCGCACATAAACTAAGACAATTTTTCGTTTTAATATTTCTAACTGCCGTGATGGTTCATTCATTGTAGTCATATGTACAACTTATCTTGCGCTGGAGTTAAAAAAGTTCAGCATGGCTGAAATTGTCTAATGTATGAGTCAACATGGCTGTAAGTCTTCAATGCTAATTATATTTTCTGCAACAGTGTTAACAAACAGATGAGATATATTCAATAACAAAGTGATAAAAAATTAGGTTACGTACCTGCATGGATCGCGCCATAGCAGTGGTAGCCTCTCGATCTGCGCTCTCCTTTTTGAAATTCATCTGAGAGCCTTCTCTTTTGATAACCCTTGCATATTTGGCAACATCAAACTGCATATCGTCCCCACTATCGCTGGAGTACTCTCCGTAACTTGAGTTTTCATCATCCGATTCATCAAAATCTTCTTCGTCCACAATCACCTTCTTCGGCTGGCTCTGCTTACGTTTATTGGGAGTCGACGGCATAACTGTTTTCGCTATATTGTTGCTACTATTGACATTGACAAGCGAGACTGTCATACTGCTGTTCATATTGAGGAGGGTGTTATTGTCTTTCAATGTAATGCTCGCGTTCTCCTTTTTGGGGCTCGGATCTTCGTATTTAATGTGCGGATGGATGCGAGTGACGTGAAGCTCGAGAAAATATTTAAGTTTGAAAGACTTTTCGCATGCAGGGCATTCGAAAGGACGCTCATTGTTATGCGATTTGACATGCATGATCAGATTGCGCTTCATGTTAAACTCTCGTCCGCAAATGTCGCATCTGAACGGCGAACTGGTGGAAGAGTGCGTCGGTAGATGCGCGGCGAGACTGCTCCTCGTGGGGAACGGCTTCCGGCACGAGTCGCATTCGTACTGCGGCTCTCCGCCATGTTTTTTCATGTGATTTGTTTTGTTACGTTCATACGTAAACTTTTTGTCACAATATTCGCATTCGATCAGCTTTTCACGCTGGCCCTGAAATTAAAGTTAACGATATTAAATATTTGTCAATGATATTCCTTCATTTTCATGGTTTTAAACAATTCTAGAATATTCTATTTTCAGCCAATTAATAACTGATCACAGTTGCTTAGCTTTTAAGAACTTACTACTTGGTAAGTAGTAACATAGTCCAACATCAGGAAAAATTGCTTGAATCAGTCGTGTTAACTTGGTTATGACTAGGACAAATTACAAGGCATGAAAAGTGGTTACGGTGTCCTTTTGAAAGCGGATAGAAGTAAGTTCATAAAAGCTTTTTGAAAACCTCTTTTTTATGTTAACTTTCAGCAAACAGTGCTTGCAACCGGGTATTGCAGAATTCATCCTTGAACATTCCCTGAAAATATTTGAATCCCAAATAACATTATTACGCTGCGGAATGCATCCTGCAAGAAGAGTGTGAAGCAGTAGTAGGTTGTGGTGTGCAACGTTGAGTACCCTAAGGAGTATAATATTCTTTTTTTGACAACAATTGAAAGATTTATTTGAGAAATTTAAAAAAAGAAAACAATACAAGTGTTGATAAAAAATGTAAATGCAATTTTTTCCACTAGCTTGAAATATAGATATATTTATTGCACACACAAATCAAGTTACAACTAGATTCATGCTAGAATAATTTTTGACCTACAAAACAATAATCGTATCTGCGATATAATACTAGTAATTAATTTGGTTTTATTGTGTTGTATGAATATCTTACGCCCAAAGCGGCAGACAAATCGCTGTCCATTGCGACAGAGTCGATGGTAATCTCCGAGTTGTTAAACAGCGAATTCATTTCAGCGTTTTTCTTCTGCGTGAAGAGGTTTAATACTGTTTTATCGGCCGCCGACTGCATCTCGGCGTTGTTTGTACGCTGGTACACAAATTCTTTCTTTGGGATGTGGATTCGGACCATGTGACCCTGAAATAAAAAGAGTCGTCACATTAGACATTGAGAACGAGAATCAAATGAAATAATAGTGACAAGATTGAGACATCAGGTGAAACGATTTATTAGCAACTATTTTGTTTTATATTATATTATAGCTAGTCGGTACAGTAATTTCAAAAATAGAATGCACCAATCAAATAACATTCAGGTGTTAACAATCACATTGAAAATAATTGAGCACATAAAAGTAGGGCTGTAATGCAAAACATAATATTTCCAAAATGAGAGATATTGAGTTAGGTATGCAGATAGGGTAATTCAAGCCTAAGGAATCGACTAGTCCTATTAGTTTTAATATAAAATATCTAAAACACTAGTTTTCAAATTGTAAATCATATTTTTATGCAAGTATTATTTTGTTTGTGTTATTCGTTATAGTTCGAGTTTTGGAAATAGTACGTTTTGCATTATAACCCCACAATTATATTTTAAATTAGATTTATGATTTGTGACCAGGGTCTCAACTGTTAGTGTTTCGAAGATACGTATGAAAAGGTATGTAAAATTTAGTTTGAATGTTCTAGTCCCAGAATAGCGATCGCAATTCCGGACGAATACATCAATGTCAGTTTGACAAACATAATATAAACTAACTCGAGGAGAAAACATATCACTGACACACATGCCCAAGATTTCAAATATTAGATTGAAAAAATTAAATCAAATATACCTTGCTGGTATAACCAATATGAAATACCAGTATTTTACATTTTCAAAACCTGGATCTGTTTTCAGTAATATCATTATTGGAATCAGTACCCCTGAGCTATTTTATATTGGTTCTCTTAAAAATCTAATATCTTTACAATAACTTTGGTTTACCATATGAAAGACGATGACACAAAAATAAAATTAAGTTATTATTGTCTTGTTGAATATAATTTATCAAATTTGGTACAAACAGGCCGGAGTCTGGGACAGATTAGGATGTTTTGGGTAAAAAACTGATATATCAGAAGCCACTGATTTTAGTTGATTTTTTTTTTGTTATACATCAAAACAAACAAGACAAAGATGTCAGATCTAACAGTTAAATCATTCAACTGAAATATTAATTGGTATGTTTAGTTACCATTAAAATGAATGTAGAACATAACCCTAAAATATCAATCACCACTATCATAGACACACATTAACATATTAATATAAAAAATATATATATATTGGCTTATCAATAAACCAAATAAGATAAGTAACATCGAAACTAGAATTCTCACCACAAAAAAATAGTAAACATGGAGGATTTCTTAAAGAGGCAGAGATAGTGAACGAAACAGAGGTGTATTGGGAAGATAACTGGCTTCAATGAACTTTGTCAAAAAACTTTAAGATACTTTAAAATCATACAATAAGATTCACCGTCATTGTTCAATAGTTAATAATTTTTAATATTTTAACAATGCATTGTTATTGAACATTTTCCCAGAAAGACGATAGTACATTATGTTTTTAATGGAATCTTACGAAATCAGTCTTGTAAAAAAAAAACAACTTAATCGGCATTCTGCAACACCAGGTGTCGTATTCTAAAATCAAACAAAAGTAGGTCCAATTAAACCTGTATGGATTGCGACATAAAAATGAGACTTCATCGATTTCATGGTTAAAATATATATATGTATATTAGGTTGTCTCAGAAGTCTTTACGTATTTTGTTACATACTTTAAGAGGTAAAAATTTAAAAAGTTTCCAAATGTTCATAAATACACGTGAACCGTTTGTTACCGGATGCATATCTAGTCTTTAAAAAATCTTTAGCATCGTTAATCATGTATCTGCTTTGATAATATCACTAATATCGTATCAACTGTAGAAAGGCAAAAAGAATGTAACAGTTTTTTTTTCTTGATAATTACAATGTATGCAACTTGATACACGTTCTATCAGAAAGATGTAAGGAGCAAATGCCGAATTAGTGTTAAAATTTTGCTTTTAAGTTTTAAAATAGAAGGGCCTGTGAAAATTGCGACCATGAAAAAGTACTTACAAAAAGACTTGTCTTGAGCAATTTATTAAATTAATATTAGATTAACCCTCCAAGGACGAGCGTGACCATATGGTGACAGTAAACACCGTTGTCTATTGATCCCATTATTCATCCCTTTTCTACCTGAATATCGTTGCTTTTACTCAAATTTGGTTAAGAAGGGTACAGACTTCAGTTAGTCATCAGCCGCGGGGACAGAAACGGCCACCAAAAGCACATGCAATTTTTTGAATTTCCGTTTTTTTTAATGGACTTTTTGAAACTGTTAGTTATTTTTTTATCAAAACATCAAATTATTTACAGTTCTTTTGCTAATATATTTGTATTGAAATTATGTTGATCTAAAGAGGTCAAATTGTAAATATTTTTAAAAATTTCACATTTAGCTATATTTCAACCCCGAATGTTTGCGAGCCCATACGGTCACTTTTGTCCTTACAACTGCCCGTACACAATATTACACGGTAATAAAAGGATGAGCATGACCATATAGTCATGCAAGGTTTCTATACAACGATTTTGCATTTTTTTTTTTAAATTTTTGTTAGGAATAAAAGTTATCCGTGACTTCAATATGGCTTAACAAATATTTTTTTTATCGAAAAAAAGCTCTCGCCTCTGGAGGGTTAAAAGTCAATAAAAAATCAGTTCATTATTGTATGAAACATTTACAAAAATGAACAGTTATAAACAACAATTGGCATTGAAAAAAAATTACCAATTACATTAAAAGTGATCCTAAAATAATAATTCTTTTTTAAGAAAAAGAACGTTCTTCTATTAAAAGTGGAATAAATAAAAATGAAAATATTTGTTTCAGGTTTTTGAACAATCTAATTACACCGCACCAGCTTGTAGTTGTAGCCGATCGCTATCAAACTGTCTATTTTTCAGGATTGGATAGACCGGGAAGGGATGAAACATTTCTGACTTAATTATCATTAACAACCAAATGCTGCATTACTCGTCAAAAATTGTTCACATTCTTTTATTTGAACACACACATGCAGTTGTTGAAAACCAATAAATCTAAATGACTTAAAACATTGCAGTGAACAATTGTTACGTGTTCCCCTTTTTGGATTACAGTAAATTTATAGTGATCACTTACAAATCCACTACAACACTTCTTTGTCAATGAAATAACAAGCCTAGTCAGAAGAACTCGAGGAGAATCCAGTTATAATTGATTTGCGAATTATTTGTTTTCGGTATGCAGTGATATAAATTGACAAAACGAATCAGAGTGGGAAAGCAACTGATTCGAATCCAAGTGACTTGTTTCCAACTCACAGTGTATTGCAATTTTTAAACCAGACGAAGTAATACAGTATAAAATTTAGCGGTACATATTTACCTTTATCATAAAAAAGCACTCCGAATATTCAATTGATTTACATGACACCTTGTGTTGTACAACAAGCCAACGAATTTTATTTGAATTATGAAAGATGACAATTTTATTTGAACTGATGCAACAACTATACTCATCTTCATGTGCAAAGAAATAAATAAAATACAACAGAAAATCACTAATGCACCTCTGCTGAGAATGAGAACTCGAAGCAAATCAAACATCAGCACTGAACAACAAAAATCACTGAACAGCGAAGCTATCTACATATACAAGTCATGTTTCCACATTTTAAGATAATTTAATATGATAGAATAATAATTTAAGAAGCATGTAAAGTTAGTTATATTTTTATTGTATTAATCAGCAATGCATCAAATTCTAAAGAATTGTTATCATGTGTAATATGAATAATAAAAGTACAATCAAAAAAGACGGATCAAATTTTCAGATTAGATTACGCTAATTTTATACTTTAGAATTAATGTTGGATTGCAATTATTATAGTTTAGGTCGCTACAAAAATTAAAAGAAGAACTTTTGTATCCTAGATTGAGATCCATAGATGAATTGTGACACGTACTTCGCATCTTTGAGAACATCCTCAGACAGAATATCGTTAGGTTTATGAATAAACTAAAAATTTATCGCAGATTTTCTGCGGGGTCCGCGAAAGTTTTCAGTTAATTTGCTTGAAACGGAATTTAAGGAAGAAGTATTTCAAAATTTTGAATAAAGCGACAGAAAAAATATCCGTCTATTGTAAAAGATGCCTTCCTTGGCAATCCGTATTTTTTTTGCGACGGCATAACTATGTGAAACAGTATTTTCGTCAATACTACTAATAAAAAAAATAAGCACAGGTCACGCCTTTTCACAGGGACTTTCTTTGCGAGTAAACATTTCTGACATTGAAACAGATATTGATTTGTTATGTAAAAACATGCAACCACGTCCAACTCAACATCTCTTTTAAAGTACCTTTTTATTTACTGTATTTATATAACACAATAGTTGTTATACCTGTTGATAAATATTATTGACATCGAAACATTATTTTGCCTTTGAAAAAAATAAAAGAATCGTTAAACATAC
The DNA here is from genome assembly GCA_031772345.1 of Himalopsyche anomala. Classification (NCBI taxonomy): domain Eukaryota; kingdom Metazoa; phylum Arthropoda; class Insecta; order Trichoptera; family Rhyacophilidae; genus Himalopsyche; species Himalopsyche anomala. Next base: position 5,210,293 of record CM062829.1, read on the forward strand.
AAATGTGAAGTCGGTCATTCAGCCGCTATTATATTATATAGGACAATAAAGTACTCTTATACAAACTAACAATGACGGTATTTTTTGATTTATTTGTTTTGGAAGTAATTGATGATAATTTGAATAAAAATAAGTGATACTATTTTAATAAAATAGCTGTGAGCTTATTAGCTTATATCTAAAAGGATTAAGCAAAATTAACTATTGAAAGCATATACAGTAAAACCCCCATTTACACTATAGTCGGGACTGTGTAATTGGGGGTGTGAATCTCATACAAAATTAGGGATTTGGTTTTTTTCCACGGAATACGCAAAACTAAGTTTTCCCTTAGTTTTGCAAAAAAAAAAATATGGACGAAATATTTAGTTTTTGTAGCAGTAAATATCCCCGCACACACACAGACGCCCAGCTATGCGTAGCACGTGTTGAATACACAGAGGCTAGCCGACATTTGACTGTATGAGCGGCACAGACGGCCGTCTCTTAGTAACGACAATGGAATGCGGCCGTGCAATTGGGGGATTTGCGGTGAATATTTAAAGCCAGCGCGTAATTCGGGGTAGTGTAATTGGGGGCTCCACTGTATTTCATTTCAAAATCTTGTTTTAAAGCCTGCTTCAAAGACGAAAGTGGTTATTCAATCAGTTTGTTGATGATGAACTGATTAAATTAAAATATTATGATAAAGTTCTGTAAAATATATGTTGCAAAAACAATAAGACAAAATCATTGGCACAGAAAAAAGGTTAACAAACTACACAAAATTTAGATTTTGTATACATGCAATTACAATTAGGTAAACAAAAAAACACATCATATTCTACAAATTTTAGTTTTAAACAGCCTAAAACACTCATTGCACTACATTGAATTATTATAATTCGTGGCAATTGCAACACTGGATATTGCATAAAAAAAATTAAAGTCAATTAGTTACCTAAGAATGTCTCCAGGTCCTGTCCGATTATTGGCAATATGTTGAAAAACAGATAATTTAATAAGTGATAAGAAAATAAATAAGTGTACATAATAAAAAAACATTTAAATACTATGTTTAAATCCTTTAAAATTTTGTATGTATATAAAATAGGAATCGACAAATTGTTAGTATTGTGTTACTCAGTTTTTTAGCCAAAGTAACAGCGAGAATTAAATAAGCAAATGTAGTATCCGTAGCAACATCTCAGAGCGGCTGGACTCGTTCATTCAGCAGATATCTGTTTATCTATTATAGTTTTTATTCCAGGGACTAGAGCGGTTTTTGAGTAAACTTGTCTATATAAAAATTCTCGCTCCAATTCAATTATCATACAGAACAGAAAGTAATCAACAGTCCGAGATTGCACACACAGAATTAGAATCTATGGGAGCGTCTTACGATAGATCTTACACAAATTTATAAAGAAATCTGAAATCTTTAGTTTGTTTTTAGTGGTAATTGATAGCAGTTTTCTTAGGTTATATTCACACTTATATTAAAACTACCCTAATGGCCGAATTTGAGTGCAAATATTGATTTTTATAAAAGGGGGTTTCAATCATTACCATTATCCCTTTGAAGGTACCAGTTTTTAATTTATCGGACATTATATAATACAAATAGTGCTGTAAATTGTGCGCTTATGTAGTGTCGTCGTGTGTATTAATATAACTATACATATATCAATTTGTTTGTACTATTTAATAAATGAATAGTTCACACTTTGAAATAAATAAATCTTTCTAAGCAGCAAAAAAAACCGGTTTAATAATAATAAGTTTATTCTTCAATAAAAATAGCCCAACCTAAACCTTTTTAAAGATATCAGGACCTCCTATGTAAACTATTGTAACTTCAATATCGGAACTTTAGTAGAGAGTGGTTTAATGAGACAAAAACGTGGTTTATGTTGAGTTTTAATTGTTTTGTACGAAATTTGGAATGTTCATTTTCAATTATAGCTCATCTCACACTGTTAAGTTACAAAACTTGACGTATGATGTGTCAATTCAAAAGTAAGCTGTTTTATATTTTTTAAATGATCACTTTTAAAGTGCAGACTAGCCAAATTAAAGTTAAGTAAATCAAGTTAATACTATCTAATCTAAGGTAAAATTATATAAATCCCTCAAGTTTATCTTGCGAGCGAACTACTCAATTACAACACTTTATTTTGTATAATGATGATTTAAGGATATTCATGAAAAATCACAATCTTCAGAAATCTCGTAGATAACACGAAAAGTGATTATATTTTTCTATTAAGTCTTATGCAAATTCAACAACTAGTATTTTTTATCGATGTTTAACAATTTGTTTAGTTAACATGATCTTCTGATCATACTCAAATTTTCTAGTATAACTTTGTTGTATCATAATCCGGCCCCGATTATTAATTACACCCCGATGAGACCTCACACAGACCACAACAACTTCAGAACTGATAAAGAGTACATCACTGATTTTTCTTTAGATATATTTTCCATTGTTACATACTTTCACTTTTACGATACACACTCATTTTCAAGTGGCATAAAAAGCTGTTTATATATCCATACACCTACAGCAAAGTTAATAAGTCTGATTTTGAAAATTAAATGCTAAATTGTAACATATGCTCGCCACGTATACACCCACAACATATTTAGTCCTTAATGGAAGTATCTGGTAGCACATCAGCGTTAAAAGCTTTAAAATTAATGCCAAGGGTTTCATAGGTGCAGTTACTCAAAACACTCTTGATATACAATGAAATATGTTGAAATAGAGACAGTTTTTAGTTGGAAAGATTTTATGAGTTTAGGTTTACTGCTTGCTATCTATGCTATGACACTGCAGAGTTACTTAATGCAATATAATTCAGCTTGGTCGGAGAAAAGTCCTGACTTGAGTAACTCTAACCTTTCATTCTGTATCTTCAGACATTTCTATTAGATTAAATAATCTGGTATGGAGAAGTGTTTCTAAGTGTCAGAAATGGCTTCTTCTGAAGAGATATGTATGTATAAATACATTAGCATTTATTGTTTATTTAATTATTCCACACTATTTAGAATATTACGAGTATGGTGTATCTCAAATAAATTGATTTACCTTCTCTGATGTGGTTTGAATGATAAACACAGCGAAGGATTGAATTTATATTATGATGGTGACAATATATATAACTTGTTCAGGTTGATTCAATTTGGTTGTTTACCTGTAAATGCGCCTTTTGGGTGAAGGTCCTATCGCAGAACTGACAAGGGAAAGGCCTCTCACCAGTGTGCATGCGCAGGTGCACAATAAGGGCTTTCTTTTGGGGGAATCCCTTCAGACAGTAGCGGCACTCAAATGGCTTGTCTGAAGTGTGAATACGGGAGTGTTCGAGCAACTCTTCTTCCGTTGCGTATGCTATAAAGCAGACCTGAAATTTAAATGAAAAATTGTAGTAGAACCCCGATTTATCAGTCTTGTTTCCGTTGTTGTCATTATGTTTTTACAACCCTGACAAATAAGAATAATATAAAATGATAACGTATTCATTGTTTCTTTTTGAGAGGCTCTTTTGAGCAATAAGCTATTTTTTGTATAATATGATTTTTTGCTTTGGGCCAATATGAGAAGAATATCACTTATTATTTCAAGTAGTAAATATTTTATTAAAACTACAAAAAAAATAGTTGTGTAACTGAAATAATTTATAACTTTTAAATTATTTTCTAGAAGCGGGTCCTACAGCACAGTGGTTAATGTTGTTGGCTTTCGTGCCGGATCTCACGGGTTCGTATCCCAGTACGAACTGCATTTTTTCAATCGAATTTCGATATCTGTCCTAGCCTTATCCTTCTATCCCTTCAAATCTCTTCCATAAGGAGAGGTTGAACGACTGAGTAACAAACAGTTCTTGTAGAAAAAGTACTGTTGAGATACCTCCATTAGGATCCCACCTGCTCCACATTAGGAGTGAACATGGATAAAAAAAAATACATTTTTCGGCGTATGTCTCTCTAATGACATTCATTTTAGGAAGAGAATCAAGCCGAAATGGAATATTACACTTAATATTATACTGCTTTGTTTACAAAATTCTTTTGTTCATTTGCAACAAATAATAAAAATAGTGTACTGCTAAAAATCACTGATAGTATGTGAAATATTCCTATCTGAGGAAATATTAATAGTTCAATAAAACATATGAGAATGGCAATAGATGACAAAATACTTGGACTTATATGTGCTTTACTAATCATAGAGTTAAAGAACGATAGAAGTGTTCCACTGAGTAGAACTTGTTTGTCATGACTCAGTTCAGGGGTGGGGAACCTTTGCATATTGAACAAAATATTTTTTTATCAAAGTGAATATATTGCATTATAAAATTGTGTATTTATTAAAAAAATAGCCACAAGTCAAAAGGCAGCAGCAGCCAAGAGGTCGCAGATTCCCCACCACTGGGTTAGTTAGTTACAATGTATAAAATAGTATGGTATAATATTAAGTATTTAAATAAAGAATTAAATGAAAAATAAAACACTATAATTTTATAACACAATTTTTTTTTGACTAAGGTGGGGCTTAAGCCACATGGGACGTATTAAATATACAGAGTCTATATATGAAACGAAATACACCATAAAATTTAAACGAATATGATGAATAAATGTTTATACATAATCTGTACCTCGCACTCGAACGGGGTCTCGTTGGTGTGCAGCCTGAGGTGGTGCACGAGCTGAAACTTGCGATCGTACGCCTTATCGCAGAAGTCGCAGGGGTATCGCTTCCTGACGTTGTGTAGTTTCATGTGAATGAGGAAACTGTTCCTGGAGGTGAAGCGGTGGGCGCACAGCCGACACCCGTAGAAGAACACCTCGCCCGGGTGCTTGGTCAGGAACTCTAGGTGATACTCCACCAACTGGGGAACACAACAGCAGCCATTGATGATACACGCAATCAACGATAATAATAATTCACACCTGCGACATTGTTCAACCCTTTGATCAGTTAGTACATTTTTGGTTTATTTTGAATTTTAATAATTGTTTTTTAAATCTGAAACGTCAAATGAATAACAATTTAGTTTTTATATATGAATATTTCAGACATTTTAAGTAAATTAAAGCAGCAATGAAGAAAAAAAATTATGGACATGTTCACAAAATGATAAAATCATCGTGGACAGACAGGAGAAAGTGACCAAGTGTAAAATAGTAAAATGTTCGAAAGAGTTTAAGCATTTGCAATCAATCTAAAAACTCTTACTTGGTTTTTTTGACATTACGCGACCCGAGTACTACAAGGTTCTATGTGAAAATTTTTGACGAAACAGAAATAACAATGCGGCAGTCTTCCAAGTACCATTATTGGTATACATTGCTATTTTTGTTTCATCAAAATATTTCACATAGAACCTTGTAGTACTCGGTTTCGCGATTAGCGAGAATAATCACTTCATGTTTGTAAGATGTTCAATTTTGTGAAAACTATCTTGCACGATTATGACATATTATTATTTGCAAGAATTGTTTGCCTTTGATGGCATTTGATATTAAATAATAATACCATGTTATGAAGCCTACATAGATAGAAATAATATCTTCTATAAGGAACAAAGGCAAGAGATTTGAATTTTTTTTCGATACAATTAGGATTTATTTACATAAAACTGAGAAATCTCAAGTCTATTTAATGTACCAACTGTGGCCGGAATGTTGCAAGTTAGGTTTTAGTGGAAGTATATCCGTTTTTAACCACCAACAGAAATTTTAGGAAGAACAATATCGTCTGAGATGATTTTTGATTTTATCAAAACATATTACATCAAAATTTTATTGATAAACTATCTAACATGTAAATCTAAAGAAACAACAACAATTTTAGCAAATCAAAAAGCCGTTACTACGGCCACACCGTGCTAAGGGTTATTGATACAAAACCATAATACCTTCCACCTATTAATCATATTTAATTAGTGCACACAAAATTAGTATATATTACATTACAGATGACTATATACTATATTTCATGACTTATTTTCATATTTGAAAACATCTACAGTTCTAAAATACATAAATTTCTATAATTCTAAACCTGTAGCTGAGTGGTCAATATTGTCCTCATTTGTCACTTTTATGAATTTATTTTTCAATCAATTTATAGATTTGTGTTGTCAAAGACAAGGATGTCTGGTGTGTCTAAATTTCCTACCATTTAACAGATTCTATTCAAACGCAATAGTTAGAGAAATCAGCTGAATACTAGTCATGTCCGAAAGCTCCACGCTTAATTTCTCCCAAAAAGAAATATTGAGTAACAGAATAACGGAAAGCTCTCATAATAAAACTTTTGCCAGAATTGTACATTGGGAACAGACACGGTTGTGAAAAAGTCATTTTGTGGAAAAAGATTATTTTTTTTATTTTTAATATATGTATGCTATCCATGCTGTCCATGACACAGTGGTCAACGTCGTTGACTTCAGCCCTTTGGTTCTGTTCGAAGGCATGGATGTTTGTGATGTCTAACAATACACCCCACCGTTCCTATTCTAAAATAACGGAGTGTAACAAGAGTGATTAACCAACCACTAGTCCTGTCCTGCCCTATTCTTTCTATCTCTACTACTCTCTTCCAAATAAAAGAGTTGAGCGACTGAATAAATAAAGAAGAGCTCCATGTGCTCCACATCGAGAGCGCTTATGGATAATAAATAAATTTTCTAAAAACACATAAGCGTTCATGTGTTATGGTTTAGTTTTGGTTAAATCAATGATATAATTTAAAAAGTAATACTTTTACCACTATACTGAAAATTTCCAATATGTACATATACTAGATGGCAATAATCTACTCATTCGTTTTATCCGAGATTTTGCAATACCACAAAATGGGTAATCTTTAAATTATTTGGAGTGCAATCAATGATTATATTTATATTAACCTTTTCGCTGCCGTAGATAATTAATTTTAATTACCTAGCACGCTGGCTATAATTTGCAACTATAAATTTAATTAATTATCAACGAGATAACTCGTCTCTGGCGTGTTGAGCACAAAAAAAAAATACGAGGTATCTCGTCTGTGGCAGCCATCGAGTTAAAAAAAAAAAAAAAAAATACTCATTTGTACTGATTCCACTTGAAATTTTATTTAAACACAAGAGGAATTACTACAAATAAGTATATATTTTTTTTAATATAATGTCTTACCACCAAGACAGTGGACACTCTAAAAGTTATATTTATGCTAATACTGTTTTTAGACGCATTATTGAATTTTTTTAATTACTTGATATCTGCATCAATGCACTTTTATACAAAGACAAAAATATATTGTTAGAAATAACACTTTGCACAATGCTATTTAGTCCTAAAAATAAGGCACAATGGATTGAATGAAATATGACACTATGGCAATGGTGTGAATAATAAATAAAACAATCATACAGTCATCGACACTATTGTGAAATCTATGATAATTAGTTTACTATATTTGCAAAAATTATGTTTTGTTACAGTGAAAATTTTCGGCATAAAGCAGTACTGTGTTAACTTTCGTGGAATGCTGAACAAGGAACAAAATGGCGGCATCATTTTTTTTTATAGTTATGCGATCGCTAATGTTTTACACCTGATTTCTGGACTAGCCAATTCATAACTGGCCAGTCATTCCGCTGCAAAGCTCACCCAGCTTGGTCAGTTAGTACAGTCCAAAATGTTAATGCCGCAATATAATTCAGGATGCTGATCACAGCCTTTGGGTGATACCAGATGTGTACAACAAACAGGAAGCATTTAATACACAAGGCAACATAAAATGTTTCAGTAGAACTACTAATATTTATTTATAAATATTTTTAACTGCATAAATGAATGTCTTTTTTTTTTATAGCATATGAAGTCCTAATGGAGTTTATCTCAACAGAAGTTTTTCTACGAGAACTGCTTGTTACTCAGTTGCGCAACCTCTCTTTTTCCAAAGAGAGTAGGAATAGAAGGATAGGGCTAGGACAGAACTAGTGGTTAGCTAATCGCTCTCGATACGCCCCGTTCATAGGATAGGATGGGTGGGAGGGGGGAATTCAAGACATCACATACATTCCATGCCTTCGAACTGAAAATTCATAAATCAATTGAAAAATCAATTTATAAAACTGTCCATATTGGGATTCAAACCCGTGACCTCCGTAGCCGAAGCCAACGACGTTGACCACTCGACGACACAGGCGGCTAATATAATATGTTTAATAATAATAAATGCCAAATAAAATTTTCAAACCTAAAGTAGCTTTATTCTTCAGGCAAAGGGGAACAGATTTTTTTCGTAATTTTGAGGGCCGAAATACAAAAAGTTTGGGAAGCAATGCAAAGAGTTCACGGCATCCTATGCCAAGTGAGTGGATATCGGCTCATAAAAGCTCTTTTTTGCTTTCTGCACACTAGTGAATGCAACTAAGTCTACCTCCAAATTTTCCTCAGATATTCCAGGATTTTTTTAAAATATGGATAATGTTGCTACGCCGTAGAATAAACACATCTTGTGAGAAGGGTATGAGGCCGCAGACTCAACAGCGAAGAGGGTAGTGGAGAGTACAACGCTGAGTACTCTTTTTTTTTTAAACCATGTCTGCTCCCAATGTGGAATGCGTGGACTCCAAATAGTGTTTATCTCAACAGAAGTGTTACTCAAGTTACTCAGCTGATCAATTTTAGAATAGGGATATAAAAATAGGGTTAGGATAAGACTAGTTGTTGGCTAATCACTGCCGCTACACCACGTTTTTAGAAAAAGGTGGTTGGTGGGAAGGAATTTTAGAGATTGGACATCTATGTATCAATTCAAAACAATTTATGAAACTGCCCATACTGGGATTCAAACCAGTCAGCTCGTCATCGAAGCCACATTGTCGATCACTCGACCACAGACCTGATATGTTAAATATATTATTTGAATTTATAAAAATTTCAATAGTTTAGTCTAAAGTACAGGTAGTTAGCTTATCACACTTTTTAAGTTTTGTTCAGGATCAGAAGGAGGCAAGTCGGTACATTGTTTTCTTTTTGGAGATTAGTTCTATTGACACAACCGAGGAGGGTAAAAGCCCAAGACCGCTAACATCTCAGCTACGGTGCAAGCCATAGTTAAATAAATACAGAAAATGATATATACACATGCCCTAATTTACGACTGATTATTTATCGAGCAGATGACTTCAGAATTGTTGAACGCATCTTTATGGTAATTTAATTTGATTGTTAGTATTTGATTTAATCATTGAGAATATTATGAAACCAATAATTCTGAATGATGAAATATTGTTTCACAATACCTTTTTATTTGACGAGTGATGACAATGATAATACAATGCTATAAATTGACCGAATAAATGATTATTAAAAACAGTGATACTTAACCTGTACTCTGTGAACATGCCACAGGTGTTGGTACAATTTACAGAATTTGTTTAAAGCAATGATTCTTAACCGAGATACCTCGAACGATTGAAGAACATTTGTGTGAACATGTTATTTACAATGTCCACGCCCAATGTGGAGCATATTGGCTCGTAAACAGGCATTTTTTTTATGAAAACAGTTCTATTGAGTAGCCAAAATTCTGTTTTAAAAGAGAATAAAACGATAGGGATAGGAGAGGACTATTAGTGAGCTAATCACTCATGCTACAACACGTTTCTAGTAAGATGTGTCTTTGGACATAAAACAATTAATTTTATAAAATTGTCCGTACTGGGATTCAAACCCGTGGATACTGCGTCTCAATAGGAGGAATGCTCAAGAGCGGAGACTACTCAGACCTGCTTTCAAATCACGGAAAAGTTTAACTGTTGATATGCAACAAAAACGAAATCTAATCCTTAATTTAACTAATAAAATATAATCTGAGGCGTAATTTTTTTCGAGCTTTATTTTCTAATTAGCAATTTTTTTCCAGTAACAGCCAATTTGGTTTGCCATTTTAGCATGAATAGACTTATGTCAGAACAATACTTGCAAATAGTGTAAATTTAATTTTGAAAATCGTGGTTCAAATCTTGATCTCTTTTTTTTAGATATAGTAGGGATAGACAGGATAGAGTTAGGACAAGACTAATGGTAAACTAATCACTCTCGCTACGTTCCGCTATTTAATAATTGGAAGAATGGGAGGAAATTTTTAGACATCACAATCATCCATGCTTTCAAACAGAAATCGATAAATTGAAAAACTACTGTTTGTACTGGTATTCGATCCCGTTAGGTCAGGCATAGAAACCAACGACGTTAGCCACTGTCCCATGGATACAAATTATAGATACTAATATATAAAGTAGCTTCATAAGTACCACATATTTTTTGCGTGAAAAGAAAATTTCTACAAGAAAATATAATTTTAGTAAAAAAATAAAAATACAACAATTTACATTTGATCATACTATAATCATGCACTACTTCTACTCATGGTTAACCACTACAAATATAATGAGCACTTACACGATGATAGTTTTGAACACAGCACATACTACACACAAAAAGTCAAAATAAAAAAAGCTATGATAAAAAAAAATGCAAACGAAACAACGATAACCAAAGTTTTTTTACAAAAAATTCTTGTAGTTTTTACTAACTGTTAACACAGAATCCCGAAGTCCATGAAAAAGCGGCCATTCTTGATGATGAAATTTCCAGTCCGTGAAAAGGTTGTAAGAAAAATGGAAAACATTGAGATCCAGATAATATACAAACATGGGTGTGAAGATATATCGACTGTCCATATAGCCAAGGTTTTTTGGGTACGAGCTTAAGCTATCATAACTAAGTGGTACCTTATGTGCTCTTCCATGCTGAGGATATGTGTTTGAATCTTGAGCCGGACTATTATTTTAGGAAGATGTCGTGTCATGATTGGTGGCAATCATAAACATTTCAAAACAATTCAATCCGACTAAGTAAAGAAGTATAATGAAGTCGACTCTTGGTGAAAAAATATCAAATTTATGAGTTAAAAAAAAAAAGGGAAAAAATAGTGTCATAGCAATCAAAATGCCAGGATTTGAATAAGTATATTGTCACTGAGGTTAGAATGCAAAACTTGTATCTCACAATATATCAAAGTGAGATTGATTTTTAAAGTTAATTTTGATCAACATTAATCTATGCAAAAACGAAATTTAATTTCCCACGTGATAATAGTTTTTTTTATGATATAAAATAATATTTTTACAATTTTATTTCAAGAACACTCAATGATTCCAAACCATTACAGTTTTTATTATCAAGGGTTTTAAAAAAACTAACCGTAAATTCTGCGATGCAATGGTCAAATAACATAACATTACATACCACATATAAGCACTGGTTTCTCAAAATAATGATTGTAAGAATACAAAGCCTATCAATTCAATTATCACTTATTCCTTATTATTACATTCAAATTGAAAACAAAGGACTTAAAAAAATTCAATGAAGTCATAATCAAGTACATATTTTCATTTTTACTGTAGAGTTCTATCTTAGCATTCTAGGTAGACGTTATGCGAACCATACCTTACATAGAAATGTGAGTGTGTTGCATGTTTGTTTGCATATAGACAGTCAATATAGAGAATACAATGTACACCGGTTACCGTTAATGGAGTTTAAACTTATTTTTTAATATTTAAATTAGTCTCAATAAATTGTGTGATGTAAAAGACAGCATCCATGCAGTGAATATTGTATTATTTATTATGTACAACATGAAAATAAATTAGTGTGAACAGCATGAATAATGGTGATCTTTAATAGTTATTTATGTGTTGGTAACCTTCAGACACTTGTTCCATATTCAAATTTTTCTTTCAGTTCACAATAAATTTGACAACAATGCGTTTCATCTGTGATGTTCATTCGTTTCGAAATCTTAGAATTTTAGAATGGCAGCAGTGTTCAAATTGTGACTTTAAAGGAGATGATTTTGAGCCACCAATAATGAGTACATTTTTGATACAATAAATATTCCACAATTACATAAAAGGGTAAATTTTATAATTTGCCTGTGTACCTTCGTTACTGACACCAAAATCAAATTCATCCAATCCAGATGATTGAAAATCAGTTTTATGAAACTGTCTACACTGGGATTCGAACCCATGAGTACCACAACAACCAAAGCCAACGACATTAGACACCGAACCACGGACAGAAATCAGGAATATACAGTACTGTTTAACAATTCTGAGAAGCTCCCGATGGCATCACCATTGGCAGATTGGTTGATTCAACACTTAGTGAGAAGAAATAATTTATGTCCATTATAATTGCCAAGAGCATAGCAATTTTACTTATTTTCTTAATGTAAAAACTAAAATTATTTTATCTCTGGGACCCTAGCTATTTTTACTATTAGTGTCAATAGAATAAGTCAGTAATTATATAAATCAGGATTACAGAGAAAAACATGTTTTATTATTATTTTGAAAATGACCAACCGTTTAATTGAATCAGTCATTATAAAATAGTTTGTGGAATATTTACCATAATGTTTTCATTACACAAAAACCTCTTACATAATTGCACCGCTGAGATATATTTCATGCGGTATTTTGCATCGATCCAAAAAGTATTCCATATTCAAAAAAAAATGCTCAGAAATAGTATTCCTAATGTTTGTATAATACAGAAGAAACATGGCGACATTATTCACATTTCTTTTGAATACTCTGAACGTGGCACATTTGTTATTCAGCGGACGCGATGCAATCGATTCTCTGAGCAGCAGCCTGTATTAACGTCAATCTTATGACCACAGCACGCGTTAGGTGGACGTATTTAAATATATTGGGCAAACAACAATAAATAATTCATGACTGCTACATGAATTATTGATCCTTTACTACAATTATTAACGATATCCAAACATTTACAACAGCAGAGTTACTAAGAACAAAATCTATAAACACAGACTTTAGTTCAATGGTTCAGAGTCACCACTTTGTAATTCTGGTCACACAGTTAACTTGAAGCAGAAAATTTTTGACGTATAGCAAGTAATCTGCAAACTCAAAAATTTTGGGCACATGCACATATTTTGTACCCGAAACCTTCGTAACTAACGTAAGTATACCTGTCTATGAAAAGTTTTCCTTCGAGTTGTGTTTAAAATTACTACTTTTTAACACATTGATTCTTTGTTTTTAAGTATTCATTATTATTTTTCCGATCACCTCATAAAAAATCACAGTACATGCGCCCGCTTGCGCTGTGTAACAAACTAGGTCTTTCTTGCTGGTCACTGTTAACCCCAATCAAAGTATTAAAAGAGCCAAAAAAAAGATGTGTCATTGAGAAATTTCCAAAAAATGTGATGTTTTAATCAGGACTGTGGAGTCGGGAAAATCTTATGACTCTGACCCATTTTTTAAAAATTATTTAAAGATGCGTATTTAAACCACAAGAGTCCATAGTGTTGCCACTGAATATTAGGTTGATGGTATACATACGTATACGTAACTAAGGTTTTCTTTTTTTTTCCTGACTCCACAGCTTTCAATGTAAAATTTACTGATTCAATTGGTCCCTTTTCTGGGATTTTTACAAATTCGCTGCTATGCATGTGGCGGATTGGATCCACTTTCAAACATTTACATAAATATTGAAGAAACAGTAATCAGTTTCCGTGAGAAAATTATTTCAAAATAATGTTGCTACATGGCGGCAGAGAACTGGAGTGCTGAATGTGACGAAGAAGATGTTACTGAGTGGTTAAATTGCGATGCAAACAATCCGAGATTGCAAATTTCCAATAAGGAAATAATTAAAAAAATATCCACCTCAGTGGAACCAGATCAAGAAGACCTCCCACCCAAATTTTCCTAAATACGGGGCATAGCGAGAGCGATTAGTTCACCACTCGTCCTGTCATAGCCCTATTCATCTATCCCTACTCTCTTAAAAAAAGAGAACTTGAGTAACTAAGTAACTTGCAAGGTTATTGTAGAAAAATTTCTGTTGAGATAAACTGTATTACGAGTCCATATGCTCTACATCAGTGTCTGCCAAACTGTGTGCCGCGGCACACTACTGTGCCTCAAGAAGTCTCAGGTGTGCCGCGGTGGAAGAAGCCTTAAAAATGTCAATTTAAAATAATGTCTATTCGGTAACAAATGGAGGATTTAAAATTCCTCGATGAACTAAAAAAAAAAGGAGTTTTGGAGATAATCTGCGGAAAAAGTATACTAAATCGAGGATTTCAAATTCCTCAGAGCTAAAAATAAAAAAAAGGAGTTTCGGAGATAATCTGCGGCATCTTGGTGTGTCACAGTACTAGTTCCATTCTTGGTGTGCCGTAAAGGAAAAAAGTTTGGCAGACACTGCTCTACATTGAGAGTGGAAATTGTTAAAAGAAAAATGCAAATTAAGCTGACATATGAATTCTTCGATTCAGACATTTGACAGATCCATTAATTTGACACTGAGTGGCACAGAGACATTATTTCGGCTATAAGCTTTGTCAGTGTGGTGTGACGTATTTATGAAATTGAAAGTGGTTTTTTCTACATAGTATTTAGAGAGACAAATTATAGCATCAATTCTTTCCATCACTTGAGTCAAGAGCACAGATAAACGACTTCATCTGCAATGCATTTTTACCTTGAAAATAAATTCATTGCGTAACAGCGGAGGTTAAAAGTTTTTTTTTCTATTCAAAAAGCGTTAATAAAATAACTAACACAAAATAAAATTTCTCAATCCATTGAAACATTAACCGCCCTAAGTTTGTTAATTTAATAGGATTTGGGGCTTAATGCCAAAAACTTTATAACATATTACATTCTAAATTATCACTTCAAAGATAAAAACTTTTAAATAAATCAATAATCAAGAATATAAAACACTTCTGTGTGGCAACGAGCCAAAAGATGCTGTAGAAGTTGTTCAATTTTAAAATATGCATATTACGGTTAGTACTGTAAGAGCGTCAAAAAATATACCTGGGCTTGAATATAAATGGTCAAATTCACCGGTTAAGAATGATGAATAGGCGAGGTGTTTTGGTTCGTCAACGGTAATAGTGCAGCAAGTAACAATTTGTGCATTTCTCTCGTCAAGATATAACGTTATATTTTATTTTAGATTAAAAGTAAACTGGATAAAATATTTTCATTAAACTTATTGCGTATTTTAAATATTATAAGCACTTATGAAAACATTCTCAAATAAACAATCGTACTCATATACAAAACATTTGAGTCACCCATTTCAAAAATTCAGCTAGTTTATTTTTCATTTGTTTTGATACCCACAAAAAAATGTGTAAAGAAACTCTACACCACGGGTGGGGAACCTTTTCATTTCTAAAGGCCAAATTCATTTATCTGATTCAACATTAAGCCGAAAACGTTGACACCCCCCTTTTACGACGGTTGATTACGCTCTTTTTTCAAATGCTTGCGTATATTTTTTGATCAAAGCGAATATTTTGATTAAGCCAAAAGACCGCATCAGAGTAGCCAAGAGGCCGCAGGTTCCCCTCCACTGCTCTACACTGTAGAACAAACAAATGTTTTCTTGAATTATATTGACAAAAATATTGTCTTCTACAATTTAACTCAAGAAAACATGGTAATTTTTGCAATGTAAAGGGATTTCATATTATTTGAGCATCATAACCGATGTTCATTTATTTTTAATGTTTGACAGTTTTTTGAACATATTTTACATAACCATTATTTTTGGGATGTTGTATGGCATTTCACTGAGCTACTCTCCCAAAAGATACTGACAACATTTTACTATAATCAGGATATATAAAAATTGAAAAAGAGCTCCACTTCACTGAGAAAACTAAAAAAGGGCATGAGAATTTAAATGTAGGTAAAAAAAAAAACACACCTGAGGTAATAATTGTCAATGAGACTAAATGAAATTTACATCACCCGAGATTAGTTGAGAAGAAATGCAACCACAAACACGCAAGCCCAAGATCTCAAAATTGAATTGAAAAAATATCATTTGATATTACCCTTGCCAGAATTTAGACGCAGACCCATCTGATCAGTAGAGTAAAGCACTTGCCACTAGACCAGTGCTACTCAAACTTTTTTGGTTTGGGGACCAGAATATAGAAATGCAGCCGCCTTCGATACCGCAATAATGATCAAGAAATGAAACAAATTTACTCATCAAATTCTTGGCCCGATACAAAGCTGCATGGGACCTATCCTCTAACTATGAACTATTGTGCTTATTAAAAGATATAGGTAAAAGAAAATGTGACTTGCTTAGCCATTTAGTCTAAGCGATATGAATTAAGTATTTTTGTGAATACATAAGTAACTATATATTTACATTGTAGAGCACGCATGGGAACTGGTTCACAGACCAGCATTTGAGTAGCACTGCAATAGACTGCATAAGTCATTAGATATATCAACATATAATACGAAATACCAATTATATTTTGTTACATCTATTTGATTAAATGTGATCAAAACATAAAAAAAGAGTTCAACTTGTTATGTTTCAATATTTTATTTGGGTTGTATGTTTACAACAGGGCTGTAAAGACGGAGTCGTACAAAAACAAATAATTTCAAGACATTTAAAAAAAAATGTGTATTCAAATTGCTAGGGTCAAAAGTGGCGAAACTGCATGCTACTAAGCCTAAAAACATAATTAAAGTCATGTTTTGAGCTTTGGTCGAAGTCGTCTTATTGCCTAACTCCACAACCCTTGTTTATACTTGTTAAATCTTGAAAAGAAAGTCCAATTTTTTTTAAATTGAATTACAAAAATCAAGTGATATGTCACTAACTAAATCATGACGATAAGGGTTTACGTTGGATGAATCCAGAATGATTCTAAAGTAAAATTATATTGAATTGAATTCGATGTGGATAATTATGACCGTTAAGAGTGTTAAAGATTATAATACACGAGCAATTAAATAGGATACGGTTGGCAGCACTTGATATACTTAACATGCATTAGTACAAAAACTGAATGCTCGCTGCTGTGCACCAACTTGCCATCCATTTACAACTTGTAAAACAAGTGTATCATTCGCGCACAAACATCCATCATCGAATTTTTATTAACAATTATAATTTTACTAAATTTGATTTGTGTTATAGCTGTCAAAATCTTGGAAAGTGGATCGACATTTTATTTATTGAAGTGAAACACAATGTGTACAACTCATTTACAAAATAAGGACAACCCTTTGAGGAGTATGGCCGCATACGTGCGGCAATAGGATATCAAAAAAATGTCATGTGTTTAGTGTTTCTGTTTCATTATCGAAAAAACAGTAGCCAATAAATCAATTAGTCTTAATTGTCAACTGATCAGTTGACAATGCTCGCAATAAGCGAAACCGATCCTGATCTTTTAAATAAAGTGGAATAAAGTACAAAGGAATATTGTGTTTTTATTAATATAATGCCTTTCCGCCAAGTATTGACAGTGAACACCCTAAAAGTGATCAATTAAGGTCTGTAAACAAGGAATTATTATATAATAATTAAATTCAATCTAAGTGTTGCGATTACGTATTTGTTTTTCATTTAAGTATTCTTACACCGCAAAGTCAATAAAAAGAAAAAAATACTAAGACTTCAGGCGGGCAGGGGGGTACCTTTTGTAATTGGATTCGTTTGCAAAGTAACAATAGTCTAATGAAAATTTCATAACAACAAAAACTGTTGAATTGAGAATTCCTTTCATGTCGGCAAGTATACAAATTGAAAACTCTGTGAAAAGTAATTATTGGAGATTATGCAACAAATTTTAATCAACAAAAAACCATCAGCTGACATAGACTTTCTATATTGTTATTGCAAAAACAAATATTTCATGGAAAATTCTTTTATGTCCGAGGTATAAAACTTTTGCCAATGACCTTTACAAATTATTTGAAAAGGATATTGTAAAGGTAACCGGGCAAACAAGAAATAAGACTGTTTTGCTACTTCAGATCAGGGTTGGGGCAGAACGTTTTCCCCATTGTGTTGAGCCCGTTGAGACACGCATAATTGACTGAGACTAGCAGTACCAAAAACAATGATGAATAATAAAAAAAGGATGGAGTTCAATCAAGGCGTTTAGAAAACATGGACAAAATTAAAATAGCATTAATTAATCGTCCACAGAACCAACAACTTTAGGGAAAAACGAAAGTGATTGTCAAATATAGACTTGGAAGCAGGTAAAAACAGATAAAAACATGTAAAAGAAATAATATTTTAAAATAGAAGAGGTAACGACAATCTAAAAACAGTAAAAAGTTCATGTGCGAGCTTTGATTGTTAGTGAAGCTTAAAAAATCTCTACATATTATCATTAGCTTTTTAGCAAGATTTAGGAGGTATACTGTGTTTATTAATAATTTAGTTTTTTTATTCATGATAAATATATTTTTTTTAATACATGTATAAACTACCAATGGTCCGCACATATGGCTTTTTTAAATTTAGGTATTACGAGAGAAGTTTTTTGCTACGAGAACTGCTTGTAACTCATTTGCTCAACCTCTCTTTTTCGAAGAGAGTAGGGATAGAAGAATAGGGCTAGGACAGGCCTAGTGGTAAACTTATCACTTTTGCTACGTCTCAGAGAGAATTTTTAGACATCATAAACATATGCCTTCAATTTGAAAAAAATTTCAGAAATCAATTGAAAAAATACTGTTCGTACTGTGACCGTGAGATCCGTCATGGAAGCCTGACCACTGTGCCACAGACCCGACCGTACAGTTAATTTAGCAGTTGTATTTTGTAAAATATTATGCTGTCTCGAAAATATGGTAACCCTAGTCTGCGATTTGTCCCACCCTTATCATTGCATAAGTTATACTTTTAAAACAGAGCCGTATAATGTTTCTCTTCATCCTTCTAGGATATTTAAGTTTCCTGACTGATACCACTAAATACAGATTAACAGGTTATACTAGATTTATCCCTTAACACAGCAGTGTTCATTTTCAAATGATAGTCAGGAGTTTAGAGCAGTTTTTGAAGACTCGATTGCTATGTTCTAAAGCGGTGATTATCAATGTGAGGCATACACCCACCAGGGGAAATTTCAATTTTTTGAGGGGCAATACGCAAAACCTTAATATTTGTTTTTTTTTTGTTATAATGGATTTTCGAAAATATGTTTTTGATACTGCATCTCTGAATTGAGGAAAGGATGACATTGTTATATTTATACTTTTCCGTATTATTTTTAATAAAAGATGGCAACAGTAATCAATCGTGAAAATGAAATCGCGCAAAAAAAAAACGCATAAAAAGAAGACTGGGTGTATGAGATTTGTATTGGAGAGGAGGAACATGGAGGTTTTTGAAGCGAGGAAGTGGGGCGCAACACAAATAAGGTTGGGAAGCACTGTTCTAAGAGTGCTGAAATAAAGACTGTCTGTGCTTGGAAAGCTCCGCGAGTTGAGCTTTCGCTCAACAAATGATAATTCCAAGATATAAAATGCATTCAGTCTTGTTGCAAGACCGACCAGTCCGGCCATCTTACTGAGTTGCCGATGTGATTAGCACTCTGTGTTATACTGCCACATTTACAGCACAGCGTGTAACTGGCCAAGCTTAAATAGCAAGGCGGCAAAACCGCCATGGTCAATTGAGAATTAGCCAGTGTGAAAATTTTCATTGAATCTTCACATAAAAGAAATTGTTTTATCTAGGATTCAACGATGGACATGAAAAAAAAGTACAATCAATTGCTTGGTAAATAGATTGATTCATTCGAAAGAAATCAAAAATTACTCTTTGATGATTGTTTTTTTTCATACATAATAAGACAATTATTAATAAGTCATTGATAAGACATATAATATGTTGTTTGAGTGTATTCTGAATAATAAATAAAATAAATATGAAAATTATCTCTTTCAATAAACGGTATTTAAAAAATTTATTTGTTTTCACATTATTTTACATGGGTATCGGTTTCTATATAAAAAAATCTTTTGACCAAGGTTATCTACTAATTGTTAATATAGTGCATAATCTTAAGTATAAAGAGTGTTTCAAAAAATTCTACAGAATCGATGATGTTGACATTTTCAATTATTTCACAAATTAAAATCGTCAGATACACAAAAAAAACATCAATTCTGCCATTTTTAACAAATAGTTTACGCAATCTGACGGTTAATATTTATGTTGATGATTAATGCTAACTTATTATCAATAGTCCCGGTGTTTTTTTGTATTTTTCCCTCCTAGTTATAAAATTTTAAAACTTATTTGTTGTATTTGTTTTTTTGACTATAGCGCACCGCCTTTGGACACCCTTTTAATTTTTACGTTACAAGCAGTCGCCTGCTATTCTGGCACTGATAATAGTAAATAATTTCCATAATCTTTTTTTTAATATAATTTAAGATTTCGACTGAAGGTGCTTGGTGGAATTTCAATATTAAATTTGAATCATTCAAATTATGTACACTCCCACAGATTTTGTCACTAACAACCCCTTGAAGTTTGCGACTTTTTGAAGTTTGCGAAAGTTAAACTTTAAAATTTAAGTTAATTAAAATTATAAAATCCAACTCTCTTTCATTTTGAAATCTGTATAGAGCAGATAGTCCACCAGTGGCTTCATTAATCACTAGAACGCCTGTGTACGATTAAAAAAAAACTGCGAAAAAACTAAATATTATTAGAAAAATAAAAGTAGTATAACTTAATTTTTATTTAATATCTTAATCTAGATTATCGTGCTTGGCTTGAATAAGTTTATTATGTAAAATCTGATAATTATCGTTAAATAATCCAATTGACTTTCTACTCTTTATGACAACTCATAAGAACTGGCAATGTTAGTATCAAATACAAGCAAATGCCGGAAACAGTATCTTGAAAATCGATCGCGTTGTAACGAATCCGCACTCGTCAGGGTTTGCAATGGACGAGGGTTAATAAGGTTTACAATCTATAAAAAAATAGTCTTTAAGCGTAGGAGAAAATAGATATATTTTTTAAATTTTTATACATAAAAAGAAAAAAAAATCCGATGGACCACAAGTTTATAATAAATTACGATTTTTTGTAATATGATCTGGATCACAGCACTCCGAATCAGCATTCCTAAGGGGATTTCTATTGTTTTCCCAATTCAAAACCGTCAATTGAGCTGTTTCAACCATCTATATTATGTTTTTTTTTAATCTCTGCTTCCCTATGTAGATGTAGATGCATATGGCCTTCTAATGGATATATTTCAACAGATTTTTTTCTACGAGGACTGTTTGTTAATTATTTGCTCAACCTCTTTTTTTAAGGATAGGGCTAGGACAGGACTAGTAGTTAACTAATCACTCTTGCTACACACCGTTATTCAAGGATTGGAAGGGTAGGAATGACTAACACCCTTGCTTCAAACAGAATTTTTAAAAATTTTGAAATCTTCAATGATTGAAAAAAAAATTTTTTTACGGGGACTCGAACCCGTGAGATCCGTCACGTCAACGACGTTGACCGCTGCGCCACGGACCTTACAATTTTTTCCCACATCTATTTAAGAATAATAACTAATTAAATAAGGGGTTCAATAATTGGATACAATTCAAAGCCAACATAAATATTTAATTAACTTTTAATTATTTAGATGCAGAGATACAAATAATTTATTGCTCACAATTCTCATTAGGCCAAAAATAAAATATGAATGAGCAACTTTTTATATGTTTAAAAAGCAAACTTTCCAAACTCAGTGTTAATTATGAGTGCTCACTTGCCTACTGTACAGACACACACACACACACACACAGATGCGCGGGCAGATGGTAACCCATACGGCCTGTGTGTGAGTATTTATCTATCCACCAACACTCGCGAGGCAGCTGGTAGTGGTGCAGAGAGACTGTAAAATTTACTGTTAATGTATTCAATTGTAGGCAGATTAAAGAAATGGGTGTGTGTGAATAAAGGCATTTATTAAACAACAAGATGGGAACTATTTTCAACACTGAGTTACTTGCTTGCAATGTGTATGGAGAAAAAACAGTCGGCTAGCATTTATTAAAAAACTAAATAAATCATTTACAAAAATGATTCCGAGGGTAGTACTGCAATCTCATTGTTTGAATTGATCATGTAACAAGATTTATATTTATAATTTAAGATTTCGAATGAAAGTGCTTGGTGGAATTTCAAAATTAAATTTGAATCGTTCAAACAATGTACACTCACACAAATTTTGACACTAACGATGCAGGTTTCGCCTTTCGGCATCTTCAGGCGTTCAGTCTTCCTATTTTAAATGAACAGATACATATACCGGGTTCTCCACTTTTATACCCTACATGAATATAATGATAAAACCTTTTCCGACAAACAAAATAAATATGATTCTTAAAACTAATCACTACTCAAATCTGTGGGCATTCCCATGGGCTAATCCTTTTCGCCAGCAATGGCTTTAGACTCAATGATACATTTATTTCTTATATAAACACGAAACATTCATTTACTAAGCGTCAGTTCAAGTTCACCCGTGCACTTGAACGCCTGAAGATGCCGAAAAGGGAATCCTGGGTCGTTAGTGACAAAATTTGTGTGAATGTACATAATTTGAATGATTCAAATTCATATTTTTTTTCAAATAATATCGACCCATAATAGGCAGAAAATCGTAACCGACAATAACTAAGTTCGATAAAGGAATTCTTTAAATGCGGTTAGTAAATAGTAAAACATGGTCAATGCCTATCATGATATTATACTGACTACTTTCAGTTCTCTAGATCAGCGTGTCTCAAACGGAGTCCACGTGGAACAAACGATAACAAGCCAAAACGTTAAAATCCACAGGCCCTAAAAAATATCGGGCGAATGAGATAAATGTTCTAAAATTGTTGTCACTGACGCCCTAGGCCAGTGGTAGGCCAACTCATTAGTCAACTGAGCCAAATATCAACTATACAACGATTGAAATTTACATTGAGAGCCCATTTTTTTTTAACTGAAACTATAGAGCCTGAGGATATAATAATGAAATAGAGCAGACATAACATAGGTAAAGTTACATTCACAATCGGCATCATTGTGAAAACGTGGTACCGAGTTATCAATACAAAATACACTTATCAAGTAGAATGAAAAATAAAAACTTATTTTTCGACACAGAGGGGTAAAAAATTAGGCTCTGTA
Source organism: Himalopsyche anomala (assembly GCA_031772345.1). Taxonomy (NCBI): domain Eukaryota; kingdom Metazoa; phylum Arthropoda; class Insecta; order Trichoptera; family Rhyacophilidae; genus Himalopsyche; species Himalopsyche anomala. The sequence goes on from CM062829.1 coordinate 5,233,402, forward strand.
AAAAAAGTTCATATCCAAGCTTGACATAGGTGACACTGATAAGAAGCCCGTTATCAAATTTTGGAAACGGGTTACTTATAGTATATTTACGAGGATGACACAGTAAGAACCTGTCGGTTGCATCAGACAGTGCATCGTGTCTTTTAACAATATTGAATCGCACTATTTGCGAGAGCAGACATCCAGTAAATTCATTTGCAGTGGACTCACCGTAACTTGGAAAAATTGAACAGCATATAAAGTTTATGTTTTTATATTTAAAGTATAATTTACGTTTTTTGTACCTAAAAAAAATTATTTAAAATACGAGAAGTTTATGTGATATCAATATGAGCGCGGTATGATGAGCATTATCAACATATAGAATTATGCATAATCTAAAAAGAGGATTCCCAAATATGAAAGGAAGGCTATAGCGACCTGCAAGCAGTGCTTGTGGGGAAATATCCCATTTTTATTACAAAAGAAAATTTGGCATCTTATAATTTCGCGATGTTTCGTTTGTGAAACAATAAAGGACATTGTTATTATTGGGAATAATCCGTTGCCAAACAGGGTGTAAATGAAATATGAACTTGTACTTAACAATTCTAAAGAAACATTGGGAAAACAAAGAAGTGGTATTTTACAGACCACTGCAGAGAACAGAAGAAAAATAAATACATGTTCTCGGTGTATATGCTGATTATGGGCTGAATTCAATGCATTCCATTATTGAGAAAGTAAAGAAAAAATGCATTAAGGACTGGTCCTGTATACATTACTCCACAGTGGGTGTCTCTTTTTAAAACAGCAAAGAGAAATAGCCACCCAAACAAAGTAACTGAATTGTCTTCTAGAAATATTTGACCTCAAAGACCCTTGTTATCAAATTGGTAATGATTTCACAGTTACACAAAAAAGAGGTTGTTTTAGGTGGAAATTTAAAAAAATGAAAGCAGAAACAACTCACATTAAAATATAAAAAGGACAGTGTGGCAAAGAGTAAATATGAAGAAAATATCTGCGAAGGTCAGAGAATATTATCATTTGCAAATCCGTTTAAGTTTCGGTAACACCTCCTATAAGAAAAGAAGAAGAATTTGTATCACTGTGATCATAATACCCCGTTCATCAACAATACCATCAATACTTTGCAGATATTAAATCATGTGATCAGGCAAATTCAAACAATAATAATTAATTAAAATAGTTGAATAAATGTATTATATATACACTTTCGTACGGTCATCGCTTTCCTATCATTTTAATGAGAACAAACTATAAGAAACACAGAATAGCATTAGAAAAAACACAATAATCCTTTGTACTTCATTCCACTTTATTTAATATGTCAGGACCGGTTTCGCTCATTACGAGCATCGTCAACTGATCTCAGTTGACGATGCTCGTAATGAGCGAAACCGGTCCTGACATATTAAATAAAGTGGAATGAAGTACAAAGGAATATTGTGTTTTTTCTAATATAATGCCTTTCCACCAAGTATTGACAGTGAACACCCTAAAAGTGAACAGAATAGCATATTGTTTATTAGTAATTGGTTTATATTAATGCTTCAAACATTTATTTCACTCGCATGTGAAATTACCAAAATTGGGTACCGGTTAGGGGTCTTTTATAAATTATTAACATTGTCAGATACCATGTCGGAGATTAGCTGAGTATTTATTTTAAGACTATAGTGGACAATTACTATAGACAAATAAAGGCATTTCATTTAATCACTCAACTAGCCCAATCGGAACACATGTTAAAAACATAAAAAAAGATAAGATATTAAAGTGCAAAACTATAATATCTTTTAATATGAAACAGACATTAAAAGTCAGCAGTATTAATTGGCCATGAATTTATTCATGGAATTTTACTTATGGAAAGTAAAAATAAATAAATTAAGCATTCTTTGTTGTTGGATTGCCATTGAGAAATTTTAAATTTAATCAAATAGAGAAATATTCTATTTATAGATATCCTATGTATTATTAAATATTGTTAATAATTTAAATATAAAAAATATCTTTTGGTGTTAACTGCATGGTGGGTACTCTGAAAAATCTGGAAAGGGTTTTGCCAAATGAACTAAAATTGGTTGGGTTGTCCCATGCACCAATACCCTAGCATACAGGTCCAAGTATTTTTATATAATAAATCAATGAATGAAACTAGCCAAACTGGATTTGAATCCATCACAGTTCGCTTGGTAGCTTACTAACAACTACTCCACGTCAATGCTTAAAAAATGGCCTAAATTAGATGATAACTTCGTGAAATTTTTGGTTATAATTTAAATATTTAAATAAATAGTTTTATTATTATGAAATAAAGGTTATTCATTAATTTTCAAAAAAAAAACTTATTGCTGGAACAATAATTATTTTCCATTTTCAAAAAGACGTTTCAAAAAAATGTTCATTTAAGTAAAGAAATTTTTAAGTTTTTTCATTAATTTAGTTCGATAATAGTAAATAATAAGACTAAGTAAAAATAGTAATGGCATATGTAAAAAATACTAGAAAGTAACTACCTATTAAAAAAGAGATTTTATACATCGAAAGTTAAAAAATGTTGTTGTCTTTCATAGCTAGTAGAAACGTTTTAATACAAAGAATTATATTTAAGTTTGCACCTACCTTCAGTTAGTTGAATCCAAGGTTTCAATTAGTAATAATTTTCATCGATCACAAAAAAAACGTCATCAAAAAGTCTATAACCGAATGATAAAAAAAATATTGTTCTCATAATAATATGGCTTAATTATTAACACATCACTAATTACTATAATGGGAAATTATTTAATTATAATTAGAACACTCGCGATAATTCGAATTAGTCATTTAAATTCGAACACATTTTTCGACATTCATTTCTGAATGTGATAATTTCACGTCAAAAAAAACACACAACTGTCAGAATTCTTATTATTCCGATGTACTTATTTCTACGTCAACTTTGCCGATTAGTTTTAAATCCCGTTTCCAAATATCGTATTTAAGTTTCACGTCGCTATTACGGTGGCATGAGATGATAGATTATTAATATTTTTATGACATCTGTAACAGTCCTATTGCGCAAATCACAGTTTTATTGAACGCAATGGAAAAATTTGTTTCATGTGAATGTCAGTTCGCGAAATAATTAACCAAAAAATATTGTATAGGTACACAGTAATATTTTTTTCACGGATGCGCAGAACACGTCATAATGCAACGCTGAAGCGCCGAAATATTGCACGACACAGTTTTTTGTATTTTCATTAATTTGTATTTCTCTTTAAATAAAAAAATATTTCAGAATTAGTTCTGTGATAAGCTTCCATCTTCTATAATTTTAATTATTGTTTACATCTCGTAAGCCCTTTATTTTTAAGCAACATGCTTTTAAACAATTTGTATTAAAAATCTGTTTTAACCAATACAAACAGTTGTTATCATTTATTTTTTTATAGGGGTTGGTTTAGAGACACTATAAAAATGAACGTGAAAAAGATGGTAGCTAGTTTTGAAGGGCAATTAACACGTTTCATCGAGAAAAAATCGAAAAAATAATAATAAATTAACATTAATTATATTTATAGAGTTATAACTATAACTGAATCTCAATCAACAGATATTTTAATTTATTTTGAATTAAACATCACGAATTAATATCATAATATTTTTACTTAATTGAACAAAAACTTCAAAAAAATCGTTTATGCTATAATTCAAAATAAGCCAGATGTAATGTTCACTTTATCTATTTTACACGGTTATTTTTTTCACGGCTGTTTAGCACGAAACGTATTACCGTGTGAAAGGAGGATTAAGTGTAATTCAATTATTTTTTAATTAAAAGTAGTTATTTAATGTCAAAATATATCGTCCATTACGTGAACTAACGCGGATTATTATACCGAACATACAAAGCTGCCGGAGGTAATAGTATTTTGCTACCACTAGATAAAATTTCATTATCATATTAAATGATGTAATAATAATTTGACACTCAAAATAAGTTTAGCGTCGGGATAGTTGAATATCATTACACGCGTCTTTTAGGTTCAAGCAAGATTACGAAATAGCCGAAATACCACATTCCCTGCGCCAGATAAAATAAAGCAATATTGCGTGCTGTTTGGATGGCACACAATAAAAATGGTTGATAATTTATTATATTTGTACATAATCGGGGTTTTCATAATGTAATAATTAGAACACAGCTGTGGATAGTTGATACGTGTAACACAGATATACCGTAATTTTTGTTAATGAGAAGATTCGAACAAAATTCCAGGTGCGCTGTTCTACCAAAGCGTGGGAAATTAATAGCGAGAACACGTACCTACTTTACCTATCATACAAAACTTTGTATGTATTGAATAATAATTATTTGAGGAGCAAGTATGCGATGTATTTTTGAATATGGAACACTTTATTGATTTCATTTCAAATGCATATTTTTAAGGTTGACGAGTTGATTCGTAATATCCGCGGGAAACCAAACAAAATAATATTGCAATTTAAACAAGTTTTATTCATTTTACTTGTTTTTATTTTAATACTTATTTGAAATAGACCATTAAAATACATACCGTTTTTACTTTTACGACAGGATGATCAGATGTGGTTTGGTTGTCGCTATCATAGTCTGCAGTCTCATTTTCCGTGGCACCGCTTTCCCCGACACTTTCAAAATCAAATTGATCCGAACTTTGGTCTTCCTTTCCTATATCCGAATTCCCAATGAAGCTACCATACTTGCTGACATCAGTACTGTCATCTGTCATCATTTCTTTTACATCTTCTGGAATTTCACACACAACAGATTTAACGTAAGATTTATTCCTAATAATGTTATTATTATCTCCGTCAAAACATGACTTCGATTCTGGGTCCGATAAAAAATTACGCTTTTCATAAAAAACTTTATTCTCTTTTATGCCATCATCGGACGCTTCGAGGGAGATGCTTCCGTCAACTTTTACATTCTTTCGATAAAAAGAAGATAAATCCATTTGAAAGTAGAACACAAACTATTCCATCCGATTCGAAGCGAATTTCGATGAGATTATTTTTAAAAAACATAGTTTATAACTTTATTAATCAATAATAACGGGTTTTAAATTATTACAACTAGTTCAGGTATGCATTCATGTAAGATATTTACCCACGTAATTAGAACATTAGTAACATTTTTGTTTGTAGACACTACTTGACCTCAAAAACTTTCGTAACTTATCTAAAACGTTTCACTGAACAGTCGTATTATAGGTACACCAAAAAACCGGAAGGTATTGTAATGTTGATAATTTGACGAATCCATCGCGATCGAAAATGTACATTTTCCACAATTTTTGAAGGTACGATTAATAATGGATACACGCCATCGTAATAGAAATAAAAACTACTTGTGTTTTGTTGAAAAGAGACAGCATTCGTCATCTCTTGTTGACATCAGTTGACAGCTCATACTCTATTGCGAGTTGCTAGCGTAACTTTCGTATTTCCCAAAATATCTTTTTAGATCATAACAATTCTTGTTGTTTTTTTTGTTTGAAATATATTAAAGTAAATGTCGTAAATCAATCTAATAAAGATAATTATTAGTTTACTAATTCAACTCTATTATAGAAAATAAACAACACTTTATACATCGATAACCTAGTTCCAAAATTCACTATATGTATCTAAATTTGGTAGCATCGAGCTATATTACATACATTAGATTCTAATGAAACATAGGAACGTCTTGGCTGCCCTTTGAAAGTGATAGATGTAAGTAGTCTGAAACACTTTTCATACTTATTTCAATGCTGCCTATTTTAGACATTGTGCACTCTGAAACTAAAATATCGATATGTAAGGCCACCGCTAAATACACTTTATTCATATTATCAATCACAAAGTCGTAAAACTGAAAACAAATTTGCAATGAATAAGAAGTGAACCTTTTGTCTACCAAATTGTATCAAAAATAACTGCACTGAAGCGATTCTCACGCTCAAAGGACTTAATTAAAATAATTTTTCATAGGTGAAGAGTATAAAATGGCAAGAATGTTTTTTGTTTTGTTTTAAGCGATTTAATCCGTGAAGCAATTAGTGCAACCAATTGTATTTAATCATTCATTACAGTTTAATCTGTACATTTTTGAACAAAGACGTTATCAACAAGAAATAATGTATACTCCGCTGCGGTGAAATTACATCTAAAATAAAACAAAAAAAACGCAATAAGTATTTACCGTCTAAATCATGATGAATATAAAGACCTGATTTTTATTAAAAAATGTGGAATTAGTATAAAAAACGGTTTTATTTTTTTGTAATACCTTTCTACGAGAATGTGAACTCATTAATAGTAATTTCTTTACTTCCAAATTTAAGATGTGACTGCTCAAGTTTTATATTTTAATTGAAAACTTAAAATTCCAAGTTTTGGGGAAAAGAACTTTCCTGGCAACTATTTGTGTAATGATTGTTTATTGCACAACGGTAAAGTAGGTCTCTACAAAAATGTTGCTATACAATAAAATGTCTACGTAATATGATTTTGGTATTCCCGCCAAAAGATCGCGATACGAAACTAATTTTAAACGAAAACGTTATCTATAATTAAAAGCTTTAGCTTTTTGCGAAAGAGCAAGACAAGAGATAAACGACATTATCGCATTTAAGAAATGAAGATGTGATATAAATTATTCAAACGAATGAAGGATTTTATTTTTACATCATACTATGATTGTTGTTATTTAATTTGATAAAGAGTATATTAAATTCATTTATTTTTGGCTAAATCTCTTCATTTTTAATGTACGCTATAAAATAGAATAAGGGCAAATAAAACAAAATATATAGTTTTTAGACTTTTTCCTCACGTGATAGGTTGAAATAATTTGCTCTATTCTTGAAAATGAGAAGAAAACATCTTATTTCCATATGTTAGTTGTGAAATAATAATATGTTAAACTTTATAATAGTGTGGTATGTAATTTGACAGCTCGGGCTAAGTTAGGCTTAGCAGAGCTGATGTTGACATGGAAAATTTGGCTTTCTAGAAAAAATAAATATTCATTATTACTAAAATGGTTTGGTGTTATCAATTATTATTTTGTGGTTCCTAAAGAATATAAAATGATTTTAATTGATCCCCTTTGTTCCTTGAGTTACATCTCTGGTACTAAATAATATTATACAAAATAGGATAACACCAAACTTTAGAAGGATGATTGTATTAGTGTTCACCATTTTCGGTTGTAAATTGTTTCAACCGAGTCTTTGCCACTGATAAGTCGATATAATTATTTCATAAAAAAACCATTGTAAGCAAAACACATTTATTTATTTTTGGTAGTTATAATTTATATTCATATACAATTTAGAATAATGTTTGTAACATAACATTTGGTATCACTTATTTTTAATTATTTGAATACCTACATTTTTTACAAATTTATTTTACAGTGATAAATCAACGAAAGTAATTGAAGTTTATATCTAATGCTCATAAATGTATTTGTCTATAATATTACAAAATAGCAAAAAGATGACTATTAATTATTAAGCCTTAGTATAGTCATATAGTTTTATTAATTGGGAACACAAGGTGATATCTTGTTGCAGTATAATTTTAGTATACGGAATTATGACATAATTTAAGGGATATATCATCACCATATTAGCAGATACTGGAAAGTAACAAAATTAACAAAAAATCCATGGAATAACTCAGGTGGTGCATTTACTCTACCAGTTTAGCAAAAACACCATTTTCCTATTGGTTATTATTATTAATGTCCATTAATGCTTAACATTATTTGTGTCAGATTGGCATATATCCATCTATATTTTTATATTTTAATTATTATCTATATATGGAGGTTAGAGAGTTTACCATAAAAGCTCAAATTTTTCATTTTATGTTTATTCAGCACTATCAATCTGTTATTTACCAACATCTGACAGTACGGTGACATTACTTCTGTTAATGTTCTAATTTTGAATTTTATTGAACACTAAAAGATAAAAAATAATAACATTATAGGTACATATAATTGCAACTGAAGAGATCTTTTTTTGGATTGAGTGGATTATATAATAGTATCAAAATAACAATGAATGGTAGAAAGATAAGTCCAAAAGGCAATTGGAAATACAAAACAATATTGTATTCTTCACTCCTCAAATTTTAATAACTAAAAAAAAATAGCGTAAAATAGCAACACAAAAGCGATTCGATATATAAAATATCTAATTAATTGTTAATCTTGGGATATTGGATTCGAAAGTCTTGGAAGAACTAAAAAAAAACGAGTCATGCTGATCGGCAAATCAGACAAATGTCCGGGTTTGACTTGCAAGAAATCTGAAAACCCTATATATGCCCTAACTCACAAGGGGTTTGAGAGTGAATGAAAAAGTTTACATATTAGAAAAGTAATAGCAGTTTTTTCAAACACTTCAAAAATAAAAGACAAATAAATTATGTTTAGAAAACTATCAAATATTTACAACAGATTATAATTTGTCCAAGCAGGTTACAGATAATATAAAATTTGCATTATATGATATAATGAAAATAATAGTGTTATTAAAAATCCACATAATATAATATTAAAATCATGACCGACTGTGATCAACGTGTTAGAACATTATGAATTAGAGATGATACTAGTTAAGAGTAATAATAATTTATACATATCACACATCGCACCCTCAGTAAAAGTGTTGTATGTTTGAAATTTACTTTTTTCAGTTATGGTTGCTATTTTTACTCTTTTATATAAAATAATATGTTCATATCATAGACAAAAAACATTTAATTCATTTGGTTACATTTCAAAAATGATAAAATTTTAATTAAAATAGTTAAATATCACTGTTTTTTTTATTTATTCTGAAGAAAACTAAAATACAACATATGTTCCATCGAGTCTCTCATGCAAAATGTAAAATCAGACTGATGAATATATTTTACTGTGAGTGAAACACGATACATATCATATAATACAATTTATTGTTTTTCTGAAATATTAGTTTGAGCTTAATTACGATTGCTTTGGGTGTATACTAAAGTTAATTACAAGACTACTCGTTTTTCAACCTTTAAGAGATACTCTTACAAGTACAGTATCCAGTGGTGTAGCAAGACGGGTGTGGCAGGGGCGGGCCGCCCCAGGCAGCACATTTTTGGAGGCGACATTTTCAAAAATAAATGCAATATTTTTCTATAAATTATATTTATACATAAAAACATTAAGCCACCTGTATTTGAACCTAGTTCAAAAAGAAAAATTGTAGAAAGTATTTAAAAAAAAATAGAGGGCATATTGGGGGCAACAAATTCAAGGATCCCCCCGGGCAGCAGGACCCCTTCCTACCCCACTGACAGTATCCCTTATAGGTGTTTAAAGGCACTTATTCTGATGACTAGTTTACCACTAAGCTGTACATCAGTGTGTTGCTAATAATAATATGTTTTCATATCATTTTAATTTAAGAAACATAAATTTCATATCAGCTAACATTCGCACAATATTTAAAACACTTACAATCTTAGATATTGAGCAATACAATTTAACAAGTAAAATCAAAAATAAACAAAATTGGACTTTACTTATTTACTTTTAAGTGAAATGAATTGAATAAAAGCCCAGTTAGTGACTTATATCACTACTGCTTATAGGTTTAATGTTTAGATATTTATACCTCACATTTGCAGCAAAGAGGTTCGCTGAAAATGTCAGATGTTGTATGTTAGGCTTTTTTCTATATGCATTATTTTGTTCTCAACCATTTCAAGCGGGTTTAAATATGTTTTTTTAAAAAAAATTCTCTGTTGATTTTCAACATAGAATTGAATTAAAGCATACTTTAAAAATAAATGATATCCACTCAACTCTGTTCTTTCATGATTTAACCCTTTGAGGAGTATTGCCGTACCTGTATGGCGAGGTATCTTGTCATCTTTCATCCATCGTTTTTCATGTTTTTGATTGAATTATAGTTATATCTGCAGATATGGATACTACACACATCTATCAGTGACTTTTTTTAGTCACATTTTTTTTATTGATTGTTAAAAATACACAAGATTTTTTTTAAAAAGGTCAATATTTGTAAAAAAATCAGTAGTCATATAAAATTGAATGTAAAATTTTATTTTGAGTAAATTCACTTCCTGGGATTGACATCAGTAGAGTGTCACAAGCTCACAAATGAAAGCAAAAAAAGAGAAGAGAGAATTTGAAGTAATAGCTCTTAGAAAATTATTAAAATGTCACAATGAATTATGTAACTTTACACTTTTAACTATGCATTTAATAATTCTAAAACAAAATGTACTTCTTGTAATATTAGGTGTACAACTTTGTTAAAATAACATGGGTCAAGTTGAAAACCATTTTTTTTACCCTGATTTTACATTGATGAAATGAATGGTTCATAGTGGCAATGATGAAACAGTAAAAATAAAAGTGAAAAAGTGTACTTTGGAATTGTTAAATTCCACTTCTTGGTAAAATAATTATGTTCTGAAAAATTAGACAAAGTGGAGTTAGCCGGTTTTCAGATTAGGCTGTCAACAAGTGTGTTGATTTTGTTTACAGCTGGTGTGAATAATTAAACATGACTAAAAACCACTATGAATATATATTATAAAAAGGGATAATTGAATAATGAAAAGTGCAACTGTCCCCGCGGCATTAATGTAGTAAAAGTTTATCTAGGAATGATTTTTCAAACATTCAATCTTCCACTTACTTTTTGCGTCTGAATTAAACAATATATTTTCTTTTGGTTAAAGTAATCAGTGATACTAAATTATGTTTGTGATCTTACTTAAAGCTTCATTCAGAAAATGCAAAAGAAAACAATGTCTACTAATAATAATCTATAATTTATAGTAATCATAAATATATTATGGTCCAAAAAGTTAGAATTTTATCAAATTTTCATTATTCTTATTGATTTAATTATACACAAGTATCTTCATGTTCAATATCCATCAGATTCATGCTCCCAAGATAAAAGTGAATTCATAGACGCTATTCCAGCTGTAGACCAGTTCTCCAATGGATCTGGAGGAGAAGCAGGTTCTTCAGGAAGCTTTCGATCCGGATGCTTAGTGTTACCGTTATGATGTGCTGATTTTCCACGTTTAGTCGGACGTTTCTCATCTTCTGTTGTTACCATTGGAGCAACTCTGAGAAATTTAGAATAAAAAGAAATTTTAATAAATTTTATTACCACTAAGTTATTATATTCACAGTGAAAGCCTACTCGTTAATATATTGGTGAATTAATAGTAAGCGTGGGCTGTGGAGTTGGAGTCGGAAAAATCTTTCCACTCCGACCCATACCTAAAAAAGTATTAAATAATGTGTATTCAAACCACATATGTATTGTGTTGCCTCTGCATGCTAGGCTGACTAAAGACGATCTGATGGTAAACATATGTGTAAGTTAAACGGGAATGATTGAAAAAAACAATTCTGAATCAGAGTCGGTGTTTAATTTAAAGTCGGAGTTGTTTTTTCTTTACCCAATTCCATAGCCATGGTTAAAATAGAGCATTGTTTTCGCTTGCTGTGCAACTAATACAAGTTTAAAAGTTAAAAAAGCATTGTGATTATTGAGGAAACATTATTCTATTTGAAAAATGTACAGAGCTCCACGGATTAAAATGACTTTACCTGTTGGTTCTTGCAGTCCTGGGTCTTGGCCGTGTCTTCCTCTTTTCAACTTTCCTCCTGTCCTTTGTATATTTTGTTCCTTCTTCAAATCTCACACCCTGTTCGTTATTTCCACTCTCTACTTCGATTCCGGCACCTTCACCTGTATTTGTAATTATATTGAGTATATTTATCAGGTTATTGTCATTAATGGCATATTTTTACTGAATGCAGTTAGTTATTGAAGTAAATCATTCTTTGATGAACAAGAATAGAGTTGGAAACATCCAGAAAGTTGATTTCTCAAACAACTGGTCAACTGTTTGAAATACATATTTAGTACAAAAAAGTTTGCCAAACCCTGACCCAGACCATAGTGGACGACCATATTATTTACGTAGCATTGTTGCACAACGTCACCTTAACAAATTTGTTTGATTGGTTGAGACAATCTACTATGTTGATTGGCTGCAGATAGTGATAGTTTTGACATAATTGCAGAGAGTTTAAATAAGAGGTTTCGCAGACTTGCCTTTAAATATGACTGCTTTCTCAGCAATGATATCCATCTGTGATTTGTTTATGGCATTTTCAATGTTGAGTGGCCGCATATCCTTAATAGCTTGCCCTAAGGAACCCTGCGCCATGTCAAAATCAGCACTGTCTGGCACTGTGGGGTTTCTGGTGAAACACAACAAATTTGATTATTATCAAGTGTCTCCAAATACCAAATTGTACGAAGTCACAATATAATTTTGTACGATTTCACTTGACATCCTGTGGAAGGAATCCAGTGTATTCCAGAACATCAATCAAAGTATTAAATGTTATATTACAAGATGGTAAGGGTTGATGGACGTGCCGGTAGTGGTCTGAATAATTCATGGAGCCACAGAATAGAGGTCTGCACAGAGAGATTCGTGCTTCTATTTTAATGATAAAATATTTCATTTTTATAGTCTAGCGTGATCATATGGTAGCATATATTTTTATTTTGGGAACACAAAGCTTAGATTTTGAGCATGATCGGAAGCAAAGATTTCTTTTGAATATGATCTTAACTATTGGCCATTGTGCATATTAATCAGTACCTCTTTTCCATAGGTCTTAAATGGTCAACAGTTTTTGGTGCCAGAGAAATCTTGTAAAAGAAATAGTTAAAAAGCAGTTTGAGCAAGTGCAAGGTTTTGTTCGGGCCAGGTTTGGGTAACATGTGTGGTATTAAGACTCGGGTCCGGGCCTCAACTGCCCAGGCTCAGACTGGATAATTTCATAAAATTTCGGCTCGTGCAGGCCTCTAATTCATGCATATAATATCTGTAAAAATCGAAGAACTTACATAAATAAAAGTGTTGTTTGGTCATGTATCATTTGACACAGGTGAACCAGTCGAGGATCGACTGGTTTATCGAAAACAATTTTTGTAATCAATGATAAATATCTCAGTAAGGAAACTGAACTCACCTATAAATATTCATCATGGAATTTTGAATTTCCTCGATCCTTGCGTCGGCAAAGTCCATTCTATTTTCGTCATTTTCTGGACTCTCCCTAAGAGCCGGATTGTCGACTGCGTCACATGCGGCATCTGACGAACTGCTTTCAGCCACCAGAAGCATTTTTCCTCCACGCCTTCCCATAGATGAACTACTCGGTTTAGTCGGCGGAAAGCTCTGAATTGCTTCTTGATGTCTTTTGGTGGCTGATCTAGCTCGTTTGGTACGTGCTGATCTGCCGAGCAGTGGTGCTTCTGAAAAATTAGTTGGCAACAACTTTTAGTCAGTCTTAAAAATAATAATAATAATGTAAGGATGCAATTGCTGTATTCAAAACAGAAAGGTTATATGGGACATGAAATCTCCCGATTATACTTATTCGTACCGTATTCCCTCAATTTTGGATATAAGTTTGTGAACAGTGAGTAATTGTATCACTTAAAATTGGGCACAGTCTATACGATTTAATTTATCTTTGTATCGTTGCAAGCCACAACACAACCGCTCCTGGTTCTGAACGACCAGTTTCCATGACTTCATTAAAAAGCATGCGTTCGACACTCACCTTGAATACTCCGACATATAATAATATGGAACAATATAATTATTGACAGAGGCTGAATGCGAACAAATGACTTACCCCCGAGCCCATCACTGTCACTCGGCTCCATAACCATAATCTTTTTCTGTCTCTTCTCCCCTGCACTCCAGTCTACTTTTTGTTCTGCTGGAGTTTCAACTCCAAAGAGATTCGTAAGACATCCGGCCACACTTACGCCAGCTACTCCTGCTTTGGACGCAGGCTAGAAAACATAATATTTTTATTTTTATCTTGAATGAGCTGAAAGCATTACTTGTGTCTGCTTAGCAGTCAATCTATTTTATTTTACCTCCTTTTATTGTGACGCGCATAACTAATTATGGGAATCATAAGCGCAAGTATTAACTCTATGAGTGGTCAGCTATTTTTTACGAAATCATTTTTTTTGTATATTTAGATTATTATTACTATTGCTACACAACTACGAAGTTTCTAAGGTTAGACAGTTTCGGGTGCGTTTGAATATGTAGGTGGATATCAATGTAAAAAGGTACCATAATACATCAGAGTATCGTTGTGCGACATCAATGTTGTCATATTTTGATTATCAGTGAACATGTTGATGCAAAATCATAAACGTTTTGCCAGATCTTAGTATAGATTATATAGCAATAAAATAACTAAAAAATGTTGATATGTTTAATAGTAGTTTTAACACTCAATTTTACGGGTTATATTTAAATTTTTCTGTCATGTTTGACAGAAATCAACGTATTGTAATATTTAAAAAAATAATCGAAGGTTGAAAACAAATTGCCTTCCATTTCCAAGGCAATTCTAACATAAATATTCCTAGATATTTTAGTCACACATTTAGACACCTATTACAGAAACTTTAATAATATCATATACAATTCAATTACCTTAGAAACAGGTATGACTTCTTCCACATGGTACAAATTGGCTGCTTCAACAGCCAATGATTTTATCTTGTCTTCGAATTCTGAAGAATCTTTGGAATCCGAGAGGTGGATTATTTCCCTGAGCGGATCACTGTACACTTTTATTATCTGCTTCGCCATCTGCTGGAGGCCTACACCAATGATGGTAGTAAATATCGGAGAAGTAATCGAGGGCGTTTTGGTTTGCGCTTGTGCTGGACCAGGAGCCGGAGACGGTTGGAGCATAGTTGCTGGTAGAGAAGGATTCATCTGAGGAGCTGTGGTCTTCCCAGGCTGTTGGGTTTCAGTTATCTGACTCAACATTCCCACAAGGCATCCACCTGAAAGATTGTACGGAATAATATTCAAAAAAATAAATTATTTGATAAAAATGAATAAAGGATATAGCAATGGTCTAAATTTAAAAAATTTAGACCTTACCTGTATCTACAGCAGATTTAGGTGCTGCAAAGAGTAATCCTCCCGTAACAGGAACCATCAATTCATTCCCAGCCTTAGAAATCGGACCGATGTTGCCAGGGACAACATTCACTTTTCCGGCGATACTATTCATTTGATTTGCGGGAGCGGCAGGTGGTACTTTAATCAAGTTGCTCTGCAAGTTGATTCCGTTTGCTCCCCCTAAATCTACTTCATGGGTGAACGCCATCACGTCAAGAGCTGACGAAAGGGCTTCTCCGAAACCGTTTGCAATATTTGGACTTTCTGATTGAAGAAGCGGATCAGCGATCGGTCTGTAAAAGAAATAAAGAATATATACTATTATGTAAAGCTAAAAAACTAAAGTAAAAATTTGCAAATCTCCTGTGGATTTTCCATATGAATTAAAGTGCTAGAAATTAAACTGTAGAACACAGTGGCGGTTCTAGGTACTGGGCTAGGTGGGCTAAGCCCGACCTGCATTTTTCACCCAAAACATTAGATGGCTGAATAAAAATCAACAGCAATTCGGCCGCTGAATAAAATAAATACATTTATTAGCGTAACTTACCTTTCCCAAATGAATATAATATCTTTGTTTTAATTTTCCTCTGTCAATATAAGACAATGTTACGTCTACCTACAATCATATTCTCGATTGTGTTTTGTATTACAATTTTAAAGTGAGCCGGCATAAAAAAAACAATAACCCTATAAATACTTCACAGGGAACAGGAACTGGAACACGTCACTGGCAACACCACTCAGGGGCTAGCGCCCATTAAGTCCGCAACCACAGACAATATCATGACATATTTCTTTACACTGGGGCGCAATCAAGCACGATTAGATTTTTTTTGTATTTGTATGTACGGAAACGTCATCAATCACAAAGGATAGTGTTTCAATCTGTCAAGTTTCTGTTGATCGTTGGGGGCTGATCTGATTCAGCCCATTACGCATACTTATGCATTGAAACACAAAACCAATATCGTTGTATTGTATGAAAGTGACAGGTATTGACTTTCAGTGACAGCAAGTGACAGTTCTATACTGCTTTTAGTAGGTACTTGTTATTTCACTTTGAAAGAGACGAATTTAAGGATTCCGTGTTATTATTCTATTATTTCTTAGTTACATTAGCATTGATTTTATTATATAAAAATTTATGCATTGCAGTAGTATCGTAATATTTGTTAATTTGCTTGTAGATTAATGTATAAAGTGAAGTGGAAATATGCTTTTCTCTAGCCCACCCAAGATTTCAGGTCAGGAACCGCCACTGGTAGAACATCTTCCGTTAACAATCTGCTAATATATAAATATCATGTAGTAAAACTTCCAACAGTATATGTTTTTCTTAAGTGATAAACAAAAACAAAACAAGAGTTACATTAAAGTGGTCCAGCACAGGCAGGGTATCTACCCCCTCCAGGGCAATTAGATCAGAACACTGAACAACCTAAAGTTGAGACTTTCTATCTAATTATGAATACAACTTTGATATTTATTTTTTATATCAAAGTTGCTTTAAATTAAACGTGGTCACAGTGGAGTAGGAAGGGGTCCTTGAATTTCCCGCCCCCAATATGTCCTCTAATTTTGTTTTTAAATCACTTCAACTATTTATAAACTATGAATGTGGAGTTTTTACCACAGGTGACATTTTTTTTTATGTATAAACATAATTTCTCACAAAATATTGCATTTATTTTTGAAAATGCCGCCCCCAAAATTAGGAACACGAGTTTAATAAAGAGCAAAGAGTCAAATCAAATCATTTTTTTTTACAGAGCGCCATGTAAATAAATATAATAATTTGTGTTTGTTGATAGTTTGGTTTGATTTTCAGTGAATTGTTAAAATATCTATTCCTCACTTTATTGGAACTTTAGTTGGTGTAGAGATTGAAGCACGACCCCACATAATTCTTCTTAAGTCTTCACCGCTCATTCCTCTTTTTCGAAGTTCATTTATTGTGACTTTTCCAACACGCTAAAAATAAAATAAAACTTCAATTAAAATGTTAAAACTTTTCTATTGAACTTTTAAGTATAATCACGACTTTAATTGGTGTTTTAGTAGATTACATATTTTTATTTTAGGGAGATAACACTATTGCAGTGTGTATTTACTGAGCTCAATTGTCTTTTACGATATTTTAATGTATCATTTTCAACGCATTCTGCTTTCAGTAAGACTTTTATTTATATTATGTTATTTAATCGGACAGAGATCTTATACCTTCCAATTTGTAACAGCTCCTTTTCGTTGCTTCGCTCTAGTCTTAGACTTAGATTTGATAACCATAACACCGCGCTGCTCATATCTAGGATCGTCCGAAGGTCCGAGACCTATGGAATACTCTTGAAGATAGTGATGAGCATCCGATTGGGCCACAGCTCTTTCTAGAGTCACTACGATTTTGGCCCACTAGAAGTTTCAAGGAAATCATTACGGTGTTTAGTTAAATTAGCTTCGATAAAAAAATTTTATGGCACAAGATTTTAAACATTCATTAATTATTAATAAGTTCATATTACTTTACCTGTTTCATCCATTCTTTCTCAGATTGCTCGATGACGTGTGCATAAGTGTTTCCCATCATAGCGATCAACATGTTTAATAGTAATATGGGTACAAATACCATAAATAAAGCAAACACCGATTTGCTTAAATTCGGATATGTTGTAAAGCTCAGATCAGTATACTGAAAAATAAACTCAATAGTTAATGTAACAAAAAAATAGTTTTTCTATAAAATAAGCCAAGAAGGATTAAATTGAACATAATTTAAAAGCGATGTGACGCGGTAATATATGTTGGTTGCAGAATAGTTCTGGATATTATAGATTACTGCATGGTAACTCTGTCAATCAAATCCAAATCCTATATGCAATCTAATGAACTTTACTAAGTATAACAATTTGAGAAATTAGGGATAAAAATATTGATAGTTAAACTCACACTATAATCTCCGAGAGTTATCTGAAAAAGAGCCATCCATGTACTGTGGTAGCTGTTGAAGAGAGAGCTTTTAACTCCAGGGAATCCTATATTTGTAAAAGAATTTAATTGTAAACATTAAATTCAAATTTATTTCAAAATATTACTGCTTTAATGAGCTAAAAATTATAATTTATGTCATTGATAGATAATTGACAGTAACTATATTCAAGATGGTCCCAACCAACAGAAACTCTTAATCTTTCAAAACTGTTTGAAACTATAGACTACGGTAGTTGTTGGTTTTTCTCGTTTTGCCTGTCAAGCTATTGCCTGCTCGACCGGAGTGATCAATGATTGCAAAGATCAGGTTACTTATGCCACATTGCAATGCATAGGTCTACTCCACACAAGTGTTCACTATCATTTGATTATTACAAATGCGCTTATGGTCTGAATTACGAAGTGTCACAATAATGTTTTTTTTATAGTACTCTTACAATGCATTTCAATAAGTTTTTGTTGATTGAATACTCATAATTTGAATTTACCTAATCAAGCAAAATTTATATGTAGTGCCCTTTTCTATAAGCAAGCCATCTGCAGTGAAAAGCAGGCTGACCACTGGTATAAAATTAAGGGGGTAATACATTCAATAACAAAGATTAGTCAACACACCTTTGTAAAGGAAGAAAAACGATTGCGAAAAACCAAACAGGACTATCATGTAAATGATTCCAAACGTCAACATGTCACCAGTTATCATACTGTATATCATTGTGACAAATGGACCTGTTAAGCGCACCGCCCTAGAAAGGTAAGCAAAATGAATGTTTAGCTGAAATAATATTTAAATCTATACATGATATGCAATGTACTATTGAGCTATACCGAATAAAATTATAACAAAGCGAGATAATTTTAATGTTATCTTCAACACACAGACACTCTTTGATTAAAAGTTCATATAATGACCCTGTGTTTTTGTGTTATAGCCATTGAGACAGTTTTGTATATAAAGGTGGTAATAGAAATAGAATACAAAATGATCATAACTATCAGTGTATATTAAGCTTTCGTTTTGACACTTCAAATATTTGAAAAGCTACAACACAGTAATCCGAAAATAAATATGTACCCATTTATTTTATATTGGATGCATCAAATATCGAGGATTCTGTTAAAAACAAGCTAATTTTGTCACTCTATAAAATCAAAATCTGATAAACTTTCAGTAAGACAAATGTGATTGGTGAATCCAGCTGCACTGAAATATATAAACATTAAGAATTATGTATTTTAGGTGTATCCAAATGTAATTTATTATCATACACCTGCACTTCATACATATAAGTAAAAAATAAAATGTTAACCAGTTAAACGCTAACGACCCACCGGTGTGTCGCATACCTACTAACCCCACACGCTATAGTCCCACCGGTGTGTTCTCATTATCACGGCGTCAATAAATATTTTTTTCAGCTCGCGTCATTGAATAAGGGTCCGACATCTCTTAACCACTCACAAAATGAATATAAAGTTTACGTTTTGACAGTTTTCGTAAGAGAAATTCAACAAAAAGTGAATAGAGGTCGTAAGGGCTGTCACAACTTTTGATAAATAATCATAACATATGCGTAAATATTATTTTGCATATGTATAGGTTTCAAAACAATTGAATAAATATAAATTATTCTTAAATTCTTAAGAAAAAATCGACAAAAATCGTACAGGTGGCAGGGGTTGTCGAATTGCTGATGTCTTTGTACAAATACGTTAATATTTCTTCATGGTAAAACAGTCGACGGTAGAAAATCATCTAGCTAAGCGGCGTTTTGAACATACATTGACAACATTGATTTATATGACTAATCCTACAATCTCCGCCCCCTGCAGGGGCGGTAGTCTAAGATGCAAGCATCACAAAAAAAAAAATGGTAGGTAACATGATACTTTTTTGCCGTTTTCTGTAAAGGTTAAATCGGGTCAGGGCACACATGTGTTTTTTTGATGTTATATTATGAGAAATGTTATTTACATGTAGTTAATGCTTTCAACATGTTCCGATATTTATCCCAATATTCTAAATGCATTTTTATAACATTTACCCTCAGTCATAAGAAAACAATCACTCGTAAGCGTAAGTCTGTCGCATTACATTCCCGTATTGGAGCAAACACACACTTTATGGATTTTTTGCCCACTTCCACCTCTGAGCTATCTACTTTTGCTAGAAATATAAATAAAAAGCGTTGTGTGGTATGTGCTGCTTCAAAAAAAAGAACATCTACTAAATTCTTTTGTAAACAATGTGATGTGTCCTTATGTGCAGTGCCGTGTTTTGAAACATACCACACAAAAATTATTTTTTAATATATCTCGTACGTTATATGAACACCATAAAACACTTTTGTGAACATATTTTTATTTATCATGTCAATAATTTTATAAAATTCTTTTTTGTGACAACCCTAGCATCATTTAATTTTTAATTGTGTGAACTATTCGAGACTTGTGGGATATAATATCTTATTTTTTGCATTAAACTTTATTGTTCTAAAATTAATTCTAAAACGGTATTTATTATAAATTGTGTGTGACAACCCTAATTGAGGAATCGTTTATACGCGCTACAAGCCTTGTGGTATGGTTAATTACATGGGATTACTTTTATTCGGGACGGAGAACATCTAAAGCCATAAATCACGTGAATAGTTCCAATGTGTTGCCCTTTTTTAGTTTTTAGAAAATTGCTAGCGTACAGGACAAAAAAACCATATTTTTTCGTAGCTGTTAACGGGTTAAATGCATCACATAACATTGATTTGATCTGTTTTTCACCCGTAAACATAGAAACCTCGGTTGTGCTTCATAGAACTGTAACATTTGATGTTCAGAAATTCAAATAATGAAAAACAAATATTTACCCAGCAAAAAACATGAGCAGAAACCATGATCCTGGCACAGCGAATACCAATATAGCCTCTTCAGAACTCTTGTCTCCGATTAATCTAAATGGTATGCACGCCAACAGGAGTAGATTCGACACCAAGAAAATGGCTTTTGCTGGAGCGTTTGACTAAAAAATTCAAAATCAAAATGTTATGAATATTACAAACATGATAAATGATTTTTCAGATGTTTCAACACTCACCAGTTGTTTCACAAATGCGGCCAAGCCCTGGTTCTTGACTTCATCGCCCTGTTGAAATATAACATAGCTCAACACTCCGGCAAGGGTTCCAATCTCACAAATGTAACGTGCAATGTCTCTGAAGTCCTCCGGAGGTCCAAGTAATGGGGCCGCCTGGTCATCTGGACGGAGGTATACTGCCAGTGACAGGAACACCAAATGAATGAAGAGGATTAAGAGCCGCTTAAGAAATTGATTCTGCCAAGAATAAAGAAAAAAATAGGTTGTCTTGATAAGAATAACATTAAACTCATTACTATTGTAATATTCAACAGTGGAGAATGGTTACTTTTGAAGCAATATTTATTTTTGTCATATTATGGAAATTAATTTGTCACCCTTTGTCTTCTAGCTGGAAGGTAGTGATCAAAAGGTTCAGGTTTGAGTTCGGGTCAGGTCAATATTGCACATAGATTTTTAAAATTTAAATTTAGTTGGGCTCCTCGTGTTGATTACAATTAACTTTGTTAAAATCAAATTTGAACTAAAAGCTATCTGGTAATTAGTTTGACCGATAAAAAAATTATATAAACTTGAAAAATATGTCCACATTGGTTATATCGACAAATGGGTGGGAATGAATAAATTTATATAATTTGTCCCCTGGATCCACAATCAAATGTCACTTTCTTACAACTGATTACCGTAAGATAGTAGCTAAGACATCTAACAAAAATTTTATAATATATGAATAACTATAAAAAATACCAGTGATAGAAATCATCTGTTACATGATTACAAATAGATCTCTGAATTTTCTAATAAATTTTTATGGGTACATAGAATTGTCGATGACCATAAACAAATACTTGCATCTGAATAATATTACTCACCCTCGCAAAAGTTTTCCATTTCTCTTCCAATAACCTCTGAATGATTCCGCCATCCAACATGTCCAAATGCTCCTCTTTAGTTCCGTTAAGAATTATGAATAGTGCTGAATTCCAATCTGTGAATAGGTACACATTCCATCACTTGTTTGCTTGTTTCTCCAATATAATCAATCACAAATTTTCTGAAGAACAATGTATTGTTGACATTATCATTGATCAGTTGAGCTGTTTTAATAATTGAAGAATATGAGATAATATATATAATATCACAATTACATGAAACCAAAAGAACTTTTCAATAATATGAAGATTTCATTATATGTTAGTATACATATACATTTCTAATCTAAAAAATTAAATTCCTCCTCCACGTAAAGATAATAAATATAAGATATGGACAGCTCTATATAGTTTTAGAAGGTGTAGATTCCACGACCCTTACCAGCTTTTATTTGTCAAACATTTTCTGATAACAGTAAATCGTTTTCTTTTCATTTTCATAAATTTAGTTCAAAGATTTGTAATGAGAGAGGCTCAAAAAATAGGCTTCATATATTCTTGCTGTTCTGGTAAAATATCTTATTTCGGAAATACTAGTTTTGAGTGAAAAGAATGTATTTAGCACTTAAGTACTGAAAAATCGAAAACAGGATCGGAGAGCGACGGGGTACAAAGTGACCCCAAATGGATTTGCGTAGTACTTACATTGCATTTAATGGGGTATCATTGAAGATTACAATAAATATCAGCTAGATATTACTGGTATTTAGCGAATGGTTGAAATAAGAAGAATTTTGCAATGTGAATGCACCTTGCTAGGATCTCGAAGATTAATAAAATAATAATAACGTTGGTGTATTTAACGATAAGTTGTTTTAGCAGAGAATAATGTAAAAAATGGAATGTTTTACGAATAACCAAGTAATATTTTATCTGACCAATTTTGGTCAGAACATAAATGATATACATCAAAGGCTATGGTAATATTTCTTACAGTCTTTTATAATTTTTACATACTTGTTCTTCCATCCGGTAAAAGTGTGTCCAAGGCATTTAACGGGTATGCAGAACATGTGATATTAGAATATCTCCAAAACTCCCTGGCTGATAGCTCCAACATCTCCCTGAAGACTTCAGCTCGGCCCAACTTGCATGCCAATGTCAGGGGAGTAAGACCATCATTGTTCACTTTTCCATTACTGGCTGGAAGTTTTGGGTGCCGCAGTGCATAACCAAACATATCCTGAAAGAGATAATAAATAAAGTTTATAAAAAAATATTTATTTTACCTATCATTATTATCGATTTAACTCCTTTCTATCAGAAAGAAAGGTTGAGCAATTCAGTAACAAGCAATTCTGGTAAAAAAAAAAAACACCTGTTGAGATAAACTTTCGAACACATCTTTATTTTCTCATTCGTTTACGACTGAATTGGATATGTGATACGGTTGAATTAAAAACCATTACATAGGAATTATAAGAAATAAAAATCTAATGCTATTTCCATTATATCTTGGTTGCCGGCAGAAGTTGGAACTAAAATAGTCTAAAGTTATTTAATAATAATCTAAAGATTGCAGCTGTCTAGCGTAAGCTCACAAGTCACAAAATGTCATTGTAATGTCAAGTTGTTTCCAAAACAATTGGTGAGAATGTGCAGGAGGTTATTCCAAAAGTTCGACAGTTTTATGAAGATGACAATTCTCGAGAAAGAATTGATAGTTCCAATCAATAACTCTGCGGAATACGTGGCAGCCACGACAAGTAAAGCACAAAAATAATATTACTTCTGTGAAACTAGCGTTCTCTCCAAGCAGACAACTTATCAATCTATACATCCAATTACTTTGAAAATAATGTTGAGTACGTTGAGGGCAGTATTATGTGTGAGAAAAGCAAAACGATTTACCAATTTATCACAAACCACCACCATATGCAAGATCATATTGCCAAATGAGTCTTGCAGGTCAGGATCAGCCCCAGAGTCGAGAAGTAAATTATAAACAGATTCATTGGCGCAGCAGGCCGCCCAAGCTAGAGGATATTCTCCCAAATATGCTAGGCCCTCGTAATCAGTATGACGTGCAGGATTTGGGCGTTGCTGGTCACGCGGCAAGAAAAAACTTCCTAAAAACAGTCTACATATTTAAAGTAAATCTCTTAACATCTAGATAAAAAAAATAATAATGAACAAATTAATAATTTTCCACACTGTTTGGTCTTTTTAAAAAGTTTGAATGGATAAGTACCCAATAATATTATTAGAAATATTCTGACAAGATGATTCTAAAAGAGGCGAAACACGTGTCTCAATTTGTAGCACAATCAGTGGAATAACAAAGTTATCAAACATAATTTTAAAAAGTTGCATGAAAATACTGTATTCATCAAAAACGAGTAATATTTTGCAATAAACTTCCTGGCATTGCTATTATTATTGGTTACCTATTGCTCGTTGACTGACGTTTGCTCCTGCTTCAACCAGGTCTTGCACCAATTCATTATTACTATAAGCGATTGCCAAATGGAGAGAGCTGGCACCTATAATCAAATAAAAATATCAACTACTAAGTTTAATCAAGCATTATAAAATAAAAAAAATTCTAACTAGGTATAATTTTATTAAAAGCTATAATTTTTAAACTAAAAATAATTAAAATCCTATTTTCCACTCAATCATCGGTTAGTAAATTTGAACTGTAATAATTAAACATTTAACTGGTTCTCTGCCACAGACGTGTTAACACACCAAACAATTTCGTGCTCGTAGGGCCGGCCATACAAAATGTACGTGTTTACTCGCAGTACTTGAGATGCGGCTTAAAGGCCACAAAAAACGTATTTAATAATTTTAAAAAATCATGCATATAGGGACATCTCTTGCAATCATAGTGTGAAACTTAAACTTTAAAGATATTGTTTTGTAATGTATAATACATCAATTTTAAAAAAAGCTTTTTTTTTTTACTAAAATTTGTTGCTAGCGGCTATGCTAATGTGGAAGTAATTTCCGTTTTTGAAACGTTTTTCGACAAATGATGGCGGAAATGACCCATCTTGTATTTATATGGTAAGTGTTTGTGATGTACTATTATTACCAGTGGCGGTTCTAGGTACTGGGCTAGGTGGGCTAAGCCCGACCTGCATTTTTCACCCAAAACATTAGATGGCTGAATAAAAATGAACAGCAATTCGGCCGCTGAACAAAATAAATACATTTATAAGCGTAACTAACCTTTCCCAAATGAATATAATATCTTTGTTTTAATTTTCCTCTGTCAATATAAGACAATGTTACGTCTACCTACAATCATATTCTCGATTGTGTTTTGTATTACAATTTTAAACTGAGCCGGCATAAAAAAACAATAACCCTATAAATACTTCACAGGGAACAGGAACGTTACGTCACTGGCAACACCACTCGAGGGCTAGCGATATTAAGCCCGCAACCACAGACAATATTTCATTACACTGGGGCGCAATCAAGCACGATTAGATTTTTTTTATATTTGTATGTACGGAAACGTCATCAAAGGATTGTGTTTCAATCTGTCAAGCTTCTGTTGATTGTTGGGGGCTGATCTGATTCAGCCCATTACGCATACTTATGCATTGAAACACAACACCAATATCGTTGTATTGTATGAAAGTGACAGGTATTGACTTTTAGTGACAGCAAGTGACAGTTCTATACTGCTTTTAGTAGGTACTTGTTATTTCACTTTGAAAGAGACGAATTTAAGGATTCCGTGTTATTATTCTATTATTTCTTAGTTACATTAGCATTGATTTTATTATATAAAAATTTATGCATTGCAGTAGTGTCGTAATATTTGTTAATTTACTTGTAGATTAATGTATAAGGTGAAGTGGAAATATGCTTTTCTCTAGCCCACCCAAGATTTCAGGTCAGGAACCGCCACTGATTATTACATGTCCAAAAAATACATATTTATTAGGTTTTATTTTTTGAAAGAAAATCACAGCCCTCCATGCACGGCCATATTAATACTGCATGGCACAGAACAGGTTAAGCACAGATGGTGCGAACAGTTATCTTAATTATAATAAAAAATAATAAGCCTGTTGAAAAGAAAGCATAAACTTGTGTTTGCCTACCCAAATATTCTTCCCCTTCCACAACATCCAACGCCAGTTTTGGAAAGCACTTCAAAAGGGTTCTCGCTAGTCGAGTGTGTGTTCTGGTATCACAGATGATGAGGACGTGAAGAAGCGACTCTCCTAATGCTCCTCGGTGACGCATCTGCCAACAAGCAGCATGGTCTTGCCATCTTGATAGCGGATCGTATCTTGAGAGAGAAGCTTCTATCGGTAGGACAACCTGTAAAACAAATTTGTAAAAATATTAATTCTGTTTAAAAACGTAAATATAAAGAAGTATGTCACATTCGTGGTCAAGTTGTGATATCCTCATGATTCCTCATCCGGGCTGTGTAATCTGAAAAATGGAATGGATCAGCTAACTAATAGTCATGTCCAAGCTCTATCTTTGTTGATTCGTTGTGATTGAAACATTGTAAAAATAACATAATTCAATTTCTCTTGAGTTCAACCCTTATTGAGAAATGAAATTGAGTGACAGGCAATCAGCTCTAATTAAACACCTTCTGTTGAAATACATACATATTCTCTACATTGGTGGAAGACATGATTTAATAAAGAATGTTTTAAAACCTGTCTCTAACTTTTCTACTTCTAGACTTGAAAATGTGACGTAGAGTAAGTGAGTATCCAGTCTTCTTAATCCAGATCTTTTCATAAAAAATTCCAGGTTATTGTCTAATTATTATTTCAAGAGAGTTAACAACCAGCTTAGATAAAGGCGAAAAATTAATTAATTAAATTATTCAATAAGCTTTAAGCATTGGATTAATGTGGTACACCACGTAAAAAAAATAATTTTACATGTTTCTGGTCTCTGAATTTCCATCGAAGATATTCGGCTCTGTTGATGATTTGTCCTCTCCCTTCGGCATACATCAACACTCCGAATTGTTCTCTGATCAATTTTTCCACTTCGGCCTGTCCTCCAACGTTGTATGCCTCAATTAGCTCACCGCCTGAAATTAAACTCATTAAATTGGGGACAATTCTTGATAGCCCACAAGGTGAGTTGTAATACCATTGGTGGTAAGTGTGCAAATTCAAGCTGTCTAATTTAAAGGGCCATGGGATAATCGAATCTATTACAATCAGAAACAGGGTCGGGAATCGGTGGATTGTTTGGGCTCCAAAAGATTTGCAGTATACCCTTGAGGTGGAGAAGGTTCAGAAGAAATTTCTGAGATTTTTCTATTTGAGGGTGTATAGATTCAATAAAAATACACTTTCGCTGTAATATGTAGATAGAAAATAATTTGAATCAATTATGCACCTTTTTTGTAGTTGGCCAGTTTGTAAAGGAGGCACTGGTCCTCATTGGAAGCCTGACTGATAACACGGTCGAGCACAGATCCGTCCGCCTGCACTTCCTGCTTCACCCTGCAGAACTTGCATCCCATTTCACTTCACACTTCTGCTTTCATCATCACCAGCCGGCGCCGATTCTCGCATCAAGATTATTTTCATCGCACTCTACACGTATTTTAACAATCGATCTGGTACTTGTCAACCCTGTGTTCAGGTGTCAATTTTTTTTCAAAAACGAGATAATTTTACTTCATATTTATTGTATACAATGCAATCTCTACAATTATGGTCAGTGGCGGATTAAGCACATGAGAGGCCCTAGGCGCAATAAAATTTGGAGGCCCTAATTTTCGGATAAAATAAGAATTTCCAAGTAAAATAATTAAAATATTTTAAAATATGAACAAAAAGTTTATGGTTTATATAACATAAGCCATTTTTGAGGCCCCTAAGATTCGGAGGCCCCAAGTTCGCGCCTCATTAGATTATAGGGTAATCCGCCACTGATGTCCTCAGATATTTTTTTCTATTTATGTAAAATAAATCATTCTGGAACCTGCATTGTTCTGAGCATTTTGTTACTATGTATATATAATTATTTTTAATTATATTTACATTCATGTCATTTTCGCAATGTATGGATTTAAAACAATATCCGTTGTTTAAAAATGATTCATCGCAACTACTACGTATCACGATTGTTTGGAAACTCTATCTTGGATAACAACACGTTTTTAATATATTTAAATAATAAAAAAACTATATATTTTACTAGTTAAGTCATAACTGTTAAGTTTTGCAAAGCGATATAGTAATGCATTTAAATTTAAGTCTCCTCAAAACACCTGTGTCAAAAATATGTTGAAATGTACATTTTAAATCTGATGAAAAATATGTTGACGATTGAAAGTTATATTTACATTTGCATATATACATTTATTGCTCAACAATTATTATGTTTACAATAATAGTTGAACAATATAATTATATGTTTATATTTAAGTAGTTTACACAAAACTAGTGTATGATTTTTTTTACCAGCATGTCAATTTTTTAAAAATAGAGATTTGATTATTTTAAATTTATTACTTCTAATGAACATAGATAAATAATGTCTCTTTTCGTCAAAGATCTAGTAATTATTAAGCGCATCGGAGAACATATGTATATTTTTAAATTTTTATTCTTATACCTATATTTATTGCGAGAAAAATCACTAAAAAATAACAAATACACACGTCAATTTAGAAAATTCACACCGCCATTTTGTCGCATTTCCGGATAAGGATATTAAACGTCATCGTCACTAACCTCAAATTGTGTGTTTACTGAAATATTGTGTATATTCCAGTATTATTGTCACATAAGTGTTATTACGACGATGAAAACAATTTTAAATTAATCAAGATGTTTAAATCACGTTTGATATCACAAAACAACATAAAATTCGTAAATGTGAGATGGATAACTTGATTTTGTTTATTTCACTGCATTGACGTAACGTAGAAGTTTTTTGAACAATGGATGTTTTATTACAGCCATGGTTACGTTACTTGTTTATTTCTGGTATCTATGCGATGTATTAAGTGTTTTGCTGTATCGATGGAAGTTTATCCGAGCTCAAAGCAATGTTACGCCCCTTGACAAACTTGACACAGTTAAATAATAGTATCTTATGTTATGAATTTAGTTAAAAATAGGGAGCTAAACTCATATAAAAGGAAACATATATCTCGTCAAAAACTGGAGAAGTCATCAGATGGGACAATGTTTCTGTATAATCAAAATGTGGATGCCAGCTTTAGGCTATTTCACCTACCAAAAAGTTGTTTACAAACAATAATATTTTTGGTATAAGCTTCAACTAGGGTTTCCTAAACGGAATGGTTTTGTATGCTGCAACAGCTTAGATCAGTGTTCCCCAACCGGTGGTCCGTGGCCCGGTGCTGGGCCGCAGACTTTCCACCGAGCCGCAAACATTATGCCAAATTTCAAGAAATTCGCCATGCAAAAATATTGAATATAGGATTTTTTGTCGTTTGCACGTTTACTTTATTTTTAGTTATTGTTAAATAAGAAGACATCAATCAATTATGCGGCTCCGTATTTTGTTTATTGGCCATTTTTGTGTGGTTACACTCACACTTCTAAAATCCGGCTACAAATTTGTAAAGTTTAGTTTATTGCGGATATCTATTCTGTTGTATTATTTTTTTTGTGTGCGACACGATGGTCGCTGGTTTTTTCAGAATCGACAGTCATAAATATTTGCTCTCCAATAGTGAACCCAGATGCAAAACCCTACCTAAATATACCAATAATTTCATGATACATAATTGTTTTCACTTAGGGTGTTCACCGTGAATACTCGGTGGAAAGGCTTTATATTAATAAAAACGAAATATTCCTTTGTACTTTATTCCACTTTATTTAAAAGGTCAGGACCGGTTTCGCTCATTGCGAGCATTGTCAACTGAAAACAGTTGTATAGTTATGTCCATTTGTAACAATATAAGATTAAAAAAAAACATTTTTATTTCATTATTAGTGGTCCGCAGGTGTAAAAAGGTTGGGGAGCACTGGCTTAGATCACTAACATAATTCAAAAACAGCTCTTTTGCTTTATTTACAGAAACATAGTAATGATGGTTTCTGTAATTCCATTTTTCGTGACAGTTAAACCAGTAGACCAAAGAGTTGGTCTTTATAAAATATAATCGATTAAATTAATGCCTCGAATTTTTTCAATGGTTCGAATCCCAGTACGAACACCATTTTATCGATTTCTGTTCGAAGACATCGGTGTTTGTGATGTCTAAAAATTCCCTCCTACCTGTCCGATCCTTTAATAACTGGGCGTAAATAGAGCGATTAATTCACCACTAGTCCTGTCCCAACCTCATAACCTAGCCCCTTCCTTTCTATCCCTACTCTCTTCTAAATAAAAAAAGAGAGGCTGATCAACTTATTAAAAAACAGTTCTCGTAGAAAAACATCTGTTGAGATACCTCCATTAGGTGGCCATACGCTTCACATTGGGTGCGGACATGGATAAAAAAATGTTTGAAAATAAAATTAACTAAATAAACAATTATTGTTTTCTTAGCGTTGAATATTATGTTTTATCGAATAAATTATAAAAAGATTGTTCTGTTATAGTTTCAGGATCTGTGTCAAGTGTTTCATCGCACAAAAAGCTTAAGAAACAGTGGCTAATTATATTGTTGTCACTGTGGACCACTGTATAAAGTCATAAACTAGTAGGTAAAGGAATCGAGGATTGGTGCACGGAACTTGCAATAAAACAATGTATACTTCTTTGTCGGTGCCCGAACAGGAGAACAAGGGCGTTCAATTTGCTTTAAAAATTAAATTAGAAACACATCGATCGACTTTAGGGGCTTATGGGTAAATCCGACCATGACTGCGTACACATGCACTTGGTAGCATCTATGTCAGGGGTGGTCAAACCATGGCGCATGCACCAAATGTGGCGCATCGGATGATTTACAATTGACGCATTGTATCCTTGCGCCTACGTATTCTTTTTAAGTAAGTGCCATTACCAAATTCAGTGCTTTTTGTTTGAAACTCAATTCTTATCAAGCCTTTTTTATTATTCATGTCCGTTCTCAATGTGGAGGATATGGCTAACTAATTTATTTCTCAAAAGTGTTTTTTACGAAAAAAACATGCAAGTCAATTTACTCAACCTCTTTTTTTTAAGAGTAAGGATAGAAAGATAGACCTTTTTACTATAATGTCCTTCCAATTTTGACAGCTTAGAATTGTAGGATGTGAACAGTGCGTGTGTGTGTTTGAGAGAGTGAGTGTGAGGGTGAGCAATTTAACCAAATATATTGAAAAAATCATAATCTAGCGAAATCAAAACAGGTTTAAAAGTTTCAATAATGGTCCCACATCCAACAACTGTAGTCTTGACTTATCTTCAACAAACAAGACTCTCCAGCAGCTGTAGCACCATCAACGGGATCCACAACAGCGATCACCTTCTCGCCCAAGATACAATTTCTGACAATTGTAGATTGGTGCTCCAATAAACATGACTTTTAAACTGGTGTAAAATTATCAATTTAATTCCCCTTTCTCCCCTTAGCGGATTAGATCCTATCCCTGTCCCTATTTTTTCAGCACTAATCGTCAAATAAAGTAGAAAAGGAGTTAATGGCGCATCTGAACTCGTCAACAAAAAAATGGCGCGCGGCGTGCAAACGGTAGGCCACTACTGATATATGTAGTATAATTGTTTGTTGGTATTGGATACCAATTTTGTGCGAAAATATTTGGTAGTAGTCGATTACAGGTAAAAGAATTTTATTCAAAGGTTCCTACTAATACAAGTAGGACCCCGTCGCGAAATAGTAATAATAATCTATTTTTTTATAATTATCTAAGAATAATATCTCACAAAGAAATTCAATAAAAAATCATTTAAAAGCTACAATTGTTTTACCAAAAAAAGTTTGTATAGCTGAGGGGATTTAAGTTTTTATGTTGATCCAACTTCGCCTATATAACATATTTTATCAAGTCATGACAAATATGTAGATTACAATTCCAGACTAGGAAATCCAATCCCGGGATCCCGTCCATTTTTCGATACATTTCAATCCCGGGATTAGAAGATATGATACCGAAAATTTCGGGATTGATTTACTTATCAAACAGAAACGTCTTGGTTTTCAAGTCGAACGGATGTTCACGCACATAATAAACAAAGCCCATTTTAAATCCTTTGCGATAACAATTATCGCAGAAGAAAAAGTAATTTGACACCAAGCATACTTAAGTAAATTATAGTTGAATGCATTTGAAGATAACAAAAACGATATTCATTGTTAAGCTTCACATTTCAATATTTTTTCTTATCTTAATTTTTATTTTTTATTTGCAATACCTTAATGAATGTTATCAGATTTTTGCGTGATTTATTGTTCTATTTTTATATGTACATTCGTTTTGTAATACGATACGTGTTACTAAAACTAAAGTTTATTTCGGTCAGTTTCTATATGAACAGTGTGATAAATAACAGTGGCGTGCGAAGAGGGGAGGAGAACAATAACTTTAATTTTTAAATTTATTTTCTATATTTTTTGAAAAATTATTTTATTTGACGCTCCCTCCATCTCACAAAAGTCATCAATAACCGCATTTTGTTTAATTTATTGTCTAAAAGATTTTTCAAATAATATTATTTCAAGAGTTGAAAATCTATTCTCACTTTGACTATTTCTATTGAATGTTCTTATTATTTTTATTGTAAAAAATGATCTTTCTCCAAAAGCACTTGTCGCCGAATATGGTAATTATAAAAATATGTTTTATTGGTTCTTTGCACAATAAAACCGTATAATAAATGGCGAAACAATTGATGATCTTGTATTAACTTCGGCCATAGTTTAAAATAATACTTAAATTTCTTAGTATTTCATTTTTATGTTTGTATTTTTTAGATACATTTACTTAATTTAAATTATTGAGAATGTATGTCCACGATAATTTATGAAATCTTCAATTTTGCAGTCTGAAGTAGGTAGATACTTTTTTCAGCTATCGACATTAATTATTTTAAGTTATATTGCGTATTTTTACATAATGTATGCATATTAAGTTCGTTTAATAATTGTGGCGCATATTTTTTCACGAGTTATTAAAAAATCCACTCATACACCTGTACATCGCGAATAACTGAGATTAAGAGAGCTTTTTGCTTACGTATTGGCAGCCCACAGCTGGTTATATAATATAGAATAAATTGTTTAATTTATTTTCCACCAATATTATCATTTTTTATTTCTTAAAAAAATGTACTGATCCCGGGATCGAAAAATTCTAATCCCGAAATCCCGAGATCAACATTCTGGCTCGGGATTGGATTCCCTATTCCAGACTATAAAAAAAAAGTTTCAATAAATAAAAAAAGGTTATCTGCGATCGAAAAGCGAGCGACAAATCAAAATCGTTACATATTTCAATATCAATACTTTCATTAAAAGTATATCGACTGTGGAAAGGAAAAAGGACGTAACCCACACATATCAAATTTTACAGGAGGCGCAAAAAACGTGTTTTGATGATTTTGGGCCATATGAAAATTATGATTTATACACAACCTTGAAGTGCATGGAGACTTCTAAACTGGTGTTTAATTGACATAATCTAATATTAATTAAATAAATTGTCTAGAAAAAACCTTTATTTCAGTCTTTTTTCTTGGTTTTAATTTTTTACAAGGTCACCTTTTTCAAACTTAAAAGCTAAATTTAGATACTAATTTGGCATTCGCAGCTTGCATCCTTTCGATAGAACGTGTATCAAATTTGATACATTGTGATTATCGAAAAACATTGTGATTTTGAGAAAACTGTGGGTTACGTCCGTTTTCCTTTCCACAGTCGATATCATAATCACAAACTGGTTATTTTCTGTTATAACTTTCTTTTCTTTAAATCTTTTCCAAAGGTTTAAAGAAAAAGGTTCTTCTTTAAAGGTTTCTTAAAATAATTTTATATCATTGGAAAGCTCATTAATTATAGAACCTATTCAAAAGTTTAAATATATTAATATTTTAATATTTTAGTCGCCTGTGTGGTCGAGTGGTCAACGTTGTTGGCTTCGGCTACGGAGGGCCCGGGTTCAAATGCTGGTACGGACAGTTTTATAAATTGATTTTTCAATCGATTTATGAATTTCTGTTCAACGGCATGTATGTATGTGATGTCTTTAATTCCCCCCTCTCATCCATCCTGTCCTATGAACGGGGCGTATCGAGAGCGATTAGCTTACCACTAATCCTGTCCTAGCCCTATCCTTCTATCCCTACTCTCTTTGGAAAAAGAGAGGTTTAGCAACTGAGTAACTGTTGAGATAAACTCCATTAGGAGTCCATATGCTCCACACTGGAAGCGGACATGGTTAAAAAAAATTCAAAATAGTTTAATTTATTGTGAAAATTTTTGTTAAAATATGTAATGATTTCTTTACACGTTCGGTGTTGATTAATTTTTTATACCGAAATACTGGTATTTTGAAATTAAAAAAAAGGTTTTTCGGTATTGAAAAACACTATGAATATAACGACAACATCGACGTCGTTATATCTTATGCCTCAGATTAGCATAGATGATGCTGCTATCCATCAACAATGGTTTCATTAGTTTACATCCGTAATATTCTGTAAAAATATGGCTTCTCCGCAGGGTTGGGCTGGAGGGGGCTCGCAGGGGCTCGGTCGAGCCCCTTGTTAAATTTTACTTAGGCCGGCGAGCCCCTTGTTAAATTTAGAAAAACAAGATACTCAGATCGATGCGTTATGTAATGTTTAAATATGTATAATTGTGCTCAATTTTAAGAACGAATCAATGTATATTATTTTAGTGTTTCTGAAATATATAAAACATGCAATTGTACACCCATTTCTGTGTCAATCTCAGAACTCTTCATTTTTGCAATCAAGTGTAGGGTAATTAATACATACATGTTTTAGCTTTTGAAATTAATTGAATATGATTGTTTCATAATATTTGTATATGTAGTAACATTCTATATTTTTAATAATTATTACGTATAATAGTAATAACAAAATCACTCTTTTTCCGGAACACCACGAATAGCTTTGTGATTCAGCGAGCCCCTTGTTAAAGTATTGGCAGCCCACCGCTGCTTCTCCGAGTAGAACAAGATATAACAAAAACGGCAATGCTTTAGATAAGGAGCCTAAGCAAGTGGTGTACAATCAATTGGCAGGCTGTGAGTTGCATACGATCCAACCTCATATTCTGTATTGAAATATTGTAAAAAAAATAATTTAAATAAAATGATTTGCCTTCTTTGTTTGCTTTTGTTCTCCGAGAATAATAAAAGTCTCTTTTTTATGCAGATAATGTGTAAATACAATGTCTCGTTTTGCACGGTTTTCTGGAACCTATCCCCTTACTATATGAACTCGAAGTCTCGATTTACGCGGATTTTTATTTTCTGGAATCTATCTTCCGTTTTTGTATGAACTCAAAGTCTCGATTTACACGGTCCCGGTTTACGAGATATCTCTTGGAACGTATCCAGGGATGGGCTGGAGGGGCTCGCGCGATCCCCTTGTTAAATTTTGCCAAGGTCGACAAGCCCCTTGTTAATTTAGGAGAAAACAGTATTCTCAGATCTAATTAGTGCATAACTTCAATTTCTGACGTACATATATATTATCTACGACAGCTTCAGTATACACAGAAGTACATTTTTGCTATTTACATTGATAATTTTACGGTAAATTTTATATTGTTATATATTACAAGTGTATTAAGTAACAATCGATTGCATATTTAAATATTGCATGTAATTGCATAGGAGTGATAAAAAAAATCACTCCTTCCCCAGAACACCGAAAATTGCTTTGAGATTAAGCGAACCCCTTGTTAACGTATTGACAGCCCACCGCTGAACGTATCTACCGCGTAAATCGAGGGATAAGTGTACTTCTATATTTTTTATTTTTTTTTAAATCGCTTCTAACCCATAACACTGCGAATAATTCTGAAGCGAGTTCCTTGTTAACTTATTGGCAGCCCATCACTGAATATAGGTAATATTTAATATTGAGAAATTATGCGAAGTATGTACCTCTTCTGAATGCAGCATTTCAATCAGTCTGTATTTCTGGGGGTAAGAAGCAAAGATAACAATCTTGATTTTTTTTTCAATCTATGATGAAGAACGTTAGAACTGACATTTCGGTAGTAAATTTGTTTTCATTCCTTAGAAATCTTTTTTTTTTAAATTCGTTTTAGAAACAAATTCATCTTCTTGTTTATTGTGAGTCACAATATTCTATCGTACAGTAAAGCACACATAAATTAAATAAATTAATAATATTTTTTTCAGTTTTACTTAGCCAATATACTGACAGAGGCAATCGACTGCCAACTGGAATAGTCAATACAACAATACAACGGCTTTGGTAATCGGTTACTTTGAAGCTTTATTGATGGTATTTCCCGACAATATTTCCGAAGTTTATTTTTAATACAATAGTGAATTAATGGATTAAATGTACAATACAATTTTCAAATATGCAAATAACAGTAGGTAGCACATAGTTGCCTTAATGTTGTTTTTAACAATATTTCCTTTACCTGCTCAGTATTATTAAGTTTTACGTTTTACATGGACAGTCTGTATACACATCTTGTGGACGTTAGAATTATATTGAGTGCTGTGGCCATCATTTTAAAAAGTAAAAGAAAGATTCGTAACGAAATATATTTTTTAACCACCATGAATCGATTCAATAAAAGTTCTACACAATACAGTGACAATGAAACGTTTAATAATACAAGTGCATACGGTGACATAATAAATAAAAGTGTTAGTAATATTGAAATGTCTGTTTACGATACTTTAGAAAGCTCCCGTGATGACAGTGACAGAGAAGATGATTTCTTTTCAATTGATAATTTTGACATAACCACTGACGGTTCAGTATTAAATCACAGCAGTGGAAGTGATATTCAACCCCCACCTAGTAAAGGAAGACGATATGCTTATAATGAAAGTAAAAATGGGTGCCATACAACCAGTGCCAATTGGTTGGTTTTAAGTAATACTATTTTCCAACCGAAAATGTTTAATTTTTCAAATGGTAATCGAAAAGTTGGTTTGAATATTCCGCAAAACTGTAGTCGTCCGATTGATTTTTTTAAATTATTTTTTACTGACAATCTGATAAGATCAATAGTTAAAAATATTAATGAATATGCCAACAAAAAAATTGAAGAGTCTCGATTGTGTAAGAACTCCCTACGGTATTCTTGGAAGGATACCAACGAAGAAGAATTTAGAGCTTTCTTGGGAGTCATTTTAAACATGGGAGTGAGGCCACATCCTAATATACAAAATTATTTTTCGACTTCCTTTACTGCTTACGCGCCCTTTTTTAGAAGCGTTTTTAAAAAAGATCGCTTCTTACAAATATTAAAAATGTCAAAATGTCGGCAAAAACTCTTTTTCTTGGGATTAGAAGTTTCCGTGGCCAATGCATACATATTGTGTAAAGAAAATCAAAGAAATAAACATAAGAAATTGATTACACATCTTGAGTTTGTTGACAAACTCATTCTTGAACTAGCCGGAAATCATATAGGAGGAGTAGATATTCCAAAAAGAAGATACTTACTAAGTCCTGAACAGAGGTTGGATGGTAAACTGCATGTACTTTTTCCCCAAGAAGATAAAAAATGTCGTGGGTGTGTAGTGTGTTCGAATAAAGCACAACGAAAAAGGATATGGTATTTTTGTAAAACTTGTAAAATTAAGCCGGCAATTTGCGTGGGAGTATGCTTTGAAAAATACCATACACTGAAACAATATAAACAAATAGTTCCTTGATATATATAAATATGTGTGTAAATACTATTTATATATATAATACTATATAAATAATAAAGTTTAAAAACACCGTGTATTTGTGAAAGTAAATCTTCTCATCTGTGTCTGCCTACCGGTATGACGCCATTTTGTTTGCAGCATCGATTTCAAGTAAGTAATCAATAGAAAACAAAATATTGACCGAAAATAACAATCTGTAGCTAATATATATTATCCATGTCAGCTCCCAATGTGGAACATGTGGCCTCTTAATTGCGGTATATTAACAGTTTTTGTATACAACTGTTTGTTAGTCAGTCGTTCAACCTCTCTTTTTCAAAGCGAGTAGTAAGGATAAAAGGATAAGGCTAAGAGAAGACTAGTGGTTAACTCATCACTCTCGCTACGCCCAGTTATTAAGTGATGGGAAGGGTGGGAGGGAAATTAAGACATCACATATATATTTTATCAAGGGGTGATTGTCGGTACGGGGTAAAAACTAACCTTTCTAAAAGTAATTAAACTGGTAGAGTGGCATGACAACCAGTCCGCGTTTAACTTTTCCGGTTCTAAGCTCAAGAAATGCGACCCCAATACCCACATTTTCTTAAATATCTATTTTAATATGGGTGATACAATGTTTATAATTAAGGTATTCGTATATCATATTTTTTGGACCCTTTGTGGTTTATATAAATACGCGATAATGCGATAATGCGATAACGAGATAAGCGCCCGCAATAAGCGATCGTTCGTAAGATAGCTGGGCTAAACGCGTCAATTGCAAATTCATATTTGTGCTAGGATGACGTCTTTTTTACGCGCAACTTAAAATATGACTATTTATTAAAAAAACCACGAATTTTTATAAAAAAAAAATGTATGAGGAATGATGCAGAGAGATATTTTAAAGCCCTTAGAATATTTTTTTTTTGAAATTCATAAGAATAAGGCCAAGAACGAGGAATCCACTGGGGTCCCTAAACGACCCCCATCGGCAGAGAAGTATTTTTCTAGTCTCCGAGCCGCGAGAGTTAACAATATTCTGTTTAAACGTTTAAGTATAAATTCTCAGCAGTGGTAACATACATGGTATGATCAAAGAGATTTAAAACTATTGACAATAGAACCAGATGTCATTTTAGAAAACAATGAGTTTGATGCGTATATATGTAATATTCTTTCCGCAAGTTTTAAACTTTTACTGTTTCATCGAATATAAAAAAATCTTACGTTTGATATGTGAGCAAATTATTGCAGTACCAAATGAATATAATCTGAATCGTCACTATCAAATAAAACATAAAGAATTTGACGAAAGGCTGAAAACTAAAGGGAGGAAAAAATCTTCTTTAATAAAATCCGTATCGGCTTATGAAGTAGCTGATAAAATTGTGTAACTATTAAAAAGAATACATAAAATGTCTAGTCTTGTATAATAATTATTGTTCAACATTTTTACCCTCTGCGGCCCGTGAAAAATTATAAAATGGGTAAATTGGCTCTTCTTTGAAAAAGCTTGTGCAAACACTGTTTTAAAGTATCGTGAAAGTGAAGTCTGAGCTCAGTAAATGCACACTGCAATAGTATTATCTCACTCAAATAATAACTTTTCCGGTTCTAAGCTCAAGAAATGCGACCTAAATACCCACATTTTCTTAAATATCTATTTTAATATGGGTGATACAATGTTTATAATTAAGGTATTCTTATATCATAGTTTTTTTGGACCTTTTGTAGTTTATATAAATACGCGATAACGAGATAAGCGCCCGCTTATCAGCGATCGTTTGTAAGATAACTAGGCTGAACGCGTCAGTTGCAAATACATATTTGTACTGAAATGACGTCTTTTTTACGCGCAACTTAAAATATGATTATTTAATAAAAAACACGGATTTATAAAAAAATGTATGAGGAATGATGCAAAGAGATATTTTAAAGCCCTTAGACTATTTTTTTTTTGAAATTCATAAGAATAAGGCCAATAATGAGGAAACCACTGGGGTCCTTAAACGACCCCCATCGGCAGATAAGTATTTTTCTAGTCTCCGAGCCGCGAGAGTTAATATGCAATCCACCGAAACACCAAGTAAAGACGTTATTGTATTTTTTTTAAATAAATAAAATGTCCAGTAGAAAAAAGTTGAATAATTTTACTAATTTACTGTCTTCACTTCCAAGGGCTCATTAATAATCAAATGCAAGGAATATGAAAAGTTATTTCTTGCTGCGATTCGAATTCAGTGGTGGGGTGCCAATACATTAACAAGGGCTCACTTTATATCAAAGTAATTCTCGGTGTTCTGGGGAAGCAGTGAGTTTTTTTTATCATTCCGACGGAATTATATGCAATACTTAATAAAACATCGATTTCTACTTAATACACTTATCAATGGCAGCGGTGGGCTGCCAATACGTTAGCAAGGGGCTCGCTCAATCTCAAAGCAATTTTCGATGTTCTGAAGAAGAAGTGAATATTTGTATCACTCCTATGCAATTATATGAAATACTTAAATAAGCAATCGATTGTTACTTAATACACTTATAACATGTAACAATATGCATTTTACCTTACACTTATCAATCTAAATGACTAAAAATGAACTACTGTGTATACTGAAGCTGTCGTTGATAACATACACGTCAGAAATTGCAGTTATACGCTAATTTGATTTGAGAATATTGTTTTCTCTTAAATGAACAAGGGACTCGCCGGCCTTAGTCAAATTTAACAAGGGGCTCGCGCGAGGAATTCCGAGTCCTCTCCAGCCCACCCTTGTTCGAATTCGATAAAAAAAATACATAGCATTCTTTTGAAGATTTCGATTTGACAAACAGCTATAGTTTAATTTAAGATTTCGACTGAAGGTGCTTGGTGGAATTTCAATATTAAATTTGAATCGTTCAAACTATGTACATTCTCACAGATTTTGTCACTAACGACCCGGGTTTCGCCTTTCGGCATATTCAGGCGTTCAAGTGCACGGATGAACTTGAACCGACGCTTAGTAAATGAATGTTTCGTGTTTATATAAGAAATAAATAATATATAAATATATAAGAATTTCTTATATAAACACGAAACAATTATTTACTAAGCGTCAGTTCAAGTTCATCCGAGTAATTGAACGCCTGAAGATGCCGAAAGGTGGGTCGTTAGTGACAAAATCTGTGAGAATGTACATATTTTGAACGATTCAAAAAAGCTATAGTTTAGTTGAAGTACTAACATGAGGATGTGACACAGCAAAGTTAAAGGCATTAAAGGTATTAAGTCGGAAAAACATTTTCAATCTGTAATATAGTAAAAGTTTTTCCCGCTAGAAAGTGAGTGGGCTAGTTGCATTCCAATTTTAAATACGTTCCGAATATATTTTTTATGTTGGTAAATGTGCTCTGCAACATGTTGCTATTTTTTACAATAATATTTTCTAAACACCGGAATAAAAAAGAAACGGAAACACAATACAACATAATATAAAATGTATTGATAATAATAAAATACGAAATAGCAAACATTTGAATCAAGAAAACCGACAATTTATGCGAATAAATAAGAAAATTAATTGCCATATTATGGATTATTCTGAAAACGAACCTACTGTCATATTATTTTGTTGTCTTTTTAATATCAATTTTTGTATTTAGAGAATTTAATCAGGTTTTTCCTGCGTCCCATGTTTGAAAATTCAGCATTATCTTACTCACAATCAAATTATCTACAGAGTTGCATTGTAAAGGTGGCATTTAGTAAATTTTCGGGTAGAAAAGTTGTAGCATGCTGTTAACAATGTAAACTATATTATCCAAAAGGATGGGTTACAGTTGTAAGTAATTTATACCTGGTGTTTGTTAGTTCTTTTGGAATTTATAAACTTTCCCTGACCCTTTCAAATACACTCGCAAATTTCACTGGTCATTCAGACATTTTTTGTCAAAGTAGCAACATGTTCGGGTTTTCTGATTTTATAGATAACGAGTTCGTTTCAGAAATGGGCACGTTTCTCTATTACACCTTTATTTTGATGTGTTTTATAATTTTCTGGGTAGGCGCGGGGTCATTTTTACTTGTACGGTTTTACAATCTCATGGTCATGTTTGGTGGTCTACGATTTTCGCTTGCATTCTGATGATGCTCATCTTTTATAAAACATAATAATACATAGTTTTAATTAATCCGTAGCTATATTGTAGTCTCTATATAGAACAAATCATTACCGATAATATTACGATGAACTTCAAAATTTCTTTATTAGATTCAGTGTCGTTAAGCGAGGTATGTAATTTTCATTATTATTATTATCTAACTACAGTTCTCGAC
The DNA here is from genome assembly GCA_031772345.1 of Himalopsyche anomala. NCBI lineage: Eukaryota > Metazoa > Arthropoda > Insecta > Trichoptera > Rhyacophilidae > Himalopsyche > Himalopsyche anomala. The sequence goes on from CM062829.1 coordinate 5,275,585, forward strand.
TAGAGATCTCGGATGTAATGAGGAAACATTCGTTGACATTTTAGTTTATGGTTTTCTCCATTCATTTATTAACTTTTATAACGAGCTACTTCTCGGGTATAGCGAGCAAAAATATCGTCAATGAAAGTGAAAAAAAATAAACTAGCATCAATTTTAAATTTTATAAGAAAAGTGGACTGACAGAAAAATGTAATATGTGTGTACATAAATTCTAATTGTGTATTTTTGTGTTATGTGACCTCTCCAATTACTTCATGTCTTCATATGATGGGTATGTTTGTAAGCAGTCAGTCCCATCTTCCTCGTAATAACCAAGTTCTGTTACGTGAAGTTCAGTAAAAGTTGAAAATGTATTCGATAAAAACACTTTCAAAGTCAACTTGCAACTTGCTTCGATATGTCAGGTGATATTTTCAAAACATACAACTAATATCGTTTGCTTTCCAAAAGTTACTTTCTGATTATGTTTTGAAAGATAGACATTTGTTAATTATATAGTTGTTATCCACAAGAAGAGAAAATATCAATTATCCTAATCATTAGTTGATACTTAATTCATACCTAGTATCATGTAAAACCTACGACCTTGTGCTTCAAATGGATATAATCACAACCCCACCCCATCCCTTTCAATTAAATCCAAATCAGTCGGTAATCCACCTTCGTTCGATCAACAGTTTGCAAGTGCTTCCAAAACTAATCATGGAGATTCCAATTAAAACTGTTTTTGTTGCCGCGTTTTTCCATGTGTTATTTATGTTCTGGACTATGCCGCATGACATTGTTATAAGATTTTTAATTAATTTCGTGGTAACCTTGGTTATCGAGTGCCATTATGATGGTGATACAGATATAACGAAGTGCATAACGTGTTTTGCATAAAAAATATCATAATGATTGTTTTAAATTATGCAATGTTAAATGTAAGATAAAACAGTTTTATCCATAATTCTGACAATATCGTAATTTCTATCAACATAATAAATGGTTTGCAATTTTTTCTAAGTTACCTGTGTTTAGTGAATTTTCAATTCAATCCAGTAAACATTATTCTTGAAATATGATATCAAATGAGAATGTCTTGTTTTATCCGGCAATGTTATCTATATACTAGCCGGTACCCGGCAAGCGTTGCAATGCCACTCGAAGAAAGAAAGTGTTTGTGTTTTAATTGTGTATATTGAAGTGCATGCTTTCTTTTTCTGTATGTTTGACGTTTGCTGCTGATTGTCTATGGTACACCACACGCGCCACCTACTGTAATTTAATTGTACTATAATATTCGCGCAAGTGCAAGAGTACGTTGTCAAAATGAACTGTATGGCAGACATACAAACATTGATTTTTATATATAAGATTTATAACCTTTCCGGAAGTGCAAGCAAAAAGTTTGTATTTTTTTTTTATTGCAATCGTGTGAGCGTTGTGGCAACGCATAAAGTACGAACAAACAAACATTCATTTCACTCTGATCATGATTGTGTGACTTTTATTTCATACGTTCAGTCTTTTTTCGTATTCAAAATGAATATGATTAGCGTTCTATGATTACCGTTTCTAAAAAGATGTGCCTCACTAAAAAACTGCCTAAAACAAATATAAATAGTAAAAAAACATAAATTAATCATAAATTAATGTTATTGTGTTCTTACTGTTAATAATCTGTAGTATATGGGAACCTTAAAAATATGAATTCCAGAATATAAGATATATATTTCTTCATCTACTCTTACATAACTTGACACAGCTAATAGATTAAAACCTCGTTCAAAAAGGCTTTCAAACCTAAAACGTATAATCAATGCATGCATAAGCATCAAAATACTTTTAGCATTTACATATAATAGTTGACAAAACATAAAAAAGACATTGTACATTATATAAACACGGAACATTCATTTACTAAGCGTCAGTTCAAGTTCATCCGTGCACTTGAACGCCTGAAGACGCCGAAAAGCGAAACCCGGGTCGTTAGTGACGAAATCTGTGAGAATGTACATTTGAAAGATTCAATTTTAATATTGAAATTCCACCAAGCACCTTCAGTCAAAATCTTAAATTGTACAATATTCGTTGAACATCATGAACATAATCAACTTAAAACTCTCTTTGTTAATAATTTCGCATTCGAGTTTATATAAGAACATTTAATAAGAGAAAAACCGTTTAATATAAATATAGAATGCTTTTCCATCAAGTATTGACAGTGGACACAGGAATTATGTACGTAGCAGTTTACGCATACTATCTTTATTCACATGCATTTAAAAATAACCATAAAATAATGGCTTACTAACGTTATGTAATATAATTCACCCCGCTTTTGTGTGTTTTTTTAAAATTGTAATTTAATTTAGGAGTTAATTTTTTGATTTATGACATCGAAGCGCTTGCGAGAATGTCATGCTCACTTTTAGCGTGTTCACTGTCAATACTTGGTGGAAAGGCATTATACGAATACCATGCTTTATCCGGCATTATAAAGAATACCATGCTTTATCCGGCAATATTATCAGAAATAACTTAAAGCAGTTTATAATGTGCGATTTAAATTTTTGGCGACAGAATGTGTCAGGATGTTCATAAAAGTGAAATTAGGTGGAATTTTTATTTTGTAGCTACAGATAATACCCATTTACGTTTGTGATTTAAATGTTTGAATTGAAGAATTCAGTAAAAAAACAGCCAACTATTTTATGTTACTTTTGGGGGTCAAAATATTATTTCCTATGTTTGGGGAAGCTTTCCGATTTTTATTATCAATTGATAGATTGATAATCGTAAGTTTTCTTTGTCGGATTATATCTTTAAATGTTGGTAACAGTATTCCGTGGCGGATTACCCCATAAGCGCCCGAGGCGCGCACTTGGGGTCTCCAATCTCATAGGACTTAAGAAGGCATATATTTTATAAAACATTAGTAATTTGAAAAACAGGGCCTCCAAATTTGTTTGCGTCTCGTGCCTCCTAAATGCTTACTCCGTCACTGGCAGTATTACCTCATCGTTTTCGATTGATCGTTCACACTTCAGCCAGCAAACAGCGTCACCCTAAGATGTGTTAATGTTTTTATTGTTAACCATTTCTACTCTCGATGTGGAGCATATAAAATCATTATGGAGTAAATTTCAACAGAAGAGTTTCTACGAAAACTGTTGGTTACCAACTATTTTCAAATAGAGACAATACTAGTGGTTTACTGATCGATCTTAATAACGCCCCTTATTTTTAGGATAGGATGGGTGGCAGAGGATTACATACATATATCCATATTCATGCCTTTGAACAGAAATCCATAAATTGGTTGAAAAATCAGTTTAAAAAAAACTGTCCGTATTGGGATTCGATCCCGTGACCTCCATGTTCTAATCAAACGACGTTGACCACTCAACCACGTAGACGGCTTTTTTATCCATACGTATAATTTTATCATCTACAAATTCTGACTGACATAGCAAATTAATTTCCGTGTTTCGATCAACGGTTTAAACGTACATTTGTAAATAAATATTTAACGTGTGATGTAGGGATTCTGTGTCGAGACGTCCCGGGACAAAAGTCCCGGGACTTTTAAGGATTTTCGCTGTCTTAAGTCCCGAGACTTTGTTGCTAAATGTCCCGGGACTTAAGGAAGCCAAATTGTACATTTAAATTTTGAAAAAACCATTCTAACAAATAAAAATTGGATGCAAGCAATCGCTAATGTGACCTTAAAAGTTAATTTTGATTTAAAATTAATTTACATTGGTGTCTATCATCGGGATCAGTTTTTAAAAAAATGCATTATATTCAAGCTAAGGATTAAAGGCCGGGGTTTTAACAAAATAAAGTATGCATATATTTAATGGATCTAATAAAAGAAACAGCTGTTTGGATTTATAATTGTAAAAGTTTCAAATAACATCTATTTATATATTGTAATACGAAATAACCATTTTTGATGGGTAGAGACATGCAGAAATACAAAAACACTTAGACACGTGTTTGCTTAACTATTGGATAGTTAAGCGAACTGGGAATAATCGCACAGAATTCCAAGAAATAATGAAACCTATAGTTATTTCTAGAAAATGATGTTATAAATCAAGGCAGCTTATGACTAATTTTATTACCAACGGTTCTGCTGGGACTAATTGATTTTCGAAAAGAATACACGAAAGATTTTGACAAATGCTCCAAAACAATATATTTGAAATACGGAGATAATTTACTACGTCTTTTCTCCGTGGAAAAAGATATCGAGGTATGAGAAGAAAATATCGATGATGAAATAAATATTGCAGAACTGTCACTGGAAGAAGAATTAAATAGACAGATTACAAAAAAACAAAAGATTTATCCAATAAAAACGAAATAACTAAACGAATTTAAGATTTTAAAACCAACTGGAGAATGGACACAAAGATTATTTATGATATTTTTGGCTGTCTGATTCGTCATTAAATTCATCATTTTTCATTTTTAAAAGCATATTTTGATAAGCAAAAATAAAATATTAACTTTTGTGTAAATAATGCATACTATGTATGATTTGAGGTTGTGATTTTATTATTGAATTAATTTCATATTTTCATTTTATTTATTGATTTGGCATTTACTTGGTAGAACTCCATATTAATAGGGTAAAAATAACAAAGTATTTCAGTTCTACAGTTTTACTAAAAAACTACTACAAAAACTGAAGAACTGAAATACTTTGTTATTTTTACCCTATTAATATTTTCACTATTAATAAATAAACGTGTTCAAAAGGTGTATTTTTTTATTGATTCATACTTTCGGCGCCTTTTTAAAGTACGCATGAAAAAAAATATACGTTTAACTGAATAAAAAACGCTCAATTAGTTTAATTGAAACAAAATATTAAAAAACGTTTGGGAGAAAGATTTTTCCATTTATGTTATTAGAAATTTGTTTAAATCAATTCATAATCGTATAAAAATATAACTGTAGAAAAAGCAAATTAAAAAATATTATAATTAAATGTTCATACCTGATGATGTTTCATTTACAAATGTTTTTTACTATTGTACAAAGTTACCGATGTCTCAATAGGACAAAAAAAGGTATAAAAGCTGTATTGTGATTTGTGAAGTAACGGTCATAATTTTACCCAATTCATTGTTATTGTTTCAATACATGTACCGTTATCATCCCTTTTTAGTACATTTTTTTAAAACCATGTCCGCTCCCAATGTGGAGCATATGGACTCCTAATGGAGTTTATCTCAACATATGTGTTTCTACGAGAACTGCTTGTTACTCAGTTGCTCAACCTCTCTTTTTCCAAAGAGAGTAGGAATAGAAGGATAGGGCTAGGAGAGGACTAGTGGTTAGCTAATCACTCGATATTCCCCGCTCATAAGATAGGATGGGTTGGACGGGGGAATTCAAGACATCACATAAATCCATGCCTTCGAACAGAAATTCATAAATCAATTGAAAAATCAATTTATAAAACTGTCCATACCGGGATTCGAACCCGGGACCTCTGTAACCGAAGCCAACGACGTTGACCACTCGACCACACAGGTGGCATACATACATACAAATATTTAATTTAAATAAATTGATATTTTTATTAAAGGGAAAATAAAAGTCCCAAATCCCGGGAAGTCCCGGGACTTTGACTTTATCACGTCTCGAGTCCCGGGACTTTGAAAAACCCGAGACTTCAGAATCCTAGTGTGATGTATGGAAATGGAGGTTTATCGATTAGCTCAAAATCAGTCTTTAGACGTTTAATACGTACAATATATCTAATACATAATAATTATGTCTTCAAAGCACACATGAAGATATATATTGTTATTTTCACTTTCTACCAATAGAAAAATTCTAAATTATTAGTGTTTCTTCGTGACTTTTTTATGTCAAGATAATAATTATAATATTTCATTATAATCTAAAAATATAAAATAAATATAGACAAAGACAAGAGTGTTAGTGATTTATTTCTCCTCGTGTTATTAATCTTATAGTTAAAATAAAAATCCTTCGATGATATGGCAATACCTATCCTACCAATTAAAGTAATACAAAATTTTAAATCAAAAGTAGCTTATTGTCAACAGAAAGAAATATTTCCTACCCTAATTAAAATTTAACAATGTTAAACGGAATTGATTCATAATAGACGAAATTTTAGTTAGTTAGAAGTTTTTAGAATAAGCATGACGACGTATTTGTCCTACTGATTTTTTTTTTAGATGTGGTTTATTTTATATTGTAAATTTTAAAATTATTGTGTGTATTTTTTTGTTTTCGGTGCGTGCATTAATATAATCATACATAATTGCTATTCGGGAATGAGATTCCGTCGAAATTCATGACACATTCATAATTTTGTCTTAACATTTAGTGTTTTAAAAAAATACTAAAGTGGTCTTCAAATAAATAACTAATAAGGTAATATTTTTTATAAATATATATTTGTTAACTTCAAGATAAGTTCAAGTAAGCTAAGATATCGGATTAATTTTTGGATTTGGCTAAATTCCTTTTTCAAAATCGTAACTTCTTTCTTAGAAATAAATGACAAGCGGGCGCCATATTTGAAATAGTTCGACATAATTTTACTGTCTCCAAATTTAAAAATATAATAAGTCAAATTTGGCGGTAACACTAGCCGTTAATTTACAACATATGAAAGACAAAAACAAAAATACTTCAGTCTATCGTAATATGTTGAATTTATTAATATTGAACACCAAAAATATACACGTAATGTAAAATTCAATTAAGTTATTAAATAAGTTTAACTCCGAATCTCCTGCGATAGTGACATATATTGATGATAATAATTAAATAGAATTTCAAAATGTGTCATGTCCAAATTTAAAGCCTTCATTTCAAAAACTGGTAATGTCATTGAGACTGTAGAGCAAGATTAAAACAGTATGTGTTAAGTTAAAAAAATACTTTTGAGAATACATAAAATAAATAAAGGTTTTCATCTAATTTATTATTCAAATATTTGTTATAAAAATCTCAAATAAAAACGAAAGATAATTTGATCGCAGTGTAATAGCGGTATATTTTATTCTTCCTGAGTATTTTGAATTGTCATTTATTATAAAACTGTGTCTATTTTCGTGATATTTTAAAAATAACCTATACAAATGTTTTTCTTTATTTTCAGGTCTCAAATTCTCTCCAACCATTCAAACAAGATTCAACAAACTCCAAAACAAGTATCAAATAATCAAGAATTCGACTAATTTGTATTCAGTCGATCGGTCAATTATCATCTATCAAAAGAAATGTGCCGCGTCAGAACAGGGTTGACCAGGCGCAAGCAACTCAACAGTAAAATGAAGTCTATATTTTGTAAGCAATTGCATCATGAACGTAAAGCTGCTATAGAAATAGCAGGCGTGATTGAATACATGTCCAAATCTGCCAAAAAGGCATATGAAGATGACCAGTGGATGGACGAGCCGCAAAATAGTGCACTAGACAATTACGACAGCGATGTGGATATATTATCCGCAGACGAAGAAGTTGAAGATGAATTTTCTTCAGGCGAAGACGACGAGCCTTCTAACGAAACAAGTGCGCAGGCTTCTTTCGGTGTTTTGTATGGTTCGTATAAACGTATAGTTCTCAGAAGACGTGCCGCACAAGGACTTCCTACAGAAGGTGTAAAGTTTCCTCCAGCTCCAAGAATATCTGTCCCCACCGCTTCGGTTACACCGGTGAGAACGAACGGCATAATAACGGAGTTGTTTGATGTGTCGACGACTACTGGGAAAATGTTTGAAGACAACGGAATGAATTTAATGGTCGATTTCTGGAAACGAAGAATTAATAACAAATGGAAGAATCAACGCAGCAGAGCTATAGAAAGGGTCAAGGTTATGTTGGAAAATATCAAAAATAAAAATATTGACATAGAAGCTCAAATAGAAGATCTGCGGGAGAGGCTGATTATAACAATTGTCGAGTCTATGTTGCTTCACAAAAACTTGAGTGCACCTGAAGTTTCTGACGCGTTGAATGATATGATGGCGTTTGGAACATTGTTGAATAGAGAGAAGGAAGAGATTTGACACAATTGACATATGTATGCAAATTAATTATTCTAAGCTTCTTAAAACTACCACTTAAGAAAGTTACTTTCAAAGTCCATTTTGAGAGAATTAAAAACACCTATATTTTTTTATAATATTTGTACAATACGTAAATGTCTTGCGTGTGTTTGTCCACAGACAATATCACATTGTTGAATTTTTTGATTCAGACTTCAAGTGAAGAAATTTCAAAAGTTGTATTTTTGTGAAAACTCCATGTTTATTTCACCTGCCATGATTTGTTATTGTTATTTTTAACCATATTATATAACTTGAAAATTCATAGTAAAAATGTTTTCTTCCATGAAATATTGTTAAAAATATTAATGTCATAAGTTGGTAAGTGAAATTGAGTGATTTGAGTCTTTGTTTTATGCCTATTGTCTTGTTTGCATTGTTTTTTTTTAAATATCTTACAATTAATAAAGTATTAGAATTTAATCTTTTATTAAATTTAAACAATTCAATGTTTTTTAAGAAATAAATTGATGTTACATGTGAATCAAATGTTCATTTCTATATATTATATGCACAAAATATTGCCTGATAACGATAATTTAATTTTTATTTTAACTAATATTATTTTAATTCAGTAATACGTGTATTATAACCAAAAATAACTAAACTTTTATTAACAATCTTGCTCAATGTTTGATTTTAACGCCACAATTATTTTTATGCAAATTATAAGATCTATTTGTGTGTATAGAGCTTCATTGAAACCTATGATAGTTTCCCATTTTTATGAAAATTTCAAATGGCTACATAGAATAATGTTTTTTAAAACAAGTGCAATATAATTAATTTCTAAGTTTTTATAAGCGTTAAATGTTATTAATATGTGCGATTATTAATAATAAATTCAAACATCACATTAATGTCACCACTTTAATAAAAATAATATTTTTATTATGTTAATGTTATCAGCATTTAAGCATTGGTATATATAGTGTGTATCTTGTGAGGAAAACATTGAAATCTTGTTTTATTCTCCTGAAATTTAATTTCCAAATTATTGTATTAGCTGCGGATATTATAATAAAAAAGTACACACAATTATTTTAAAATAAAAACCAGAATTATTTGTGAAAAAATGTATATTTTCGATAATTTCTAGTAGACATATTTTTTTTTCAATTATATATGTTGGCCGCAGTGGTGTAGTGTTAAAATAAAAAGTGCCGGGGCGCTACTTGACCTTAACCCCCACATTTATAATAATGTATTTATTTCCGAAACAATGAAAATTTAAAAAAATATATTAAGCATTTTCCATTTTTTTCTGCATAAATGTGTAAATGTAATTTCATGTGTTCAGTACACATTTTAATTGATCAGTTTTATGATTGTCAATTGGCAATACCGTAATTAAACAACTCTTTTTCGATATACTTAGTACCTTGAAAATTGAATCGAAAAAGACTTCACATTACAATATAATTGACTACCGATTTTCTAAGATTAGCATATAATCCAAGCCATTTTAAAAAACACATTGAATTATGAGACTTCATAGTAAATGAATTCAACAATTTATTGAAGAAATATTCCTTTAAAAATTTCACTTTTTTAATATTCTTTTACTAATACTAGCGAAAAATTATTGGAAGTAAGTAAAGAGTATTCAAAATAAAATGCCGGGGCGGTGGCCCCGCTCAACTACGCCACTGAATAGTTGGGCCTTCGATTAAACTGTATTTTTATTCCATTTGTTTTTGAATCTATATTACATTGTATATTATAAGAATGAACTGAATAATAATGAATATATTTTTACCGTTGCATATGTAGGTTATGAATGATATTTTATGACAAAACACAATATTTGTTGAAAAACATTAATAAAATTTAATTTTATGTAAAAATCTGTTTTATTTTACGTAAACATCCACTTAGGAAGACTTTAATCTACAACATAAGTATATATAAATATGAATCAATATAAACACAATATTCCTTTGTACTTCATTCCACTTTATTTAATAGGTCAGGACCGGTTTCGCTCATTGCGAGCATTGCGAGAATCAGCTCGCAATGAGCGAAACCGGTCCTGACCTATTAAATAAAGTGGAATGAAGTACAAAGGAATATTGTGTTTTTATTAATATAACGCCTTTCCACCAAGTATTGACGTGAACACCCTAAAAGTGAATTATGAATCAGTAAGCATATTTCATAAACTGAAAAATAAGTCATAGCTGGCATTAAAAATCGTAATCAATTCAATTTTTAGGACGATGCAAGTTGTCTGTAGGTTTCCCAAACTTTTTTCGCAATCTGAAAATGTTATCGGAACACAGCTTATTGTTCAGGTCAGGTAATTTATAATAATATAAATATTGAAAAAATATATGTTATACACTTTGATTAATAATTTTCAAAACATATTACATAAAAATATGAGTAAACAAAGCTGTTAGCGATTAAAAATCTCCGCCTGTACTCCGCCATATTTGATGTTTGAAACATCAGTGGAGATTTACCATTACTCGATTTTTAATGTGAAGTAGAAGATGCTTAAATGTGTTGCTGCGTATATTACCATTCCAAATATTCGCGGAACACCTAGTTAGGTCCCACGGAACACAATTTGGGAAACCCTGGGCTACTGGATGGCGTGGTTAACAAGTTAGGTTTGAGATTAGGTCTCGCGTAAGTGAAATGTTTATTTTACAATCTATGAAAATGCTAAAATATATTTTTAGCCGATGGCAGAATCTTTCATGTTGTTTTGTTATACGTACCATATGAAAAGAATGAATCAAGAAGGAGAAACACGAAAAAAACATTTATTGCAGGTTATGAAGTATTAAGTATATGCGCACCTAACAGATATTATCTTAACATTTGCTTTCCTACAAGCAGTGCCGATGCGAGGTTATTGGCGCCCTAGGCAACGGTTATTGGCGCGCCCCCTTTTTAACAAATCGTACCAATTTTTCGAAATAATAAAAAAAACAATTCGGGATCATTAGAATTTTTCTTCATACACATATACATGTCCGCTCCCAATGTGGAGCATATGGCCTCCGAATGGAGGCACCTTAACTGCAGCTTTTCTATGTGAACTGTTTGTTACTCAAGCGCTCAACCTATCTTTTTCGAATCATATAGAATACGATAAATAATTACAACGAACAATTAATACAAACATCAAAATAAAATGAAATGTATAATTATTTATTATTTTTAGAGTGTATGCAAATAACTGTAATACTTCATTTATGCGCCCCTGATGGTTTGCGCCCTAGGCGGTTGCCTATTTCGCCTGTATGGTGGCGCCGGCCCTGCCTACAAGAACTGCTAATGACTCGATTATTCAACGTCTTTTGTCGAATAGGTAGATAGAAACTTATCGCTCTTTCGATGCCCTTTTTTATGATCAGATCAGAGGTTGCTGAAGGGAATTTTAAACCAAGCCTTCGCGCAGAGATTCATAACAATATTGACAAATCCGGATTCGAACCAGTAAGTTTTGCAACCGAAGCCAACGATTTGAAGACTGTCTTCGCAATAATAGATTAGTAAAATTTCACAAAAGTAAATTCGAAAACAATATATAATACAAAATAAAAGGTGTACAAAAAGAGCAGTTGAAATATTTGGCAATGTCGGAGACAGTTAACTTAAATCTTCAACAGTCAGCATTGAGCGAGAAAGCCCATAATAAAAAAGCATAACTGCGATTCATAAAATCCGTAACATAAAAAATAAATTGAATTGGTATTTATTTGGTAGAACTCCATTTTAATATGTAGTGGAAAAAATATCAAAAAAATGTTCTGTAGTATAAATAGTTATCGATTAATGTTCATCATCATGAAGATGAGTCTAACTTCTCCTAAACGGTATTATACGCATGCAAAATAAAATAATAACTTAAATCTCTACATAATAGTCCAGAGCGGTGGAGTCGTAAAGAAATAAGATGACTCCGATTCCAACTCTGACCATAACAGAACTTTAATTATTATATAGTGATATTGGTTCGTAGTGTGCAGTGGCGCCACTTTTGACCTTAGTAATTTGAATACACATTTTTTTAAGGATTCGAAGTCATTATTTTTTTTCGAGCACGACTCCAGTTAAAACAGTCTTGACTCCACGACTGCTACTTCACAGCCCTGTAATAATCACAATATCAATTGACAAACTAGCCAAGAAAGAAATTAATGACATTTACATAAGAATCACTGATAAAATCAGTCGCATATTCAAAATAACTTGCGCTGAATTCAGCACGTTGATTTTGCTGTTACGGAAAATGGATTCCAAGCCAAAAATTCTTAATGATAGTTTTTAGAAAACATTGAAAAAGAGTGATTCTTAAGTTATGTGGGTGTTCGCGGAACACTTATTCGGGTTCTGTGGAACACCAGTGTTCCGCGGAAACATAGTTTGGGAAACCCTGCCCTAATGTGCTAAAACAAGTAGTTATTGCTCGACTTCCTTCCGTTAAATATAACATATTTATGAGATGCAGGATTTTTTGCTGCAACGAAGTCAAAGTGCAGGAACAAACTCCACGCCATACCATTTAAAAATAATAGGGGTTTTATTGACATATTTTTATACCACATATTATGAATTGCCTGACATAAAAAAAAAGTGTTCCGTTTTTGCAAAGTGTTCCATTGAAAAAAGTTTGGAAAACCCTGGAGTAGAGAAGGGCATAGATGGAAATGTCTTAAGTTATTTCCTGGTACATATGTTATAATGCATAATTACTTTAATTTGAATTAATTATTATTGAAATTTACCATTGTAACATAGATTAATAACATAATGAAATTCCATTGAAACGGAATATGAAAGTTATTAAACTCCCATTACAATAAATTTCCTAATTAGTAAGTATCATTACTGCATGTTGATCGTAATAACAGTGCGGATTAATAATTTGCCGTCATAAAATAATAATTATTTGCATTTGTGTACATATTATGCTTAATGAATTATTTCTGACGAAGTAGATTTAGTTTTCAGAAAATATTGAAGACTATTTTAGGTGAAATATGTACCGCTTTTGAATGCAATATTTGAAAACTAGGGAGTATTATAGCGAATAGGAAAATACGAAAAAAACAATGATTGCAACTGATTGCAATTGTCGGTTTTCCTGAGCAAACCGATAATTTATGTGAATTACGAAACATCAAATCATGGATTATTCGAAAAACAAACCATTTGACATAATTATTAAGATGGCGACTTTTTCATCGTAATTTAATATTCGCTATTTCCGTAATTTATCGTTTTCATTGATTATACCGCGTAAGATAAATTGTTATTTTCGTATTAGCGACCATTATTTTACATCAATATCTAAAAATATGAGTTACAAACAGGGGTGGGCTGGAAGAGGCTCGGAGGGGCTCGCGCGAGCCCCTTGTTAAATTTTACCAAGGCCGGCGAGCCCCTTGTTAATTTAAGAGGAAACAATATTCTCAGATCAAATTAGTAAATAACTGCAATTTCTGACATATATTATCGACGTTAGCTTCAGTATACATAGTAGTACATTTGTAGTCATTTACATTGATAACTTTACGGTAAACTCCATATTTTTTTTCATATGTAAGTGTATTAAGTAACAATCGATTGCTTATTTAAGTATTGCATATGATTGCATAGGAGTGATAAAAAAAGTTCACTCGTTCCTCAGAACACCGAGAATTGCTTTGAGATTAAGCGAGCCCCTTGTTAACGTATTGGCAGCCCACCGCTGGTTACAAATAATAAAAAATGCCTGATGTTAATTATTTTTGGAATTGATAAACTTTCAATGATCCTTTAAAAAAATGTTTTATAGTTTTCTGGTTAGCCTCGGAGCCATTTTAAAGAATTAAATTATATATGTATATTGGTGGTTTGAGAATTGCTATATGTATTCGTTAATCGTTCATAAAACATAATAATAGATAGTCTCAACATATCTGTAGACCAGTGACGTAGCTATAAATTTGAGACCGTCATGCAAATTCCACGCAAGGTCCCCCACGCAATTTGTTATATTGATTATGTAGGATTCTGGGGGGTGCTACTTCAATACAGCAAGCCTGAACAGCGTTTATACATACATACGCACAGAAACATGTTGAAGAATATGAACATAGTTGTATAGTTGGTAGACGAACCCATAGTTTATGAACGAACCCGTTACATTAACTTAGACTTGAATATGATGTACATAGTATTGGCAACACACGCATCTAACGTCAGACGTCAAACTTTTCAAAACTACAAGATGTTGAATGATTTGGCAGTGCCAACTACATATTCCAGGTAATAGTGAAATATATCTTAGAGCATCACCATGTATAAAATATCATTATATCTATCGCAAATAACTTGTATGGTTATAAAGTAAAAAATTGGTTGTCTGTAAAGTCGGTTTACGGACGATAGTTTAACGTGACAACGTCATAAGAAAACATTGATGAAATGATTGCATACTTTTATGAATAAAATGGAATCATTTTTATTGAATTATCATTATTTTGTATGGATACGAAGGAGTGAAATGAAATCTACAATTTTTTATTGATATATTTTATTCGCACTCATTAATTCAAATATGTTTATTACTTTGATGAACAGTTTATTTACAAGTAACAATGTGCTTTTAGCAATTTATTTACAACTTTTATACATGTGTGATATTTAACGTCTTCCAATCTGTGTTATTCTGTTAAAGATAGGTCGGTGATAGGAAAAGTAGGAAATGAATGGGAGTGTTTCAACTGTAATGTGTCACAATCCGAACGGTAGGCCGATCGTGCCTCTCTATCGCTTATCCGCGCTCTCGCTCGCACGCTTGCCTTCGGCGTAACGCGACAAACGGGACAATGAGTCATGTTTTTTCGTGCGTGCAGCGGGCGTTCATCGATTTATAAGACGTTGTCACGTCAAAAAGCTTGTTGATGGTATTTACAATAATGAGCTCTGAGAGGTGAAGTGAGCAAAGTAGTAAAATGGTAAAACCTTTCTATTGCACTTTAGTACAATCATGACTTTACTAGGTGTTTTGGTGGTTTTGGTTTGGTTTGGATTTCACTTTCACGTTATATTAGGTAAAACGAAAAGAAATGACATTTTTTGTTATTGTGACAAAAAAATTATTTAAAAAAAAAATGATACAATATTATTCTGTTATATAATTTTCCTCGTTGTCTTTTATCGTCCTCCATAAAAGAGGCAACTTTTTGATACCCTTTTCGTAATACTCTGGTGACTTACTGGCAAAATACAAATCCAGGTGATTTTTCACCCGGTCAGGGTGTGTAAATTTTTTGTCACGAAGTGAATGCTTCATCGACTTGAAGAGATAATAATCCGAAGGTGCTATGTCCGGTGAATATGAAGGATGTGGCAGAAGTTCGAAATCAAGTTCTCTTAATTTTTGCTGAGTAATTTTTGCCGCATGAGGTCTCGCATTGTAATGTTGTAAAATCCGCCTATTGTTATTGACCAAAAAAGATCGTTTTTTTAATAACTCTGCTTTTAATCGTTCTAGTTGAGCACAGTATAGCTTTGCCGTAACTGTTTGACCAGATTTCAATAATTCAAAATGTATTATCTTCGAAACATCCCACCAAACACACAACAAAACTTTTTTTAACGTCAATGTTGGCCGAGGAGTAGGCACAGGTACTTGATTTGGTGATAGCCATTGTTTTTTCCCCTGGTATTACTGTAAAGGACCCATTTTTTGTCCCCGGTAATTATCTTTCTGAGAAATGGATCCTATTCGTGCCTGGACAATAGAAAAGCACAGATGGTCACGCTTGTCCCAAGGCCGTTTGAGAGAGTGTGTGTTTTTGAGAGAGCTTGCCTGTGTTTTTTTCCCAATCTTTTCAGATGATCTTGCACAGTTGTTATTGGACAGCCAATGTCGTGTGACAATTCCTTCACTATTTTACGAGGATCAGCTTCCACCAATGATTTTAGGACGTCATCATCGATTTTGAGGGGTCTTCCTGGTTTTGGTTTGTCCTTTAACTCCCTATCGCCACTTTTGAACTTTTGAAACCATCTTAAGCACTTTCAAAGTTTCAAGACGTCACCGTAAATGTCACAAATGGTCTTCGTAGCTTCTTTTGGTTTTAATCCTTTATCGAATAAAAACAGCATAAAACAGCGCAAATGTGTTTATTCAATCTCAGGCTTCTCCATTTTTCCACAACCGCAAAAAAAATATAAAATTTGTTGAAATGGAAAGGGTACACACAAAGCTTTAAAATAATACCGACCCCGACGTGTTAGCTCAACGGCAACCGTTGACAAACTGATTTTAAAGTGACACGCCAGAAAAAATGACATTTCTTTCCGTTTTACCTAATATAAGACATGAAGAATATTATAACGTATCCAACTATTTTATTTCTAAAATACGACGTGGCTCTCTTCACCTCTCAGGTTTAGTAATCAAATCAATTTTGACAGCTGCCGTATGGCGCGGTTTGAAAGTTAGGTTTTAGATTATTCTCATTTTAAACCACCAATTTAATTTTTACTCTTTCTCTTCAGAAACTGAGAAATTAGAACTAGGATATTCACTGACAGAAATAACAGTAATGGATCGCACTTAAGTCTGCTACACTTAGCGGTAAGTGAGAGAGCCCCTAAGGAGGGGCATCTCTGCGATTTCTAAAATCAGCTACATATAAAATATATCTCGATATTGTAAAGATTAGTCCAGCTTAGAACTTCCAACCCGGTTTAAAGTGAAACCGGTCCATTTCCTGCTTAAAGAAAAACCGAAACCCTGTTTATTTTGTATGGTTAACCGAGGTTTAATGAAAATTCTTTTCCGCCTTAGATTTCTGGCTTTTATACAACTATTCATATTTTGGGTCCGTGGTCAACGTTGTTGGATTTCGTGACAGATCTCATGGGTTCAAGACCCTGTACAAACAGTATTTTTTCATTCAAAAGCATGTGATATCTAAAAATCCATCCTAAAATAACTGTGCGTAGCAAGAGCGATTATTTAACCACTCATGTCTTAGCCTTACCCTTCTATCTCTTTAGAGGAGTATGGACGTACATGTACGTCGGCGCCATTTTTGTGTAAATGAGTATAAAAGTATTTTAAACTCAACACAGGAGTGTCTGTCTGTAAGCAAATATATGCTCGAAGTAAGGGAGAGTCAAATGATTGTCATGTTAAGAAAAGGCAGTAAATTAAATAAGGTCTGTATAAATCTAATCATTCCTCTAAAGGTTCAAGAAAAAGAAATTGAGCATCTGAATCACACTGTTCTCGTAGAAAAAGCGGACATGATTGAAAGTACCCCATATTTTTTTCATGTTTTGGAACACTGGTTTGTCTGGTATTAAAATTGGTATTTTGAAAAAAATTCAGCTGACGCTGGTTAACCGGTTAGTTTATTTGTAAGGTTAATTGGTTGCCTAGTCCAGTTTCTCCCACAGTAAGTAGAATTAGAACTTCTCTCTAGATAATAATGTCATCTCTATATATCAAGGGTGGCCAAACTTTTAATCTCTGCGGGCAACTTATTGCTAAAGTCGTAGCGGTCTACTAAAACCATATGTGCTAAGTTGCCACAAGAAAAGTAGTAATTCAAAGCATAAAATAATTTGTATGAAAGAAAAACAAAACAGATAGATAACAAAAGACACTCAATTCATGTTTCAAAGTATCAAGCGGTGACTAAGAATGGCTACGTGGACGACATCTTGGCCTCTGCTGCTATATGTAAAATATAATAGAATCTCTACATAATAATCTCATCATCAATTTGCATCTTTCTGCGGAAATATTATAATTTCATTAAAAGCTATCTTCTCGTCTTTAAGTAACAAGCAGTAACTATTCAAGCCCAGATGACATGCACAGCAATTTAAAAAAAATACTCTTTTGATGTCCATGCAAAGGTTCACCGATTTTATTCAAATAACTTGATTTCTTATAAAGATTAGATTGAAGTGTTAGCTATGAATACTATTTATGGTATTTTTTTGTTCCAAATAAACTGTTTTTATTATTATTAAGACACGTAGTTTTGAAAGATAGTAGAATTTTACACATTCTAAAACACAATCTTTATGGAAGTATATAGCCAACATAAATATATGTATTCTGTCAGATCATCTTTAGTCACCCAAGCATGCAATGTCAACACTATGGACTATTTTTTTTGAATACACATCATTAAATATATATTTTTTAAATGTTTTGAGCCGCTCATTTTTCACGACTCCCGACTCTACAGCCTTGTTGGATACAAATCGGCCGCTATTCAACATCTGTGCCTGATGAGTTAAGGTAGGTATTAATTTTTGGAAATTAGGAAGCAAGTTAAAAATACTACTGAACTAAAGAATTTGAAAATAAAATCAACGTTTGATTTATCATGTTAAATATTTTTATTATAAATTAATTTCGCATTAAAAATGTATGTTTATAAAGTTAATATACAATTAAACACAGTATAGTATAGTAGGATAATAATCACCAATATTAGCACAATAATATCTAATATTAATATAAAAAATACACATTTTCTATTTATAATACATTATAAAAATTGCCACAGAAATATAAAAATACAGAAAAATACTCGTCAAAAAAAGTGTGGAATAACCACATTGTACCATTTTGTTATAAAATAATTTTTACGTAAATAAATCACAATTTAAGATTGTTCAAAAGCACAACACCGAGAAATTGATGTTGAAATAATAGAATTTAAACACTCGAATCGTACCATAGACAACAATTTATTTTAAGCAAACTATCACAATCATTTGTCAACAAGATCCGGTTCGTGACATAACCAGTGACGGATTATACACTCGGAAGGCCCCAGGCGCAATCACATTCGGATGTCCTGTTATTTGAATTACTAAAACTGAATTTAAAATATTACATTGGTTGTAAAGAACAGCGGTCGGAAAACTTTTTGGGCTCACGGACCACTAAATTCACAATTTTAATCCAGCGGACCACTAACTGGACTTTTGTGTTAAGGGTATTATATATTGAAATAAAACTATTAATCATAATTAAATTATAAAAGCTTTATTCATTTTTAATGTGATGGATGTTCCTGGATATTTGAAATGACAAAATTTATATTTGACTCCAATGATGATGTAACTGCAAGACTGAGAAATGAATGTATTTCGAGCCGAGATCGATACCGTGTTTTGATTGCTGTGACAGATGAAAAGGCTTTTTCACATAAATATGTTGTGGAGAATTGAAATTGAAATTTTCATCAGAAAGATTAGAAAATTAAAATAATGTCAGATTTCTTTGCGGACCACCAAAATTTTCTGCATTTTCACTTTCTGGTACGCGGACCACTGGTATAGAATATGTTATTTTCAGGCCATAGTGCGGTCCTCGTGCACTTGTAGGGTAATCCGCCAATGGTCATATCCACATTTAGTAAGAATGTTGAAATTTCTTAGTGACAAATTTTATGCCACATAAAATAATATCCGTAAGGTTTATATCGATTAGACTGCATCACATATCAATAAATGTTTGACTGAAATGAGATATCTAACTTCAAAATTATTTGTTTGCAAGCAACATCAGACTGATGACGCTTCTCAAGGAGGAATATATAGCACAGCAAGAGGAAGAACAAAGTTATCAAATATAATTTTATATTTAAAATAAACTTTCACAAAGTCACCGTCGAATCTATCAAAAATATTCTTTTATACTGTTTTTCACAATGAAAAACAAAGTGTTTACTAATACAAAAAATCAACATTTCACAAAATTGTTTGTGTATTTTTACGATTTAATTTTATTCACATATCTCTATGGTAGACCAATCAAAATTTCAGTACAATGTACATTTCTCGACACCTTTTTCATTGCAACATAACGCAGTCCAATTCTATAACAGTTTGTAATATTAGAGAATTCTTTACAATATTCATTATGATACAGTCACTTATAAAAATAATATCAAATAAATATTTTAAATTATCACTAATAATTAAGAAAAACATACACTATATCTATAATGAAAATAAGTCAATCTCTCATATGGATGGAATTTTGAATCACAAAAATTGTATATATTTTTTTATCACACTAATATCTGAAGCAGCGCTTTTCTAACCTTTATTCTGTAAAATTTGTGAATGACATTCACATTAATATGTCACTTTGATATTACAAAGATCAATTTCATGATGTTTTTATCATTTATCAAAGCCTGTGACAATGCTGTCATTATACACGCATTGGTATTCATGCATTGATTGAGAACTGGGTCACAAATAAATATTTAACAACTCTACGCATATTCTGGAAGTATATCCAATCTCTAGCTCAAGCCTGTACCTTCAAGATTTTTTGCAACCCAATAAATTACATTTCTTGAAACCAGACACTAGTATATCTATTATATATGTTCACTACTTCTAGAGCAACCTATCAGTATTACATTTCTTACACAATTCTCTTACGAAGACAGCAATAAATACTTGATGAAGTGAAGATACGTATTGCTTCAAATTATTTTTACAAATTCGGATGAATGATATTATAATGTACGGTTTCAAGATAAGTTTGCCACAAGTTATAATACCCAATGAGTTTAGTTGAATACATATCATGGATAATATGGTCCTATTAGAGGTGAAGTGAGTCGAGTGGTTTTTTAGAAAAAAAAATAAGTTAGACAGACGCGTTGTAATATTCTTCACATATTAAAGTATCGTAAAAATGAAGTAAACTCAGTTAAAACACATTGCAATAGTGTTATCTCCGTAAAATAAAAATATGCAATCCACCAAAACTTCACCTCTCGAGGACTCATATATGAAACCTACTAAAGATTACGAAGTCACACCATATATGGAAGAATAGGCAGGCAGGGTGATGACTTTTTCGAGGGATTTACATATAGCGTAATTCAAACACGTTCTAATATTTTATTCGACAGTTGGCACCCAAAATAATTATTTTCCTATTGTTCATAAATATGGCCCCGATTTTGTACAGATATAAACAATTGCTATTGCAACAGTTTTAATTATTGAGATAGCCATGCAAACATGCAGCACTCAAAGATTAGAAAAGACTCACATAGAGTGTAATATATCCTTGATAATCTCTCGATGTTTGCCGAAATTTACAACTTAGTCTCGTGCTTGACCAGACCCAGCTTGGTAATTCCGTACATTCGATTCCTCAGTTGCCTACCGTGCGCCGGAGAAACTCCCACATAAAACGGCTGCCTCTCGGCGGCGATCCCTGATCTGTTGCCGTTTTCTAGCGAGCTCTGTTTTGGGGTGTCACCGCTGCCGGTAACGACGCCGTCGTCATATTTCTCATTATGACTCTCCGATTCTTCAGTCTCTAAATCGTCATTGAGCATTATCGAACTGGCGACATTATTCATTTTACCACTATATGAATTGTTTACTATTCCCTTTTTGATGGCGTCTTGATTACTTACGCTGCTCATTTTTCCGTAAGCATTGCCGACCCCCAGGGCAGGTTTTTTGGAGATATCTTGATTGTTTACTGACGTTTGTTTTCTATATTCATTATTCTGAAGTTCCTGGAAGTGAGTACTACTGGGTTGACTGACAGAATGCTGGTGCTGGGAAATGGTTCCTGGTTTTTGCCTCGGCTGCTGTTGGTACTTGTGCCCTTGTTCATTGAGAACTGTCTGCGGGGATTTTGTGTCCGGATGTGCTTGATTTGACGTAGATTTCGCAGAGTTATTTGAAAGACGTTCTGATTCATTGTCATCTCCGCTATCAACATCACCTAAATTCAAAATATATTTATAATTTACCATTTATATTTGGAAAAAATAAAAGCAGGGCGGATAGATATTGGCAAAAAGTATGGTTTAAAAATACATAGATAGCGCATGTGAACAAAATAAATTCTAAGGTAATCCCAGATTATAATAACATTCGAATTTATCATTAGTGTCCACTTTAACTTAATTATTCTTTGATGAGTTTTGAAATTATATTTAAGAGGTGATGAACAATTTAATTATAGTCAATTAAGTATCACTTATTCATATGTTGTACCTTTCTCTGTAAATTTCTTTCATTACCAATCCTTTGTTACACCCTAATAATTTTATTTTGTTTTGTATAAATAGCACTGTAATATTATATTCTCTTTTCAATTGATAATGCTTGTCATGAGTGAAACTGGTCTTGATCATATTAAATAAAAGTGGAATTAGTAGAAATGAGTAATTGTTTGTCAAGTGCATGGCGAATTGGCATCAACTGTAATGCCATGTACTGTCCTTTTCATTTAAACAATATTTATGCATTTTTTTCATTGTATTGAAACAAATAATGAAAATAATGTGGCTACCAAATGTATGTGGAGAAATTATGAGAATTTAATCAACCTTAAAAAGTACAAAAATAAGAGGTAACACAACCCTTGGACGTACATGTATGTTTGTACTCCTCAAATGTTTACTATGTGAATTGCTGGTTGGTAGAAGCAGATTTTCATTGAATAAAAATGACAAACGGTTACTTTATAAGTATGTGTTACTTACCATCACTGCTGTTAGTGCTAGCCACAAAATGATCGGGTCTCATGAGCCTCCTCTGTCGATTTCTTCGGTAATATTTGAACTCTCGAGGTAACGTGTAAGAACGAGGTAGAGATATCTGAAATTAGAACACACCAGTGTATTAATATCAAGGCTGTGGAGGCGGAGTCATGGAGGCAGACAAAAAAGACTGATAACTTCAAATCCTTCTAAAAAACATTTGTATTCAAATTACTAGTAATTAAAAGTGACGCCACTGCATGCTGTTAAGCCTAAAAAATATATTAAAGTCGTGCTTTGAGCTGATGTTGTCATTATTTCTTCACAACTCCATAGTCCTGATCAATATTAAGGCTGTGGACTCGTTGAAAAACAAAATGACTAACTTCAACCTTAAAATGGTATTTTTTCAATCCTTTTCCTTTCTTTTAGTACATTCAGTCATTATTTTACCAATCAATGAGTAATTATTCCTTTTAGTTGATCATGTCTAGACATTGACAGAGGACGTGACTTCCAACTAATATTGATAATTTTCACTGATAATATTGATTACCTGACTATCCATATCGCTAGGAGGCCTGCAAACTCCTTGATCTGGCGGCTCTCCTTCACCGCTGCTTAATACTTCTCCATGCTGACAGCACTCGCCGTCTTGACCTCTGTAAATAAAAAGGATTAGTACCCAGTCTAACAGTCGCAATCGGCAGCATAAAAGGCAATGAAGCCGTGTGAAAATCACATAATTACCTGTATGGCACTCCCCAATGACAGCAGGCTTGCCGTGTGCCAGCTTCTAAGAAATGAGGCGCTAATAATATTTCCGGAGTTTTACATCTCTGCATTTTCCGAGCTTGCTCAACAAGATTAACATTCGCTATGTTTCCTGACCTGTCTAGTTTCGCCTTTGGCGGTGGCACAACCTGAAAAAACAAATTATTGACATTATAAAATTTTTAAAATCTGCTATGAGTTGTATCAATATTGAAAAGTAACAGAATTGATAAGCTTTTCAATGATGTATTTTTATTTTTGCAGCAACTGTTCTTGCAGTCTTGGCGACGAATTATTAAAATTGATCATTAATTCCCAATTAACAGTCAAAACAATCAGAAATAGTTTGTTCCTACCTGATACGAGAAAGGTAGAGCCCTATTTTGAGCAGCATTACTGCCGTCGCCACTTTTGCTGGTCATCATTTCACCTGCACCTCCGTACATGCGATGATTTTCTTGTATCCCTCCAAAATTATGCCTCAAATATTCATTCCCTTGTTTGCAGTTGACCAAACCGTCCTGTCTTGATTCTGAATACATATTATTCCCCGACGGAGATCCCATGTGACCGATGGAATTCCCGCTTCCTTGGTCTTGATTCGTGACACTGTACACGCCGGAATATTGTCTACCGTGAGATTGATTTTCATTATAAAGAGCTGGACTATTGGAATTGGAAGCAACCGCCATTTGTCGCGGTGATATATTATCAATAAATCGATTTACTTGATTGTTATTAGATCGTTCGTACGAATTTGCTCCGGAACCTGCAATATCGGCCGTGTACACGGTTCTCGGACTCATGTTTGTAATATTCCTCGGGCTGACTGATTTACCGTTGTCGTAAGCAATATTAGTTGGTGAAAAATTTGGTCTGCTTTCTGGAAACCCTCTCGTAGGTCTCGCGTTGCATTCAGACGGTAAACTCGTGTTGGGATGTTGTAACACTGTCCGAGGACTGCTATTGTCGCCGTATAACAATCTAGCTTGTTCGCTGGCCCGTTGCATGTCACTTATTTGTCTATCGGCAGCATAAACATTCTGTCGATGCTGTGGTTGCGAACCGGAGATGAACTGCCTAGGATTTTTCGTTCGTGGCAATATTTGCCTAGTAAGCGAATTGCTTTGTTCTCCGTTAGATATCTGAGAACTCGGTGACATATTGCGATTGTTATTTCCGCTTTGATTCACGCTTTCGTAGCTAACATTTTTTGAATTGACATTTGGTATTTCTGTATAACTCGGGAAGCTTCCGATAAATTGATTCACTAGGTTGGTAGCGGCCAACGCGCTTTGGGAAAAACCAGCAAAGTTTTCGTAGCCGTTGTTTTGACTGCAAACCATTCCGTTGCTGGCCAGGCCGTCGTATAACTTAGGGCTGTTCGACGACTGTTGGTGACTTAAGCTGTTGAGATTTTCAAAGCTTTGTCCGAGTGAACCCAGTTCAGGGCTAGGCGGAGCCCAAGTTAACGGTTCCAGGTCAATATGTTTTTTCGTTCTAGGTATAGGCTGCCTTTGCAGGCTCGAGTATATTTCGTCACCTGAGATCATAGCGTTGTTGGCAAGTTTTCCTTGTTTGATTTCCTCTTCGATTATCTTCAGTTCTGCGAGTTGTTTCTGTTTTTTTTCTTGGAGTTTTTGGTGAATATTAACGCGGGATCCAATAGATGAACTCTCATTTTCTGAGGACCCTCCCTGGAGAACATTTAAAAAAGAATATTTATTAGTATCGTGTTTAACAACTGGAATACATTTTCAACATGATATATGTGCTTAAGCTTTCTTAGTATTTTATACATGATTGTATCGGTGAAATTTCTGTTAAATAAGTTTTGCTAACCTTTTCTATTAAGCTTTAAATGAAAATGGCAAGTATTGTGTAGTGCAATAATTATCTGGGCATTAATAACAGACTTATTCCATGAAAACTTGAAATAGATTCTTACACAATGCGCATGATGATGAGGAGCAGGCAAAGGCCTCCTCCAGAATGGAAGCGGAGCAGGTCGCGGTGCACGTAGGGGGGCCGGAGGTGCCGCAGGAGGAGGAACGAAAGACGTTGGCTTTTTCTTCTTCCTCTTTGTTGCTGCGCTGTAATTATAAGATTACGCAATAAGCTAAGATGATTTTTGTACCAACCAGGATAATGATTTGTCATTAATCTTCTTTATATTTTGAAATCTCTTGTATAAAAGGGAAATTTTTAACCAAAACAAATGTATTTGGTTAGGAAAATTTTCAAAGCAAATGTTGTTATTCCTTGATGCGTACAGCGCTAATCGAGGGATGAGTGTTCCCAATATGTTTTTGAGAAATAATTTTAGATTGAAAAAGTCTTAATTCCAATAAATGGACTAATAATGCAAAAGCAATATGTCATGATCTGTACACGCTACTCACTTAGAGCTGACAGGGTTTGAAAATCGGCAGTTAAAGACACCAGGAATGGCGTTCCTCTGTGGCAAATATCCAGCTCCGCTGTATAAAGTTCTACCGCCCCCCGTCACTCTTTCCGTGCCCGCTTGAGGTCCATCGTAACACCCGTCACCAAAATGTCCGCTACCTGGAAAAATTTAATTAAACAACATTATTTGAATATTATTTCAAAAGTATCATGTAGCGTACATATAAACGAGTTTAAATAATAGAATTTAAAAAATTATTATTTTACCTATTTTATTATCTACACTGCTCGCTGGTATAGGTGGAAGTCGGCCTCCGAGATCATACCCTAATCTGCGCACATGGAAGTATCTGTAAATATAATAGGAGTTTGTATACACCCTTGTTGTGCTATTTCCGCGTAAATGTTACTTATTTTGAGCAATCTGAAATAATCAACGCAATCACAACGACCGTCCAAAACAAGTACTATGCGCGCGGGAATAGCATTATTGGAATAAAAGTTGTGTGGAGTTTAAAACTGTGCTTTAAAAATGGTAATAATTCATAAGCTTAGGATCACAGGGGTCTATCTACAAAGACATAGTTCACTAAGATATAACAGTTGATTTATCTTTGAGTTTCTATCATTATAATATCATTTGTAGATAATTTTTTTTATATATTTTTATGGCATTGCATTTCCAAAATCGATTATAACTGAAAACACGCATTTATTATGCATATATTTATAGTCCTCTGATACCTTTGCTATCCTGCTTCCTTGAGAACCTGGCTCTTTTCGATTGAAAGTCTACCAACCCTTGTTCTAGTGCGTTTAGCTTTGGGCCTTGAATGGGTACTGGATTAAAAGTAATGCTTTGCAATTTTTTTATTTATAGTAGTCAATGCTGTATCGAAAAGCTGTCATTACATTTTCGATTCATTTGGATCGAAAATTTTAATTGGGATGAAAATGGAAGCTGAGATGTTGTCCAGTCAAAATATTTACCTGTAATACAACAGCATGAACGCAATTCCAGCTGAAAACGAAGCGAGCACCAGCAAAAGAGGGAAAACTAAAAAAGTCGATTGAGCATTTTCTCCTCCACTTCCCCACACTCCTGCCATCCACACGCATACGAGCAAACAATTCTCCACCAGCATCACCAGATAAAACGTAACCTGAAATAAAAGTTAATTTATTTTAATAAGAAAACTAGTGCTCCGTGGTAGCTAAAATTCCGACTCTTATCAGTTCATAACACGGCTGTGATATATCTCATTTTCGTTTTGATTTTAGACTGGAGTATTGTGAAAAATTGCCGGTTGTGTGGTGAAGTGTCAACGTCGTTGACTTAGAACACAGAGGACACGGGTTTGAAAAATTTCTGTTGAGATATCTCCATTAGGAAGTCATATGCTCCACATTGGGAGCAGACATGGATAAAAAAAAAAAGAAAAATGAACTAAATATAATTGTATGCTTAAAGAAAAGGACTTATAAAATTTGTTGAACATACCATTATAACCGCACATCTATACAAAAAGGAGAGGAAAAAAACCGTTGAAATAATGAGGCTTAATATGTAAATTTCACTTTGAAACATCACATTTTCCATTAAAGTTCATATTAATGTAGACCTTGTTTTGGCTCTCCCTAAAAGTACCGATTTTAGACTTGACAATCTTTTCATTTTGCACACAGATATCACACACGTCGATAAATGCAGGAATTAAACTGCATGATACATAAATTCTGAAGTAAATGTTATTACCATCTTCTGTCTATGGTTAACCTCTTGCAGGTTGACGTACGCGAATACATAAACAAAAGCGATGAGGGCGGAGAGGTACGCCTTCCGCGGCCGACTGATTCTTTCGCCATGAAATACATTCTTGGGGGAAATGAGCCAGAGAAACATAGATACCCAATGGAGACCTGAAACAATAAAATAGAAGCTGAGACAGTGACCTACAACTTATTTAACAGAAGGGTCAATTTATACACTGTCAGTTATTTGCTAAGGGGAAAAAATTTGCAGAAATTGATACATTCTCTACTTTGTCCTAGACACACATTATTTGATTGATTTATGAGTATAAAAATTTAGTTTTTTATCCATATGTGAAGATATAATGACAATTCAATTAAAAACATGAGAACGACAATTGATATTAGACCACACAACATTTGGATCCACATACGCAGCGATACTAACAGGGTTAAAAAGAATGACGCAAATCTTTATGTTTAGTTATCTCGAAGCAAGTATTTTAGATTTATTTTACTGTTGTTTTCAAGTAGATAAATTTAAAAAAATAGTGTTTACCAATAACCAAGAATACCCAGTGCTCGTAAAGTGATGCATACACAGTGAGCGCTGTAACTCGTGCAGATATAGTTCCGAGCCTCCAAGCAAACTGAAATCAAATTATGATTAGGATTAATGAAAGGTTGACGATAATGTAAACATCTAAGCAATACGGAGGAAAAAATGGTTCAATGTTTCTTTAATTGTGTACCTGAAATATCACACCCAGCCATGTGAGAACCAGCCGATGCACATTTTGCAGTCTGACATTTTTGCTGAAGCTTGCAAGGGCCCAGCACACTGAGAAGAGACTCAACGATGCGGAGATCACATTCAGTTCTGTGAAGGCTGCACTCGCTGAAAAATATGTAGATAATGTTAGCAAAAGTGATATATACGGAATCTATTTGAGGTTATGACCATTTTTGGGCTACTTGAATGATATGTAATTTTCTGCTCTATTATTTGTCGAAGAACGCAGTAATTTGATACAATTATGACTGCAAAAGTGCTTACGAAATTTAATTTGGGTTGCTATGTCAAAAAAAATTTCAATAGTTTTTATTTTTATGACTATATTACAAATGTCACGTTAAGAAAGATTAGAGGTACAGAACTGGAATATGGCTAAAGGTAATACAAGTATTGTGGTTTCTTTTTCTGAATAAGATTCCAGTTATCGGACAGTGATCACCAAATTCAATATTTTCCAGTTTGACAGTAATACTGAAAGAAGTGCTATACAATGTGACGACACATGATGGTAAGACATTTTAAAATCTAAATGGTTGTTTCAGGTTTTATGTATTAAAATTTTATGCACTTTTAAAGATTCAAATAAATCAAATGAGTAAAAGGATGCTTCTCTAATCCAAACATTAAAAATATATGAGTTGTCATAAATGATCATTCATTTAATTTCTACAAAAAACTATCTCTCAATTATGGCACTAATTTTGAAATTAGTCACAATATTTGTAGACAATGAGTTAGGTATGAAATCGTGTAGAGCTGGCAATTTCGCATATGGTAGTAAGTTAACGTTAAAAAAAATGCAATAACATGTTCAATTTTGAAAAATTAAAATCCGGTTCGTAACAAAAACGGCAATTTACACAGTAATTGAGCGGATTTCACAAAACAATGCAAATTATATTAAAATAGCAATATGAAAATTTAGCATTATTTTTTTCAGAAATGTTTGATTTGCAAACATTTTAGGATTATGAAAATTGCCGCCTTTGTTTTCTGAGCCTTCATATGTTCATCAATCAAATGTAATTTATTTTCTCACCTCCTCTATCGTCAGCAAGAACCGGCCTCGAAGCTGGTTGTGGGTTCACAGAATTTATTGGAGGTCCCGGTAAACCGTTTCCAATTCCAGCAGCCAAGACGTGAAGTTGCAAAAGGAGCATTGGGGCTGCCTCACAGAAGGCGTGCACCAAGCGCAGCATACCTGAAATAATTGCAATCAGTTAATAATTGAAAATATTATAAATATATATTTATGAACATTAAGAGAAGTTAATTTCCTGTAAATAGTTTTCAACATACAAATTGGGGAATTTTATGAATCTTTAAATCAAAAGGGGCAAAAATTGAGTCTTATAAAAATAGTCGATTCACTGTTCGTAGCTTTTAAATTGAAATATATTGAGTGACATTCATTCATATATTTCAAATCTATGACATAGTACGTACATAGATTTCTAACTTCATGCTTCACGTATCGGAGATCAACAGGTACAAAAAGTTTTGCATATCGCCACAACACTCCCAGTTGTAGGGCGTGCAAGACATGTGGGGCGTATCTGGCGCAACCTCGTCTCTTTACAGCACCCCCGTCTGACACGTGGACGTACCATCGCAATGATACTACCTAGAAATATAATAAAAATACTTGCTTTAGTGATATAATTTTAAAAGCAAAATAATCACACAATGTAAGATATTTTTTGAATGATTGCTTAAGAATTTAATTGACGATAAAATGGGTTGAGCATAGGGACTGCTTTGTGATATGAAACTGAATGTTTAGTAACCGGTAACTGGAAGGAGTATTAGGTTTATGAATACCATACTGGTTTCAAATTTTATTATAATTAACAAAAACTAAGAGTTTTGTAGTATTCAATTGACTAATAATTAAAAGTGCTTACTTAATAAATTCTTTCACAGTGAAAAATCAAATTATAGTATAATTTTGAAATTTTGCTTTTTATTGTGGTATAGGAATATCTTCCATAAGATTTATTGAATTATTGTTAATCTAAATATAAAACTACAAATATAACAAAATAATATATCAAGCTTGATAAAAGCTACCTGGTTGTTTAAGTTCTCTCAGAACTTCAACATTAGAATTAAACCAACAAGTTAAGAATTAAAAATAGAATGATTAATTTTTGTCAAACCTGAGAAACAAGCAGCGAGCAAGCAATGATGGTCAAAGCTGCAGCTCCAGTGGCCGTGTGTCCCCTCTCGAGTAGAGCGTAGCTCATGACAACATCGAACACCACATCACAGAAGTATCCGGCTAGCGAGATCACGTTGAATAGGACGTCGCATAGCGGCAGAAACTCCGCCGCCATCGCCCTTCAAGGCATCCCACACACCTTCTGATGACGAAAACCGTTGAATTTAGGCATATGTTTTAGACATACAATGCATTAATTAAAAAAACAAATTTATATCAACTATTTTATTTATTTGGATGATAACCAAAAACTTTTTCATAATAAAATGTAGTTTTAAGGGATTTCAGGTGAGAAAGTTGAGAAGGTACTGTAACCTTTCAAAATGTTATGGCTGTCAAACTAAAATTATTAATCTGATGAGTTTTAGACACAAAAACGAAATAAAATTTTGACAAAAGCAATGTGTTTATTTAGTTGACACAAACTGTTTTATTCTAAAAATCTGCGAGTCTATTAATTATAATTTTAACAAAAAGTAACATAAGAGTATTTACTAATATTGTAAATCTTCTTTATAAAACACAATTGTTTTAAGCAATTATTTACTTATTAACATCAAACTTTATTAGCACTATAATACTTTGTTATGGTTTATTTATATCATATTTATTATTCTAGTAAAGTAAATATATGATATGCTTATAGTAATTGCGTATTTAATATCTGTTGATAGAAGTAGAAAATAATCAGGCGCGGGAAACAACATAGAGATGTGTAATACTTTTGAAGCCAGTTAAGTAAGAAAGTAACTTACCTATCGTGGTATTGATAAAACTTTCAAAGAAATTTTACCGTTGATATTCATAAATTAAGTATCAAATAAAAATTATTATATTAAGCACGTATGATTGAACTTTATAAATTAACAGAATACACAATTAAAATCAATCAAAAGTGTAAATAAACAAAGATACTTTTATCATGAAGACAAAACGTCAAATTTCATACCTAGGTAACGGGCAAACTTTTTCTGAAGTTTCAATTAGCATTAAATCGTAGAATTTGACATGTCTTTTTGTGAACTTACAATTTAACCAGTAATCGTCATTTTCATTTAATCAGTAAGTCAATTACACCACTCGTTGCACAAAAAAAAAACACAAAATAAATAATCACACACCTATACATTCAGTTGCATTCCTAACCTGCACAAGTTAGTCGAATATAGTCTAACAATGCCACTGTTCGCGATAAGTTATCATGCGAATCACGAATAAGCACTAGACGTATTTTCAGATCGATCGAGAATTAATTGTAAACTTTGTTTCGTAGAAATATTGTAATATATTAAAGCTGACACAACACGGTTCCCATACAAAACAACTGTTCGTGTTGCTTTCAATCGGAATGTGTGAACAGGGCGACAGAAAAATTCTTTACATATTACCGACACTGCCGATTGATGTTTTTTTTGTAATTATTTACGGTGCGTGGATTCAAGTACAAAAATCAGAATGAGTTTTTATTAAAATGAAAATCTGAATCGTACCTCAGTAGTATTTTACATGATGTAATCAAACTATAATGAAAATGCTATACAAATTTTATAAAACTTTTTGTTGCTTTTGTTTGTAATTAGCCTGTAGTTATCCATGGAATGCGGCAGACAAGGCACTCTGTTGGTGAACTTTGGAACAAAATTAATTTAAGGCTCTACCACAAAAAGTTTTACAAAAACTTATGTATTCAAAATATTTTAAGAGGTGCCGCTATACGCACAACATTGGAGGTGCATCCGCAAAAAGTAGTTTCAACCCCCTCACATTTAACATTCAATTTGAGTTTTGATTAAGTTAGGCTAGTTACCATGAAAAATTGTAGATATTATTTTTTCAGCTGAAAATCGTAATCGTAATATTATTTTAGTAAATTTGTTTTTCGGGTCGTTATTTTTTGTTAATATCGCATATTTATCGGGTTATCTATGGCGCAGCGGTTAGCGTTGTTGGCTACTTCACGGGTTCTAGTCACAGTACGAGCAACATTTTTTTTTCGATCGATTTATCAATTTCTATTCGAAGGCATGGGTGTTTGTGATATTTAAAAAATTTCCTTTCAAAAATTTGCTTTGGCCGCCTCTAAAATCAGCCGCACGCCTGCCAGGCGCGGGCATGACGACAAGGGCGCTCCTCGTGATCTTATAGGCACGTCGCTACTTTGAAAGAAATCCAAATGACTGGAGAGGCACGGATAATCTTCGAAACTTCGCGTGGTCGTCATAATATGCTCAGAGGTGAGTTGGAGGGGGCTGGCAGGACTCGCGCGAGCCTCTTATTAAAATTTACTTAGGCCAGAGAGGCCCTTGCTAAATAAAGAAAAACAACACATTTTTGTGTCAATCATGAAACTCTTCACTTCTGCAATCTGATGTAGATAAATACATTTTAATAGCTGATGCTATAAATTAAAAGAAACAGTAAATTGTTTTGTAATATGTATAAGTAGATATATATATATAGTAACATTCAATAGCTATAAAAAACATTGTTTATAATTGTATAATAAGAATAAAAAGTCCACCCCTTCCTCGGAACACTGCGAATAACTTTGAGACTAAGCAAGCTCCTAAGCGTATTGACATCCCACCAGTGCATCTGCTCCGAATAGGTAGGTAGTGGAAATTGACAAAAAACAAGTGCTATGTTTTCTTTTCGCTATGTATTCGATCCATTAATTTGGTATAACTGCTTGTCACGATTGGATAATAAAATCGCTTGTCACTTTTTAGTTGTCTGCCGTGGTCAGATTCATGATACCAGCCAATTCTAAAATAATAAAAAAAGCAATATCCGATTTAGAAAAAATGATTTTTCAAGAATTATAAATTAACGTCAAGTTAAACCTCACTTTGAGGTTATATTCGTGAGGCGACGATACTCACACTTGACTTTCAGTGACAGGTTCCGGATATTTATCCTTGGGTCCTTTAGCTCTGACACGTTCCAATTTTTTAAAATAATCCATAACCCGAGGGTCATCTTTTACAGTGTCAATATTTTTTGAGCTCTCGTAATGCGAATAAAATTTGCTTGACACGGGATTCACTGTAATAGAATAAATGAAAATACTGTTATTTTTGAAAATGTTATCCGAAATTTATTTGGGATATTTTCTCTTATATTAGGGTAGAGGGATTTTGGAACTGGCTGGAAACGTGCTGCAGATATCTCCAGATAGCTTCAGCCCTGTATGCCTCTTTTTACAACCGGTGGGATCAGTGACGTTCCTAGGCTATGTGCCGCCTCTAGGCAGTCCCCTAGAATAGCGCCCATTCCCTAAAGTCTTTAAAGCAAAAAAGGTTTTTACTGTTTTTTAAAGAACGCCGTCCTGGATATTCACATTAATTTTACATTTTGAACTCACACCTTTTATGTCTCTGTTGAAAGTGTTAATTGATAATAATAGTAACTTACCGAAAAAATTCGGCCGGTAATGGGTGTAAAGAAAGCGATATTTTATTTCTCTTAAAATTTTCTCGTTCAGAAGACAGTAGTAATTGGAATTTTGATCCATTTCAAAATTTACCTCCGTTAAGCAAAAGTTGTGTTAAAGCTAAAATAAAAATAAAACAAATGGATTTCGTTATATCAAATTGATTAAAAATACAACGTTAAGCTTTTAAAGTAAAGAACTGACGGAAATGCCAAAATATTCAAATCGGTAGTTAAATAAATATAGGTCCACTAAAAAAGAAATATTTTCGTATCGTTATTATGTTGTTTTCTATATGTAAGCAAATACTATTGATGATGTACTAATTACTAATCTTTTCGTAAAACAGCAGTAAACGAAAGTTGATACACAAAGAATTATAAATCAAAAAGTATTACAAATTTAATATTATCAGGCTGTACATACAAGCTGAACATTTCACACGTGATTAAGTAGTTGCGTATGCTTTAAAAACAAAACAGATATCTAAAAGACGTGTGTCTATAATAAAAGTGCTTTCATATCGACTGTGGAAAGGAAAAATGACGTAACATTCTGTTTTTCTAAAACAGCTTTTTTCGATAATCACAATGTATACAAATTGACACACGTTCTATCAAAAGGATGGAAGCTGAAAATGCCGAATTGTTATCTAAATTTACCTTTTATGTTTGAAAAAGATTACCTTGTAAAAAGTTAAAACCAAGAAAAAAGACTGAAATAAAGATTTAACCTAGACAATTTTTTAAATTAATATTAAATTATGTCAATTAAACACCAGTTTAGAAGTCTATGTGCACTTTAAGGTTGTGTATACTTCATAATTTGCAATATGGCCCAAAATCATCAAAACATGTTTTTTGCGCCTCATGTAAAATTTGATATGTGTGAGTTACGTCATTTTTTCTTTCCAGAGTCGATATGTGATTTCTTATATATTCTCTAGTTTTAAAGAATACATGTGAAAACAACTTTATGTAAAGCCGGTCGTTGGCTAAGCCTTCAGATTTTTCCTACAGAAGACTTGAACTTACCGTTTTAATTATTATACTAAAAAAATGTATTTTTCTTCAATGCATTATTTTCTCCGATAAAAAACTTAATTTACTCAAAATGAAATACCGAATAAACAATACCAAAGAAAAAAAACAAACGTGCATACATTAATCAACATTGGAACAGTTTTCAAAAAAACTTACTGAGATAGAAAAAGAAGAAAATTATCGTCACTGTCTACATCGTCAGATCGTTACTGAATCTATAAATCGACTTTCAATAAAGTAACGAATGCCAACTCATCGAAAATATCAGTTTTATTGTTTTTGTTTACGACTGTGGCCTATCTCAACGCTAAATCTATTGAGCAGTCAGTAAAGCAGTAGTTGTTTTAGCCATATAATAATAAAAAAAAACCTCTTGCTTAAACCGCGTCTCGCAGTCTACCAGAACATAATATAAATTATATTACATTTACGAACACAATCTTACAAACACCGATAAACAACGCGTACCATTACACAAAATCTCGTTCATTTTTCCACATGTGAAAATAATTTCAAATTAAGAAAAGTTGTGTGCGCAACTTTGATCACGACCTTTCTGATAATATAAGCTTATATAAATTAAATAAGCACTGGATTGGCTATCCGATACGCTTCATTTTTTCAATTATTATAATAATTATGAATTCATTGTTTACAGTGTTTCCAGCCCTTGAAAACGTGATTTAGAGCGATAAAAAACAGTCGCTTCAGCTTCATCATTAAATCATTGCCCAGTATATTAGTCTATGCATTGCCCTCTGCAACCAAAAGTTGACCAGTTGATTCACCATCGATGACCATTCAATGTTTATTATAGCATAATTATAACCATAGGTGTAGCAATATTGACGTCAAAAACAAACACAATTTAATTTATCGCAATAAATTATTTCATAAAAAAGACAGGTGTTTTGAAGAGATTCAAATGTGTTACGTCACTTAATAGATGCTGAATTTTTTGTGGTGAAATGTGACATTAAAGCTAGAGGAGGGAGGATATTGGACGAAAGAAATTAAATCATCTCACGGCATTTTCCCCTAGTTTCCGATAAATACTTTCTATAGGAATTCTTTATAAGACAATAAAAATAATAAAAGATTTTTGGTACTTTTTCCCCACTTAAAATTTATTTGATCAGGACCGGTTTCGCTCCTCACGAGCATTATCAACTGATAAGGAAAATAAATTAAACAGTGCTATTTATACAAGTTAAATTGAAATAAAAAGGTGTAAGCAATTACTAACAATTAAAAGGATTTACAAATTACATTATAATTACACAAAATTAAAATGCTTAACACCTATAACATACAATTAAACTAAAGTACTAAAAATCTTTTATTATTTTTATTATAATGCCATTCCACCAAGTATTGACAGTGAACACCTTAAAAGTGATGATTACAAATATATGTTGTCGACAAGTTCATAAATTTCATAAGTTTTTGAGAGTGCCATTATAATTATAATATCGAAATTGAATTAACCCATTATATTTTGAGACACAAAAAGAGACTGTATGTATTATAAAAACAATTTTAACTCATTCAATAGAAAGTTTTTATTGATGCGAGATCGAGACAACCTAATGGTGATAATTTATTTATATGACGTCATATTATTTTCTTATTCGTAAATAACTCTATCCATGTAAATAAATTAACTATTTGTTTTTACAAAAAATATCTTAATATATAGAATGTAAAATTTAAGGGAAAGATGTCAAAAAGGTCAAGGTATAATGATAGATAAGAAAATCAGTAATTTATTGCCTGAAATTGTATTTAGCCTTTCCATTTTCCGACCTTTCCTTCGCTTACTTACATGTACACATATTACGTCATTTTTATTGCGCTAAGCATGGTACAGCTACAGGCTCAATGACACCTCATTTCCTCTTTAAGTTTCTTCAATTTCCTGCCTGCAGCAGGGCAGCCAACCGTTGCGCTCTTATCGACCTCGTGTATGCGCTCACACGACCATGTAAAGACTTAAGAAAAACTAATAAAAATAATACACGAACATACTTGAACACCCTCTTGTTCAGGGCTTTCATCACTGTTATACAGATACTTATTTTCATGACTAGCATTTCTCATAATAATATTAATAACGTTCTGATAAATGCCAAATTTTACTTCGTTTTGTGTATTAAAAAGATAGGAACTTATCAGCGGTGGGCTGCCAATATGGTAACAAGGGGCTCGCTAAATATTATAGCTATTTGCAGTGCTTTTTTTTGAAAAAAAAGGTGCCTAAACGCACTTTTTTCGAGCTTTTTCTACGAAGGTATATTATTTATTATATATTCGAATATCATTTTGATAGAATTAAAGGCGGTTCTTCATATAATGCATAGAAAATACAACAAAATAATCATATTTTTATATTTATTTTAGAATTTTTTTTTTTTTGCTGTTACTACTTTTTCGCGAGATAATGATTTTAATAAAATATTTTATATCTTCTCCTTTTCGGATTCTGAATTAATTTTCAAAACTTTTTTGTGTGTAGTAGATTCTCTGTGTTCGAAAATTTAAAATTTTACGAACATTTATTAAAATTTCGAAAAAAAAGGTGCCGGAACGCCGTTCCGCCGCGTTACAGGGTAAAAAAAGCCCTGGCTATTTGTGATATTCTGAGGAAGGTGTGAATTTATTTATCATTCATATGCAATTATACACAATAATTATTAAAGCTATCGAATGTTACTTTATACACTTATATTTTGTAACAGTACGCGGTATGTCGTAATTTAATCAATATCAATAGCTGAAAAATGTACGTCAGAAATACCAAATGTACATTAACTGTTTTAATCTAAATATATTGCATATTTATAGATTATATAAGGCAAAGATCTGAGAATAATGATTTTCTAAATTTAACAGGGGGCTCGCTGGTCTGAGTAATATTTAACAAGGGGCTCGCGCGTGCCCCCTCCAGCCCACCCCTGGAACTGATGACTTACACATTAAATAATTTTGAATGCACAACCTGTAACATTTGTCGTATACATCACGAATGTTGAATGAGTAATAATTTATGGTGACATTTGGTGTGACATTTACAAAATTGCAAAATTTGGTTTAACTAATTAATTTGTCGGTAATTGAGAAGACATTATTTCAAATGAAATTATTTCGTTAATTGTCATCGGTAAATCATTATATATATGTAATAAACCAGTGGTTCTTAACCTTTTCGAAGTCACGGTGCACTTTTGATCATGGAAAAAAGTGGCGGTGCACCAGAATTAAGAGGTCGATAAAAATATGTGGACATAAACTTTTTTGACTTTTTCGGTTTTCACTATTTTGCGGATTTTTCGCTTTTTACTATTTTGCGATTTTTTTCGTTTTTACCAATTTTTTCGCGGTGCACTTGCAATAAGCTTGCGGTGCACCGGTTGTCGAAAACGTACTGCACATAAATCTGATGAATGAATAAAATGCTTTCATTTGTTTTAAATTTCCTTTTAAAATCAATTGATATACAAATATTGTACTGTTTTCGTTACAACAATTTTACTAAATGATAAAGTCATTCTTTTACGTAAATTAAACTGCATTTTACACAAAAAAATAACCAAAAGGACAATAAATGTAAAAAAACGAATTCTGATTTGTTTTAGAAGATTTTTTTGTTACTATGGTGGTTCTTTGTAGAAAGCCACCAAGCAAATTGAATGAAGAAAACAGGTTTTTGGATTATTTTTATTTTTAAAATTATTATATTACCACGACAGTATTTTTCAGTTACAATCCTATCATTTTAGTAAAAATTTGATAATCATATTATTTTTTCCAATGCATCGGTATTTATTATATAGTAATCTTTATATTTTAGTTTCAGACCAATAAAATCATATACATTCTGCACCATATATTTATCAACTACGCTGAAATTTCCTTGATGTAAATGAGTGATAAATACAATATTACACACTAGCGTTGAAATGATTTCCGTGACTTTCTCAGGATCAATCACCCGAGAATCAACAATAAAGTCTTAAAAATATGACAAAATTAAATGAATAGGCAAAACTGTAAGTTTAATTAAGCGATTTAACTAATTCATCCGTTTCATTGTTTATCTCAGGAAATTGTTAAAAGATGTAATCAGCATTCAGTCATATTTATTATACAATCAAGGGCATGCATTAGGGCTTGTCGGTTTTCAAAAACCGGTTTTTTGGCTAAATTTGTGACATTCGAAAACCGGTTTTTCAACTTCGTAACCGGTTGTGCCGAATTTTCCATAAACGAGTCTATAAACAAAAGGACAGAAAACTTGGATATTTTATTTGATGGCTTAAAGACCATATGCCCCACATCATTACCCAGCGAAAGGGTATTTTCGATATCAGGAAATTTTGTGACAAAACGATCAGTGGACGCTTTGTGTTTTCTTAAATCATATATTTTCTGAAGAGTAACACCAAATAATTTCTTGTTGTGCATTATTATATACATATAAATGAACAACATAAAAAATTGAACCTTTTCTCGCTATTTTAATTGAATTATTCATTTTTTGTAATTTATTCGAAAATATTTATTTATCAACAACGCTGAAATTTCCTTGATATAAATGAGTGATAAAGACAATATTACACACTAGCTTTTCCTGTTCTAAGCTCAAGAAATGCGACCCCAATACCCACATTTTCTTAAATATCTATTTTAATATGGGTGATACAATGTTTATAATTATGGTATTCTTATATCATAGTTTTTTGGACCTTTTGTAGAAGAAAAAAAAATATTCGATCGCTAGTTCCGTCTCTATTAAATAAAACAGAAAAGAAAAAAATCAACTAAATAAAAAAGATCCTCAAAGTAGAACAAAAAACGGATTGATGTGTACGAAGTTAAAGATAATAATAATTTATGTGTCCTCGAATACTATTATCAAAAAAAGCACAATATTTTACTGACATCGATGCCTCATTTTATATAAATACGCGATAACGCGATAAGCGGTCGCTCGTAAAATAGCATTTGCAATGATTGCTGGGCTAAATCTCGTCAGTTGC
This sequence comes from Himalopsyche anomala, assembly GCA_031772345.1. NCBI lineage: Eukaryota > Metazoa > Arthropoda > Insecta > Trichoptera > Rhyacophilidae > Himalopsyche > Himalopsyche anomala. Next base: position 5,315,655 of record CM062829.1, read on the forward strand.
GATTTCATATGTGTGCTGGGATGACGTCTTTTTTACGCGCAACTTAAAATATGATTATTTATTAAAAAAACACGGATTTTATAAAAAATGTATGAGGAATGATGCAGAGAGATATTTTAAAGCCTTTAGACTATTTTTTTTGAAATTCATAAGAATAAGGCCAATAATGAGGAAACCACTGGGGTCCCTAAACGACCCCCATCGGAAGATTGATATTTTTCTAGTTTTCGAGCCGCGAGTGCTAGCGTTGAAATGATTTCCGTGACTTTCTCATGATCAATCACCCGAGAATCAACAATAAAGTCTTCTTAAAAATATGACAAAATTAAATGAATAGGCAAAACTGTAAGTTTAATTAAGCGATTTAACTAATTCATCCGTCTCATTGTTTATCTCAGGAAATTGTTAAAGGATGTGATCAGCATTCAGTCATATATATACAATCAAGCGCATGCAGATGATACGTTAACAAGGGGCTCGGTTAATTTCAAAACTATTCACGTTGTTTTGGGAAAAGAGCGAACTTTGTTTTCACTCTTACACAATTATTTTAACATGTCTTATGTTTCATAATACATTTAAACCATCTACAGAAATGAGTTAGTTTTGATTTAGTTTGAGAATATTATATTCCTTTTTTTAACAAAGGGCTCGCCAGCCTTACAAAAAATGAACAAGGGGCTCTTTCGAGCCTCTCCGAGACTACGCCAGCCCTCCCTATGCCGTGCAACTTTAGAATCACCTGAAAAAGCTTGGCATTGAAGCAAACGTGCCCAGTTGTAAATATGTTTTACCATGAATAAACGAATATATCTGTCTCCAAAATTATCTGTCTCCTACTATCCTCTTACATTTTTTCTCAAGTCCTCTCAGATATGGATCAGCGGTCTTCCAGGTTTACGTAATCCTTCCGGTTGGGAGAAGACAGGTGCGTTTGCAGCGCGTCGTCCATCGTCGGTTTTTTATAATTATTTTAGATATACTAAGGGGCTGATTAGATCGTTTTCTTACGTCCAACTTCTGGGCGCAAACGTCAAGCCGTCATAAATATGCCTATGCGAATTTTTTGAGGCAGAACATTCGCGAATAGAAAAGTCTTCATATCTTCTTATCAGATGCGGGCTTTATTAGGATTCAGCTAAATATAAATATTTTACTGATGGGTCAATAAAATAATTAAAGCACTAAAACTCTTTTTGTTTCCACGAAGTCTGTTGAAACAAAAGTCATGGCGACGCTTTTAACGTGTGGATGTATCATTATTTTAGCCATGAAAACTTTTTCTTCTTTCTTTATTGTGTTTCGCAGACTTGGCAGTTTTATTTTTTTAAATTTTATTTAATTTTTAAACAAATGCAGTGACTGACTGACAATCAAGAGCGAAGGAAATATATTCACACCGTCAACCCTTTAATGACGCGCGATAACATTTAATCAAAAAATACCCATTAATTATATTTGATAATATTACGGTAAAGTAATTTTATTCAAAGTTATATGAAATCAAATGACACATATTTTTTGTCTTTTTCGATAATACCTGTTATCTATGAAAACCTGCCATTACCAGTTGTCCTTTTACCCGCCAATCTCTTTGGTCCCTTATAACATACCGTATGTTATATAACATGCACATCATATTTACTCTAGAGCTGTCGAGTACTCCGTATGGATAACACTTGACAGTTGGTCGTCCAGGACGCTCACAGGTTGGAAGAAGATGCCTCTCCATGACATCTTACGTTACAGGGAGTTATTCTGTCCGTCCCCCAGTTGCTTTCTTTTTCTCAGAAGACACTTTACCAGGGATAGGAAACCTTTTCATTTATAAAAGCCACATTCATTTATCTGATTCAACAAAAGGCCGAGGTAAAGAAAACGTTGACAACCTTCCTTTTTTCGACTGTCGAACATATAATGGGTTGATTACACTCTTTTTTCAAACACTTATGTATAATTTTTTGATCAAGGTGAATATTTTGATCAAGTCAAAAGTCCGCATTAGAGTGGCCAAGAGGCCTCAGGTTTCCCTCCACTGCATCAATAAAGTATCCCTCAATAAAGTGTCTTTTTTCAAGGTTCCATCTATACGGTTTTTTTGTGCAATTTTCTTTTCTGTACTGATTTCCATGATATGAGAACTTGATTTTAATACCTCGAAAATTCACTCTAGATTTATTTATTAATAAAACCATGGCTTAACTTTATTTTTGATTATCTGATTGTTTGAATGATAAATGCAAAAGCGTAAAAAATATTAGGTTGAATCATATTAATTGAAAAATAAATCTTTTGAATAAGAATCGGGTTCGTTCCAGAATAATATAAAGAACATTTAATTTAAATTTAGTAGGCCTATACAATATACCATACAAATATTTCTTAAGCCAGGTCCACTTCACAATAAAAAATATTATGGACCAAGAATGGAGCATCTCGACAAAAGTTGTTGTATGAAAAGTGTTTGTTTTTAAAGTTGCTTAATCAGTACGTGTACAATACAATATTTATTGAAATGACCAATGTCTAACAGCATTGACTGTTTGGCATTAGATTATTGTAACATTAACTCCAATTGAAATATGATGTATAGTAAATTTATGTGCTCGCACTTTAAGGGTTAAATAAAAAAATGTATACGCTTTCGTCAAAAAGATGAACCGTTCTCACATAATGAGCTGCGAGAAGCGAAAAATTGAAATACAAAACGAAAACGTTTAAAAATAAAGGACGAAATAAAGTTACTCTTTTACGAAATGAGAGAGATTCAAAGTGTCGGAAAAAAGAAGCCCGTATAATGTTAAATTATCACTTTATTCTTGTATGTGAATAATTCGTTTTTTTTTGTTGGTAGTCTTGGTGCGGTGAATTATTTAGCCGAAGATTACATAGCTCATTATTCAGCCACATCTTATCTGAGCATTACACTAGTGTTTGTTTGAGGGATAAACGATCACAAAAAATAAAGGCGATAATTTCCGAGGTCCACTTAGATGTATCATATCATAACTAAAATATGGATTATTCTTTCTCTTCATGTTTGTACAAATAAAACACATTGTTTTTGTACAGATTCTATACTTGTATCAAAAAGAGTATTTTCAAATGATAAACCTATCGATTGGAAATGAAATTGTTATGGAATCGGTACAAATATTGCGTTATAAAATTATACTTAGAATTGACAGTTGACACTACAATATTGATATTTTCATTTATGGATAAATCAGGGGCAGCAAAGTGATACATAGTACATATATGAAAATTAAATTAACATATTTAGAAATGTACTGTTGTGCTAAGTATTCAATATCATATTTAAATTGTTTTTGATTCAAAATGATTCATTTTATTTAATTAATTCATATAAAAAAAATACAGCACTTATTATAAATTTGATAGCTTTGAATTAATTATTAATATTTTGGTCTTTAGAGAGACTTCAAGAATGCTGGATGACCATGATTCAATGGCCGCACCGATAAGTAGAAAACGTCCGAACATGCTTTAGAAATTATTGGAGCAGATCTCGAGATCGGAAAAGTGGAGATGTTTGCTTTAAACAACTATCAATGCACTTCATTGATTGCACTGCTACCGCTGTATTTTGATGACTTGAACTTGTAGTATAGAAATGCAGTTACCGGTAACTGAAAACAGTGAACTGTAAAACCAAGGTTAACTGGTTGAATACAAACAGTTTTAATATTATTATATACCTAACGGTTTTATAATATGTCTGCAATATGTTAAATCAAGTGTTATTTGTTTTTTTTCTTTTCGATTGTAATTCAAAATTATTTTCAATATCTAGCACTTAAGTAATATGATCTTAAGTATGAAAATATTTTTTTAAATCATGTCAACTCAGTTCTCACGTTGGACCATTGATGAACTACCTGAACGAGAGTTGTTTTCACGAGAGCTGTTAGTCCAGGATACAATTTCGAAGCGAGGTAAGAATAGAATTATGTGACTAGAAAAGGAGTAGTGGCTTACTGATCTTTCATCCTGCATCATATTAGTGGACCAGATCCGATTATTGGGAAGGAATATAAGCATTACGGCATCAATGTCGATATAAATCTATAAATTGATTTTACACATAACCTAGACTAGATCAGTCAGGCACTGGGAAAGTCCAATGTAGCAATAGTAAAATATAAGTTTACTCCAACAATACGATCAAATATTACTTTTATGTTAATTCAAAGACGGTCATTCGGGTGAGGCTTACTTATTGTGTGTATTTTTTCATTTTTTACATTAACACCAACCAGGAAACTGGGAGTCCTCTCCTCAAATTGAACAAATTGAGACATTGGGACAGAAGAATAAAGATATTTATAATAGTGCCCATTTATAGATTTCAATCTGTAGCTGGCGAAAAAGTACGAACCGTTGAAATATCCACAACATATGTAGTTACAGTCAAATAGAGTAATCATGTTTCCAAATTAGGTATAATATCATTTTGGAATTTATAAAAACAACCTTGTTTCATATCTATGAGGTATATGTAAGCTTTCTGCTGGGAGACGATTGTAAAAAAGTATTTTTAAAATGCCTTTAAATATCGTATAAAAACAGATTCCATTATCGGGATAAAACCATGTTATATTATAATCAAACGTGCAGATTAAATAAAAAAATAAGTTTATCATTTTTACTATGTATACGCTTATCATAATTTTTAAATCCGTTACGAGAGTATACTTTTTTTTTTTGGTTCGTTTTCCACTTATTAGAGTAAATCATTTTAATGTAGTGGAAGAACTTAGATATATAATTTTGTTGATTTGGCATTTAACCCTTTTCCACTTGAGATTTTTTCAAGAGAATACGTTGAACACAAACTTTAAAACAAACCTTTTCTTACTCGTAAAAAAACTATTAGCTATTTTAGCAAAATACATATTCTTTACACCAGCATTTTCTAAGCTATGATTGTAAAACCGAAGAACATTGGTGTTAATTAATGTGAATATGTTTTCATATTGTGTATGCTGAAATTAATATTTGACTATTTTTACGTGATTAATTGATTTGTAAAATTTAACAAACTTTTAACTGTTCCGGCGTAGGCAATGCATGATTTCATTATTATGTATTTATAACTGTTAAAGAGATTTTAAAAATTAAAAAATATCAAAACTGTAAGATAAGCTTGCATCTGCATATTTGTATTTGATATTCAGGATACAAATAGTATACATTAAAATAAAATCCTCTTCTTGCTGTAACTTCATTTTCACAAAAAGTATTAAAGCTTATTTTGTACTATACTTCTAAAATATTGAAACTTCTTAATGTAAATTATATCGTAATGTCATCATATTACTAAGAAATTTCTATGTTGATATTAATATAACTCATACAGTTATTATGCTCCAACTGCATATTGTAAAGATATGTGTTATGTTAGAACTGATTATTTCAACAGAGTCATTTTTACTAATATAATATAATATATAATATTACATACCATAATATTTTGCCACACACATATGATCGCCTAATAACCCTACTTCACTAAGTAACCATTAGAAGTGTATCTGATATGATTATAAATTAAATTAATATCCCGTACACTTACAGTTGATGTAATAACTGTAAAATATATATTTATCCATAAGAAAAACAAAACAAAATAAGTAATATGTATTAGAGTTTAACTTTGATATATACTCGTAAATTTGTTGCGAGATAATTATTTCCAATTTTCCAATCTCGTGAACAAGTTATGAGAGCAGATTGAAGGGTTGCAATCGAGCCTAAGGGCAATTAATTACCATTAGCAATGTCCAGGGGCGGAACGGTAATTGCATTTAATGGAAACTACTTATCTATTGCCGACACCAGTTATTAAGACCACACCAGACGTAAATGGTACTCTGCACGAGTTGGATAGATAATATTTATAAATAATATAATGTATATATCGCCACCTTCCTGGTAGATGTTGGTGAGTAGCAAAATTGATAAAAAAAATGTAAGTACACAATTTTTATCTTGAATATCAATTCTTTGTCTGGACTTATTCAAATGGTACATATTTTATTTTGGCAAAACAGCATTTTTTTATATCAGTAATTATTGTTGACAATTTTCATTAACTATTGATTACTATTTCTGTGTCAAATTGGCATAAATCTATGTATATATTGATATTATTTTGATTATGTATGTAACATAAGCTAGAGGATTTATTCTAAGCCAGTGTTTCTTAACCGTATTGAAAGAATCGCCCCCTTTTGCAGAAATAAATTATCCAAAATTATCTAACGCCCCCCCCCTCACCGACGAATTTGAAATACTTTCCCCCCAAAATATCCCCGAAGCTCGTTTTTTTTAGCTCACGAATTTGAAATCCTCAATCGCCCCCGTGCAATCCTGCAGCGCCCCCCAAATTCTGAAAAATTAAAAACGCCCCCCTAGACTTCTAAATGCCTCCCAGGGGGGCGGTACCGCCCCCGTTAAGAACCACTGTTCTAAACGGTCAACCATTTCATTTGCTGCTGCTTCTTACAAACGTCTGTCAATACGGTGACGATATATGGGTCCATTAAAGGTGAAGTGAGCTAAGCGGTATTTAAAAAAAAAGTTAAGCTCGATGAAGTTGGTTGAAATACGTTTTTTTAAAAATAAATGTGAAGATTTAGTCAAAAATCTAAAAATATCAGTTAGTATATATCTCAAGAAATTGTACATGCTATAATTATAAAAAATATAATTTAAAAATGTTATGTATGATATAAATAGTAAAAATTTGCGATAATTTTGGTTTATATTTTTAATTTAAAAAAAATATTTGCATTACAGCTTACGCCAATTCGTCAAATATTTTAAAGTTGAAAGATCATACGAGATATACTCGATGAGAATTTTTGTAAGTCACATGAGATTAACTTGAGGAGAATTAGTTTCACAAACACCCATAGATCTCAAATTAAAATTGAAAAAAAAACAATTTGACATTGACCTTACCGGAAATCGAACCCAGACCCATCTGATCGGTAAAGCAAGCTCTAACCTCTAGACCAGTGTTTCTCAACCTTTTTGGGAGCGTGGGCCCCTTTTGAGTGTCTTTATTTTTCTGTGGCCCCCATACCATTGTTTTGTCTTCCCATGAAAATTATAATTTCAAAAACCCACCCTTTTTTATAGCTCTTCTGAGATTTTCGAATCTAGAATGCCAGTAATTTATTTTATTTACGGATTTACAAAAAATAGCTGTGCGACGTCCGCCATTATGCTCTTCCCTGTATCGTTTTATCAATACCCGTGGCCCCCCTAAACTGAGTTGTGGCTCCCCAAACAAAAATAAATCTCTGTGGCCCCCTTTGGGGGCCACATGGCACACCGTTGAGAAACCCTGCTCTAGACCATAGCGGGCGACAATTTTCGCAGACCCCAGTTTAAGCTGGTCTAGCTAGGCCAATCGTATCTTCAATCACGTTTTGAAAGGTTATCCTGTCTTATTAATTTACTTTATTGACTCTTACTAAGTGGAGCATATTTTATAGCTACTTTTGTAGACATAGATACAAGCATTTAGGAATAAATTTATATTTTATGAAATCCTAAAATTAGTTTTATAAAACATGAGTGTGTGTTTTAGATGAATCTTTAAAACACTATTGTTTTGAGAACAATTAGATTAAGCATAAAAAGTGCAGTATAATATAAATACATAACAACTCTACCCATCTTTGGTGATAATAACATCTTGTTTTTTATATGTATATATATATATGTTTTAGCTCCCTAGAGTACTAAACGTTGTACCCACCGCCACCCGCTACGTCTTCACACTCTTCTTAAAGGGTGTATTCCGTAACGTAACGACGTTAGTCGTGTTCAAAAATTTTCCAGAAATGTCCCGAGAAGAAATTCCTTTAGACTTGGTTGCATGCACTACAGTGTGCAGAAATTAATTAAATTAAATTTAATTGTAATTTTTTAAATCAATTATCGATAACAATTAAATTTGAATGTTTCTCAATCGAAAGATGTATCTAGAAAACGACTAGTAGTAAGCCTTATCTCCTTGCGCCCGGATTGAATGGTTAGAAGGAAATAAAAATATGTTAATTTAGTTTCTTTAATATTCAAATTTTAAGCACCCTTCTTCCCTTAAAATAATTTGAAATTAAATGTTGAACCTGTGACGTAAACAATCTTCAGTTTCTCTTATACATAAATCAAAAAGTTTTATTAGAGATAATACTTTATGTTGACAAAATGAATCAATATTTTTTAATATCATTTGAAATTAATTAGCTAAGACTGCGAATATTTAATGACACCTCCAATAATTACGTGAGCTCTCAAAATATGTGTGTCGTACTTGGTTCCACAGGCAGCAAAATTGCTGACGTATTTAGCCAGTAAATGTAATTAGCCACAGGGGATACTTGAACATATGTAGATTATTTTATTCTCAACAATAACCAAACATATTTAATATGTTAACACGACGTTTACCAATACTATAACTTCAGATTAATTTTATCTTTTTTAAGAGATTATTATTTTTTAAAATTGTTTTAAAATGTATCCTAAAATGAATTTAAGGACTATAAATAAAAAGACTTGTTGTTAATAACTTTTTATTTCACGGCAACCGAATACTTAATACCCGCGCTTTTTTCCCATGTAATGCGGTGAAACGGCTTCCGGCACCTTTTTTCGGAATTTTAACCAATATTCGAAAAAAAAAATTTTAACTTTGCTTTGAAAACTTTAAATTTTTAAGGGAGAAAAAAGCAGTTGAAAATATTTTTTAAATCATTGCTTCGCGAAAAAGTAATAACAGAAAAAAATTCGAAGTGAAATGGATCTACAGGAACTAAATGGAAACGAAATGGGTCATATTCTTTATTCCACAATCGCAGAATTTCAGGTTCAGGTTAAGTTCGAAGGCGTGGGTGTTTGTGATATCTAATTTCCCTCTCACCATTCCAATCAAAAAATTAACGGGGAAAATCAAGAGAGATTAGTTAACCACTAACCCTGTCCTAACCCTATCTTTCTATCCTTACTCTAAAAGAGAAGGTTTAGCAACTGATTAACAAGTAGTTCTCTTAAAAAAGTTATGTTGAAAACTATATGCTGCATATTAAGAACGAGCATGGATCTTGACAAAAAGTGAGTTCCAGCAATTTTTATTTAAAAAAAAAGCACTGCATACAATCAATAAAACACAATATTTCGTTGTTTTCGTTAACTATTTTCTACGGTAAAAATATAAGTAAAATCTTTATGGAACTTTAATTTTGTTTTTAAGTATGCCATGAATCACTAAGAATTATTAGTAAAATTAACTTTTCCGGTTCTAAGCCCAAGAAATGCGACCCCAATACCCACATTTTCTTAAATATCTATTTTAATATGGGTGATACAATGTTTATAATTAAGGTATTCTTATATCATAGTTTTTTGGACCTTTTGTAGTTTATATAAATACGCGATAACGAGATAAGCGCCCGCTTATCAGCGATCGTTCGTAAGATAACTAGGCTGAACGCGTCAGTTGCAAATACATATTTGTACTGAAATGACGTCTTTTTTACGCGCAACTTAAAATATGATTATTTATTAAAAAACCACGGATTTTTATAAAAAAAAATGTATGAGGAATGATGCAGAGAGATATTTTAAAGCCCTTAGACTATTTTTTGTTTTGAAATTCATAAGAATAAGGCCAATAATGAGGAAAACACTGGGGTCCCTAAATGACCCCCATCGGCAGAGAAGTATTTTTCTAGTCTCTGAGCCACGAGAGTTAACAATACGTCCTTAGACAAAGTCGTCATTCAATAACTTCTCAAAGTTCGAAGCGCGAATGCTTTGCATCGATCTCTCCCCTGCTTAAACTATTCGCAAACAATCAGCGCTTCCACAAGTTGCTTGTTACTTGCAGGCTGGAAAGTTTCGAGAGTCATCACGACTCTTCAATACAATAAAAGTTAAAATGAAATTCTGGGAAATCTTCTCCTGGAGTGTGAGATCGATGCATCGTCAAACCGTAATTGGATATAATAATTAATTCCAGAATAAGCTGAAAGCTTATTGCTAATTTATTTGAAGTGTTTCAATATTTCTTTCAGAGACGCTGATACAATGTAAAACTCTTTCTTCTTCTTTGCTGGTATATGGCTTCTGACAGAACATCTCAATAGAATTGGTGGTAAGTTAGTCTCGCACCCTTTCCGGAGAAAGAAAAAAGCCAAAGAAACGCGTGTTGCACTAATAGATATCTGTACGCCCTATTTTCAAAACGGATATGAGTTGCGTCATAGGGTATTCAATCCCGGACCCTTTTGTGATTCCGGGATTTCAGGATTAACAATCTTTTAATCCTGAGATCCCGGATTGATCATTTACCATAGCTTGAGACCATTGCCGAAAAAAGTGGGTAATTAAAAAATTAAGAATATCAGAGACCCTTTTGTTAGCTCCATTCTTTCAAAGCTTTCGTCTGCCAGTGAGTCCAGCGCTGATGAGTTCTTTTTTTATATATATTTATAGATTTTTACGTGTTATTGTGAATCCTGAAATCCCTGGATAAGTACTAAGGACGGGGTTTCCAACCAGTGGGGATTCTCTCCTGAAGAGCATTTCAAAGTTCCAGATGGAATCATTGTTTTTTAAAAGCATTATTTTAAATACAACATGATACCTTCATTAATTATTATTCATAAAATCACTCTACATGCACATGTACGAAATTTTTGACGGTAATTCTATTAAAGTAAAGTTGATGTTCATTAAAATGTGCTCTAGTAATTTCAGTAATTAGTTAGTAAAAATCATTTCAATAAACTTATAATAGTATGTACATAAAATCATACATATTAAAGAAGAGTTTCAACACTACGTATATGTATATTGTACTGAATATTCCCTTTGAGTTAGGGTATCATGGGTAGGGCAGGGAGTGGTGGAATTATGGAGGAAATGGAGCGAATAAGGTTGGGAGCCCGTGTACTAAGATTTCGTAATCCCGGGATCGCAATGTTGGTCGGGATCTCGGGATTGCAGGCCCTAGTATGTCATCTACAAAGATCACAAATCTATACCCTTTGATACTGATTTAAACTAATGTATGAAAGTTTTCAATAAGGGATTTGAATCAGTGATCACGCAACTGAGTTAAGCGAAACAATTTACCTATAATATACCAACTCGTAGGAGATTTCTCATGTTACTTATTCTAACATAAACACCCTGAAGCTATAATTAAAGATAAACAGAGATATAAACACGGGATGCTGCCATTACATAACAAATCAACATGACATCATCACAACTTAAACCATTATGAAAATCTCACTTAAATTCACCCTATTATAACAATTTAAAGAGATATTTACTTGATATTGTTTCATTATATACTTTCTCTTATGATATGTTTTATTCGGGGACTGTCATATCCGTGAAAAAATACGAATACAACGTAATTATTTAGAAACTTTTATTCCAACTCTATACCTTCAAACATAAAATCGATAAATCAATTGAAAAATGCCGTTTGTACTAAGATTCGAGCCCGTAAGGTCTGGCATGGAAACCAACGATGTTGATTACTGTGCCACGGACCCCACAGCATCAAATACCGATTTTAATTTGACCGATATCTCAAAAAAATAACGTTATGTGGATGAAGAAATATCTGTCGAGTGAGATTTTTGGATTTACATGGAACTTAATACTTTGCTATATTTTACTTTATTAGAAAAAATGGGATAACGATTTAATATTAAGCCGAATGAATGTAAAATTTTGATCTTTGAATTTTAATTATAATTAAAAGTTACAGTGTTTCTTGTCCGAATTCTATAATTTTTCTGAACTTCATTTCGAAATTGTTTCAGCTTATATTGATTATACCTAGAGACTCGTATTTTTGGCATCTTGCCATAGATGCTAAAATTCGGAATAGATGCTAAATTCGTAAAATATGCAAATAAATGCTAAAATAACAAACAAATTAATTATTTTTAAGATATTTTTTGTCTATGGTCTACGGTTAAATATTTAGTGTGGGGAACATCTATTCAAGAAATTCTATTTTTAAAAAGAAAAAAGGCCGTTTATCTAAAAACATTTTTTTATATTCATGTGTTTTTTTACATTTATGTATTTTAATTACAAAACATTTTTGAATGTTTATATTATTTTTTAATTGCTGTGTTGTCTTTAAATTGTAAATATGTATATAAATTTTATTAAAATTCATCTAAATTGTTGATTATTTAAAATTTAACTCTTAGTTATAGAGCTAATTGACGCTAAAATTGAATATCGTTAATGCCCTAAAACTCTAAAATAAAAAATGAAATGCTAAAATTTACAAAAATAGATGCACAAAAAACGTGTCTCTAATTATGCCTATATTCGTTATTGTTTTGTTTATACCATTTAACTAGATATTATGGCGTCATACATTGGTAATGTTTTGAAAGAATGCTAAACAATATTTTACAATATAAAGTAACACAGATAATGAGATAGGATTATCAAAAGTTGTTTTACAATCCCGACCCGTGTTAGAAGGAGCTTTTCTCAAACGCTAAACTTTAAACACCGTTTGAATGTTTGACAAAATCAAATAAGGGCTTATACTTACACAACATATGGTAGTTTTGTTTCTCATTTTAGTTTGACGTAACTGTACTACACTAATAGTTAAATACATTTGTAAATTAAACTAATAAAGGTGCACAAAATTATTTAGTTATAGAAGACATTCGAAAATCTCTTCTGTAAAATTAATTTAACTATCTTAAGTAAAACATAAAATAAAAAATCTTTGATTAATAAATGAATTATCTGAAAGTTACCGTATATAATATTTAACTCGCATTCTGTACTATGAACAAGACAGTGGTTCCGTTAATATGATTTTTTTAAAATGTGATATTCATTTTTTATTTTATTTGGCTTCTTTTAAACAGTCAAAAATTTGACACATGTCTGAAAACTCTAAACAATTTCACTTTATAAAATTCAAATCCAAAACTAAACGTGATTTCTGTAATTTTAATCAAATTTAAATGTGAATCTTCTGATAATTAATTTAAAGCAATAAAAAAGAAAACTTTTTAATTCCAAGCATGTTTATTTTGCATTACATTCAAAATTAAATTTTGATAAATTTACTCGTTTAATATTTTTTGTTGGGGAATATACAGTGATGTTCCTAGGCTATGTGCCGCCCCTTTAGAGTTTTAAATAATCCCCTTACTAATTTTTGAATTATTTTATTTAAATTTACATTACATATAAACCTCTTGTAAGTGACATTTTTCCCATTATTCTAGGATACATATCGACTGTGGAAAGAAAAAAGGACGTAACCCACACATATCAAATTTTACAGGAGGCGCAAAAAACGTAGTTTGATGATTTTGGGTCATATGTAAATTATGAATTATACACAACCTTAAAATGCACGGAGACTTCTTAACTGGTGTTTAATTGACGTAATATAATATGAATCAAAGAAATTGTCTAGAAAAAATCTTTATTTCAGTCTTTTTTCTTGGTTTTAATATTTTACAAGGTCATCTTTTTCAAACTTGAAACCTAAATTTAGATACTAATTCGGCATTTGCAGCTTGCATCCTTTTGACAGAACGTGTATCAAGTTGAATACATTGTGATTATCGAAAAAAGCTGCTTTTAATAAACTGTGGGTTACGTCTTTTTTCCTTTCCACAGTCGATATACAAATATTGATCAACGTACTCAAAGACTCTACCAATTGGTCATAATATCATGACCATTGAAAATGTATTTTTCAGCATTTGAAGACATTGAGGCATCATATTAATTATTCTAAGCCAATTTCGTGTTTCAAAAATATTTAGTCATTTTAAAAATTTACTCTGTTAATCATTTACCGCACCCTGGACTTGCCGCCCCTAGGCAACTGCCTACTCGCCTATGTTCACAGAACGTCCCTGGAAATATATTATAATAAAATACAGTTTAAGTCATGGTACACAAATCTTCATTAATACTTAAAATATGTTAGTTCTTTTTTCTTATTTATTGTTGCTAAAAATCCTTTATCACGTTATATCCTTAATCATCTGACAGATTAAAACCTGTTGATTTAAATCGGTAGTGTCCGCCGGATAACGCTGATAAGGTCTATCCAAGGGTGAATTTGAAGGCTTCATTTCGTCGATGCCGACCTCCCTCAGATGCGTGGTGCTCCGCCCAAGAATGCAACCCTGCCCCGCCTATTTTAGGCCTCAGAGTCGAGGAGAAGTCAAAATATTTAAAATTGAAAGTATAAATTACACTTTTAAAACATTACGACACTTGAATAAAACATGTTATAGATGGTATCCATGTATGAATTATTTTTTACATTCAATTAAAATACAGTTCTCATATTATTTTCTGCTTTAAATAAAGTTTATATTGCTAAAACAAGAGTTTAGAACAAACAAACATTTATGAGCTTTTTGGTGGTTTGGCAGGAAGTCTTCACAGAATCGATGTTATTAATTTTTAATAATTGTATTATTAAATTGAACACTTCATATAAGATTGCCGCCAGTGATGGGAAGCCCCAGGCGCAATAAAATTTGGAGGAATTGTTTTTCGGATATCTTAAAAACGTCAGACAATTCCATGTCAAATAAGTATATGGGTTACATAATATAAGCTATTTTTGAGGCCCCTAAGATTCGGAGGCCCCAAGCGAGCGCCTCATTTGCTTATAGGGTAATCCGCCACTGATTTCCGCCCAACAATGATGAATGACTTCATTCATAGATGGCGCTACCAATAGGCATGCGCTAAAACGAGTTGATTTTTTAAAATACATGTCCACTCCTAGTGTGGAACATACGGTCTTATAGTAGAGTTATCTAAGCAGAAGTTTTTCCTACGAGAACCGTTCGTTACTCAGTTACTCAACTTTTCTTTTAGTAGGGATAAAACAATAGGAATAGGACAGGTCTAGTTGTTGACTCATCACTCTGGCTACACCACAATATTTTAGGATTAGGCGAGAGGAAACTTGTAGACATCACAAACATCCAAATCGATTAAATAACGAATTAAATACAAGCTTATTTCCAAGAATACTCCATCCGAGAATTCCATTGAAACTTTGCAGCATACATGCAGAACAGATTTCAACAAAATATTTCCGTAATGATATTTCCAGTAAATTGAATTCAATATCGGTTCTGAGAATAATATACGCAATAGAGCAAATAGTGTCTCTGACAATCACATACCGTTCAACATACAGCTGTGCTATGTCAATAAAATAAATGAAAGCAACGTTTATTAAATTTAATAAAACCTATCCGTTTAAAATTGTTTTTCTTTCCTTAAAATCAATCAAACGGAAGAGTGAAAAATATTATCTTGTGCAGTAACATGACAAATGCACCGTAGCACATTTTATCCAATATCCGGGAAACTTGCTTTTCCGCTTGTGTTATTTTGAAAAAAATATAACCGGATGTGCATGTCACCTTGCTTTATAAGTATGCAGTACTATGTCGTAGGCCAGATCCACGTTTAATTTATCCCTGAACGCAGCTTCTAGAAGTCGAAGGACGAACAAAAAGACATAGAGGATCCTACAAGATGCCTGCTATCACAGAAAATGTTAATAGTACGTCCACAGCGGCTAAACGTCAATCAATTTTGTTCGAAAGAAGTTTAGCAAACGAGGTTATAATTTTATTTTTTATTTTTAATGCTATAGAGTCGTGTAAAAAAAGACGACTCCAACTGCAGATGGAAAATAAAAAACGACTCCGACTCCAAAGATGTTTTTCAATCATGTATATGTATACCATCAGATCATTTTTAGTCAGCTTAGCCTGCAGTGGCAACACTATGGACTATTTTAGCTTGAATGACCATCATTTAATATATATTTTTTAAATGATTCTGAGTCATCAGATTTTTCCAACTTCGACTCCGGACAAAACCCCCGACTCCACGACTCCTGACTTCAACTCCGACTCCACTGCTCTCGATTGATAGTTATTTGCATATTGCATTTGGGTTACTCAAATGTTGTAAGTTTTCAGCGGGAGCCGACGTGCCGTAAGATCATAGAGGACGCCAAAATTTTTTAGTAAAATACGAAATACAGAAATTTTGGCTCGAAATCTACCTCTTACGGTGAGCGTACAGACCTATACAGATACGAGCTCTGTCATTTCTTCATCTAATGACTTTCAGCTCACTTAACTGTAAGTCATCGAGTCTTGAGAAACTGCTCCCGAAAAAAATCTCCGAACAAAAACTGACCAAATGCAAAACGCTGTTAAATCACGGGAAACGGCTGCTGGTATCAGAGGTATATAGACTTGGTACATTTTTATTTTCTCGTTTAATAATGACAGAATTCTCATTTTGGTCTTGGGTAAACTGTTAAAAATGTACGTACACGTTTTTTTCTCTTTGAGCGACGTGAGTTCGTCTTTTATTATGGATTATTGTTTGTTTGTCCACCGTGAACCATTCGCAACCACAGGTCACGTAAATTTGAGTATGTATGGCTATAGCCAGGTGAATATATACCACCATATACTACGGCCACCACAGAACGTATTATACAACTCTTGGGTGTGGAATTCCTTCTTGCGAAATTCAAATTTGAAATTGGAACGCGGCAGAATCATAAATACCTGCGAAGGGAGGCGCACGTCGTAGAGTGAGAATCTTAGATGCGAGGGTGTCTTATTGTCTACGTTCAGCGTTTATTGTCTATGGAGAAAGTTTTGCAATAAAAGTACATAGGTAATTGTTAGACTACGAACCGAACACGGATGTATAAATAATGTTGCCATTCATGATAAAGTTTTCCTCAAAAAAAAACAAACACTTTTATTATCTGATCGTTGATCAATACCAATGTCAGTTATTGTAAAGTAAAGAACTTTTCTTTTTTTTTTATCCATGTCCGCTTCCAATGTGGAGCATTTGGCATCCTAATGGAGGTATCTTAACAAAACTTTTTTCTACGAGAGCTGTTTATTACTCAGTCGTTCAACCTCACTTTTTTTTAAAGTGAGTAGTAGGGAAGGAAGGATTAGGCTAGAACAGGACTAGTGGTTAACTAATCGCTATTGCTACACCCAGTTATTAAAGGATCAGAAGGGTGTGAGGAGAGGAAATATTGTGAATTCACATAACAAACACCCAGATCACAACTTTGAATTGAATATTTTTAAAATTCCCTGTGATCTTACCGGGAATCGAACCCAGACCTGTGTGATCGGTAGAGCAAGCTCTAACAAACTGGGCCACAGCAGGCGATCTGTTTTAATTAATATGAATGAAAATAAAAAAATCTATATAAAGTTGGTATTTTTATCAAAATACAATACAACAGTATATAATAATTACTAACGTTTATCAAAATTGATATGTGTTGTAAAATTATTATTCATTAATAAGTTTGGTTTTGGTTGATTATTTCTTTAAATACTGATATTTCTCGTGCATGACAATATAAAAACAAAAGAATAATTTTCTAATCAGTTTTCAAATAATATACATCGTTTGTTCACTTTTTATTAAATTTATCAGCTACCTAATAAGTCGTAACTTAAAACTTATTATTTGAATAATATAAAACAGATAAAAAGATATCTACATATAAATAGATTGAAAAATCAATGAATATGAAAATATACGCTTAAGATTCGAGCCCTCGTTACTTTGCAGGCGATATCAGTAATGTTTACATTCTATCCTACACTAAACACGGAGCGAAAAGAGAGCGATTAGCTTACAGCTACTCGTTTCTTATCACCATTATTATATCTTTTACTTGTCAGAAAAATAAAGCCTTAGTGACTGAATAATAATCAATTCTAGAAAAAATAACTTCTGTTGAGATTTTAGATAGTTTTGATATACTCAACATTCAAATATATATCGAATGTGGAAAGGAAAAAAGACGTAGGTCACAAATATAGAATTTTACAGGAGGCGCTAAAAACGTGTTTTGATGATTTTGTGACATATGTAAATTATGAATTATACACAACTTGAACTGCACGGAGACTTCTAAACTGGTATTTAATTGACATAATCTAATATTTATTAAAGAAGTTGTCTAGGAAAAACCTTTATTTCAGTCTTTTTTCTTGGAATTATTTTTTTACAAGGTCATCTTTTTCAAACTTAAAAGCTAAATTAAGATACTAATTTAGCATTTACAGCTTGCATCATTTTGATAGAACGTGTATCAAGTGTGATACATTGTGATTATCGAAAAACCCTGTTTTGAAAAACTGTGGGTTACGTCCTTTTCCTTTCCACAGTCGATATACTTAATGATAGTTTCTATATTCTCTATTATTTTCAAGGCAAATGTACGTCCAAATTTTAGTTTCAAAACATCGGTTAAAAATACTCATGCTTTATTAAATTTCATGGTGATTAATTTGCGACAACCAGTTCTAATTAGTCTTCGCTGGAATTGATCGAATATTACCAGTGTTGATCAAAACGTTTAAAAATGATCTGAAGTATATGCAATAAGATTTTAAAATTGTAATTTGAAAATATGTTAACCAGTGCTTGCAATGGAATTTCATTTCGTATGTTACTTACATAACGTCATCAGTCACTTTAAAATCACTACTAAATATTTCTCTACTTTTCTGTTTATTATTCTTGCAATGATATGTAATTTTGATTATTCTATCTATCTGAAACTGATCTTGTCATACGATTGTTTTACATTCAAGCTATTTGATTTTTTTTTTTTATCATGTCCAAATTCGTAGATTAATTCGACTTAACTCCAAAGTGCTCTCGATGAGGGGAACCGATTCTGATTATTACATATAAAGTTGAGCAAAACAAACAATGTGTAAAACACATTTCCACTAACATTTGACAGTGTTAAGTTTTTTAAAAACCATATCCACTCTCAATGCAGAGTATATAGACTTCTAGTGTAGTTTATCTCAACAGAACTGTTCCTACGAGAACTGCTTGTTACTCAATTACTCAACCTTTCTTTAAAAAAAAAAAAAAATGAATAGAAATATAAGGTTAGGGCTGCTTTAATAGTCTGCTAATCGCTCTTCCTACGCCCCGTTTTAAAAATAGGATGGATGGTAGGAGAGTTTTCAAGATATCACATACATCCATGCATTCGAACAGACATTTATAAATGGATTTTAAAAATATGTTATAAAAACTTGGATTCGACCACGTGACCTCCGTAACCGAAAAAAATGACACGTGACCACTTGACAACAAAGCCAGCGTGTTAACATACAGTGATTTATTACTCTTGTTTGTCTCCTTCGTTTATTTGTCGTGTCTTTCTTCGTTTCCACACTATTTTCGAACGAAAACTAAATTGAAAGTTATTTTTCGAATATGCAAGCGCTCGAATCCGATTGGTTGTTATGTAAAAAAAAATGTCAAGCATACTTCCTCCCCACCCCAGTTTCTTAGTTAAATTATTATAAATCATCACGTCCGCTCCTGGTGTGGAATATACTACATACTTACTAAGCATTTTCTCAGAAAACTTGTTTAAGTGTCAGTTTTATGTAAGGATTAATAGTTGGTTAATTGCTTCCCTAATGTTTTGTTTTTAAGTTCTGATGGTGTGGATCGAAAAGATTCAATTTGAATATTCATGTTATTTGATACTAATAATACTGGAAAATCGATGTAGGTATATAGTAAGTGATCAATTAGGAATTCGAACTGTTGACGTGAATTATAACCAGCTACATTATTTAATCACATAGATAGATATGTTGAGTTCAAGCCGCGGTGACGTAATTGATTAAAATTGTATTCTATTTTATCAACATCGCACGCAAATGATCCATAACACATTTCAATTTTCATTTAATATAAATTAATACGTGTATGATTATTAAGATATTGTTTTATTGTATTGATCGAGCATTGTTAAAAATGGGATTTTACGAAAAAATCTCGGTCTGAAAGTAATTTTCATGTTGCATACTGAGCACCGTGCTATGAGGCTTGATTTTCATGAAAATGCTCAAATGGAAAATGGAGGGATGGGTCGGTAATGCAGATCGCGATTCTTCTGCAAGTTGGCGCGCGGACTCCCGCCACAAGTGCGACTCCAGTCTGAAAACGACGCTCCGCCGCGGCGCTCGCGCCACACAGCCTCTGTCTTGACCACACAAAACTTTTAAAATCGTGTTTTATCGTAATTCAACACAAAATAAATTTTCTGGATACTTGACAAATTGTCTATCGATGGTGGTAATCATAAAAAAATCCATTGCGAAGTGCCGTGAATAGCTCTCCGTCATTCGAATTTTGAAAAGTTTTTCGAACGCACTCATTCACTTCATGTTTGACATTATAAAAGGCGCCAAAGCAATTGTTCCTGAATCGTACGAGAGAAATTGAAAATACACTACTGCTGAACACTACGAGGGCTTTGCCTGATGTAAAAGTAAGTTTTTATTTTAATATTAACATTGGCATTCAATCTAAAATAATACAAGCCTTAAAACTTTATATTTTACTCAATTTTTAAAGAAACAGCACCACTGTTTTCTTTATAATAAGTCAGATAAATATCTTACTGGTGCTACTGCGTTTAGTTGTTTTTTTCCAATTTATATTTACTTTCTGTTTTTCCGGGTTCCCAAAAGTTTGATTATGCCCAGTGGCATAATTAAGAATAATGTGTATTTAGAGAATTATATATTCAAACAAAAGTTTTACTTTAAACACCAGAAAATATGTACTCAAATGTTGTTTTGTTAACTTTACTTAATTATTATAGAATATATTAATACAGTTTTTTGATAGGATTTAATGCTAAAAATCATTATTTTTATACAGCAAATTTCACCAATGTTGAATAAAGAAAAAAATCAGCATGTAAAATATACATTTAAACTTCATTAATCATAAAAAATATGGAAAAAGTAGAGTAATTAATATAATATCAACGAGAACATTTGCTTTTATGTTGCTCTTCTAACTTGCCTAAAACTTCACTTTAATGTTCATAATATGTTATTTTTAATTTATGAGAATTAAGGTACAAAAGCTTTCAACTGAAAAATCTTTTTGCAAACAGTTTTGAAAGAAAATAAATGGTTGCTTATTTTTATCACTTACACACAAGAAACTTTACTAGTTATATAAAAAAAAACAAATAGCTCACAATAATTATATATAAGGTCATATGGCGCAGCTGTGGACTTCTGTACCGGACTTCACGGTTTACAGGCAGCATTTTTTCGATCAATTTATCGATTTCTGTCCAGAGGCATAGGCGTTTGTGATGTTTACAATTTCCCTTCCACCGTTTCCGATCCTTCAATAACTGGGCATAGCGAGAGCGATTAGTTAATCACTAATCCTGTCCTAGCCTCAACTTTCTATCCGTACTACTCTCTTTAAATAAGAGAGTTTGAGCGACCGAGTAAAAAACAGTAGCGGTAGCGGACATGGAAAAAAAACAATAATATAGATAATTAATTAAAGTTGAATCATACTAACTTCTTTTTTGTTTCAATACTTTTGGCTACCATAGTTTTTTATGTGTCAGATAATAACGAAGCTTTTATATAAAGTTTCATGAATTTAATGATAGGCAATGATGAGGTGATAACTCTATGAAGCTTTTTTACTCGACCTAAATTAGATTAAATATTCCTTAAAATACACTGATTCCTTATTGCTACTTAATTGTCAATATAAAAAATCCATATTTTTTGTTCAATCAGAATCAGTTAAATTATTTACCATCTTCGAAAAATGTCAAACAATTTGATAGCAAAATAATTATCTTTGTTACAGGTCAAGTGTTTGAAAATGACAAACAGCACATCAATCAAAACACCATTCACGTTCAAATTTATTACATTTTTGATAAGATGCATTATTTTCGTATCTTTTGTTTAGGCACTTTTTTATGTCAGTGGTCGGCAACCTTTGAGATTTCACGAATCACTAAACTCACAATACAGAATCTCACGAACTACTAAGATGATCTTTTCTTGATAAATTACAAACGTTTTGATGATATTACGTTGACAACTATTGTCTTTTTTATGTACTGCTATCATCTGATATATTTAAATATATTTTTTTAATGTGATACATACATAATATGTTTTAATCTTCTGAAATGATAAAATCCTTTCAAGCCGATATATTACTTTTTAATTAAACATTTTTTTCTTGTTTTAGCGAGGTGTCGTCAAAAAAAGTCAAATGTCAGTTACGAAGTGTCAATATTAGACAATTGACCTGTAAAATAATGATTATAAAAGCTACTCTTTTTAATTATAACAAATAATTAAGAGTGACATTTGCTGCTGCGTGCTTGAAATGAATTCTTGGCTCCAATTACGTAACTGCAATATTTTTAAAAAAATCACGCAGCCACCGGTTGGCAACCACTTTTATTTATAACACATAATATGTCCTGATACCGGTCCGACGTGATTAAACGTTGGTAAATGAGAACAATCATATTTTTAACGCCTGTTTTATGTTATTTTTCGTGCAAAAAATGGCGTCACATTTATAATAGCTCTAATATAGCGCGATCTAAATATTTAAATCACGTTTAAACGGCATAAATCAAATACAAGATAAAAGTTGATAAAAAAAAATTAAAATCACGAGAAGCGTGCAAAAAATGATAAATCCAAATGATGACAATAAGAAAACTGTAAGTCGTCACTTTACCCAAACAGTCCAGACAGTTTTTTTTTCGTAAATTGAATTCGATATCTGAAAATAGAAATAAAAGCTTTATTTATTTTTAACTGAGTGCTGAATATAATGTGAATCGTTTTGATTAAACCATGCTAATGTCAAATTATATTATCTAAAAAATTTTAACTTAACAGGAAAGACAAAATACTTTTTTAAAATTGTATTACTATTCCACAAAGAAGAGGTTTATTCAAAACCTGATGTATGTATTTTATTATTTACATATATGAGTTGTACATTTATCTTCTTGGTGATGCTCAAATCTGTAGGTATGATCTTAAAAAAACTATTGAACAAGAGCAATTTTATGCAGTTTACATTTACTTCTGGACTTATAATCTTGGACAAATTACATGGCATTCAAAGAATTCACGGCGTAAATTGTGGAGAAAAAATATTTTAATTCAGAAAATCTACAAGATAGCGTTTCGTTTTTATAACTTTCTACACACAACACTTAATGCAACCAAGTCTTGAAGATTTTTTCCTTGGATATTTCAAGCAGAATTATGAAATACGGCTTAGAATGTTACTTTACGGATACACTTTCGTTAAAAAAGTGTGATGTGAATCCGTAATGGGTGTTGGTGAACATAACGTTTAGGAAATGTCAAAAACTCTTACAGAGTGGCAAAGCATCCACTTTTTCTTGAATCGAAATTTTCCAGTACGGACAATTTTAAATTTTAAAAATTCGTAAGCACATCGATTGATTACAAAATACAAACCCTTTTGTACAAAATCAATACAGTGAAACGCTGTTTTTTTTATGTGGCCATTAAAAATGAAAAAATTATGCACACATTACAATGTGAAAAATGAGGACTATAGATCGGAGTTTAAACGTAGGAATACGTATTTAATCCATTTTAGAAACTCCTGAATAAGAATCTTACCATATTGGTATCAACTTTTTTTTAAATGTGTCTTTCCGTAGAATTTTAACGGTATAACTTCTGTGACAGTATTGACGAGGTATATTTGTTATTTACATTAATATGAACATAAATATTTTTCCTAGAAGCTATACAATGTTGGCATCGTCCCCAAATGTCAAATGTATAGGTCAGTCACGCCCTAGGACAGTGACTACCAAACCATAACATTCAAAATGTATACATTATTTAGTATTTTCGTTTAATTCTAGTTTTATCGCTGATGTTTTTTTTACACTGAGTTCGATCAAAGATTTTAAAGATAACTTTTTCTTTCTGCCGTATGTTTGTATATCAATAATATGAATATATTAATTCATAGTTAATAGTCATAAAGCTTTGTGAAAATTCTTCATTTTCATTGGAATGCCAACTATTTGATTCTTTTAATTTCTTGGACGCCTGTGACCACTTCGGATCCAAGCGGTTAAATTTAACTGAGAAAGTTAGTCGTTTTATGAATATTTACATATTTGGATCATGCCAAATCATCTTTACTTTAATCTAATTTTGATTAAACAATTGAAGCTTTTTGTTGATTTCGTTGTTGATTTTGCCATATTATGCAGTGTCGTGCAATATCAACTTTTTTTATGATGAAGAAGTGATAAGTCAAACGTTAAAATCGTCAGATTAGGCAGAACAAAAGAATAAGATTAGCAGATCAAATTTAAAAATAAATATTCTCTTTATGTGGAGCATATAGTCACTGAATGACACTCCAAACATATTCAGTCATCAGATAATCGCTTTGTCTTCTTTTACAATATGTTAGCATCTTTAGGTGCCGCCGAGTGCGCTGTATGGATTTAATTTTAACTATCCATTATCAATACTAAAAATATAAATATTATCAAATACGGTAGATCTCTTTAAAATGTATAATTCATTAGTATATTTACATTCTAGACAACGTTTCCAGGATCGCGTAGGTAAGAAAAGATTGAAAATATCATAAGATCCATGGAAAAAAAGATTTTTCCAATTTTCAAATTCCAATATATCGTCTCGTCTCAACTTGATTTTAAAAACTTTCAAAAATTAAACACTAAAATTGTATTCGGTGGTAAACTTATTCTACCTGCTTAGTATTGAATTGTATTAAAAATGCACAGCAAACATATTTTTTAAATAAAATTAAATATAATATTTTAAACGCATTCATTGATGTATATTTATTATTTAACTACATATTTCATCTCGTTTTATTTGTTATCTAGGCGGGTAAAGTAAAAATACTAACATTCTTAATTAAATAAATAGTAAAAATAATGATTGAAACCGGATTGCCAAGTTGTAGATCCCACCCCGGCTTTTGGATGTCGCAAAATTAGTTAAAAACCGTGGCATAAAACACGGTTTTTGAAAACTGACAAGCTCGAATGCAAGCTAAATAAACAATATGTCAAAAAATCAACGACTATATAAATCTGCCGTAAAATACTATAGGATACTAAAACTATAGCTTCGGGAAGAAATTTATTATAGCGATACTGCTTTGCCTCAGTTGTATACAGCTGAAATAATATGTCATTTCTAAATAAGTTGTCTTTACTGTTTGAAGTGTGAAACTGCAAGACTCTATAATTAATTATGACTTATTATTGCTGTGGAATGCCTTTTGCATATTATACTGGTATGTTTGCTCTGGCAGAATTCATCAACATTTGAAATGGAATCGATTTGCCAAAAGCAAAGATGAATAATTAATACACGTTACATTAATAAAATATTAAATTTTCTTAATAATGTCACTAACACTTGTAAATTTAAATAAACAGTTTTTTCAGAATATTTCACTGATTTAAAAATATCATATGTGCTCCCAACGAGTGTACCTTAACAAAGGTTTTTCTACAAGAACTGATTGATACTTTTTACGTACATTGATGTTGATACGTTTCTCAGCTTCTATTTTTTCGAAGAGAGTATGAAAAGGATTGGGATAGGATATGACTAGTGGTTAGTAAATCGCATCTCGCTACGCCGTTGTTTTAGATTGGAATGGTGGGAGAGAATAGGGCTAGGGTGTGAATTCAAATCAGCCTCCCCGTTTTTTTTTTTATCTAATCGTTACTACAACTAGCGTAGCTTTTCTCAAATGTATTAGGATAAAGACACTAACTAAGAGTTTTCTGATACTCATCATGATTTTTTTATTTGGTTTTTACCGTTGAGTTTCTAGATTTTAATAAATTTTAGAATAACTCCGAAGAGATTTGCTTGCCGGATAACCTCACATAATAAAATGTAGAAGTTGGTGCTTCTCTCATAATAATAAAAAAAATAACGATATAGTTTGATTGAAGATATTGTAAAAGGAATAAACGCGTTTTTTTTAAAATATAAAAACGACTTTAAAAAAAGAAAGTAACTAAGCAATTTAAATAATACCTTTATCAGTAATTATGTATAGTTAAAAAGACTAAGTCAAGCGAATTTAAAATGTAATAGCTTTTAGATACATTAATCAAATTTCATAAGTATTAATCATTTAATGTAATCTACGGGCGATAAATAGTTTTCACAAATTGTATTATTTAAAATGTTTTAGTTTCGTATAGCGTAAGCCGCAAAATAACAAGGGTTACAAATTAATGTACTGAAAAGTTTTAAAAGTGTGGTTTTCGTATATCTCTCATTAGCAAAGAATTAAATTCTATTGAGTTTTGTTGTTAATAATTTATGAAAATAATACACTTCTCAAGGACATTTAAATATGAAGTTTTTTTAAGTATAACTAAATTAATAGTACACTTTACTCAATAAATACGTCTTCGAATTTCAATTACTTCTAACATTGATATTAATTTAGCTTATTGTACACACATCGACTGTGGAAAGGAAAAAGGACGTAACCCTCAATTTTCCAAAACACCTTTTTTTCGATAATCACAATGTATACAACTTGACACACATTCTATCAAAAGGATGGAAGCTGAAGATGTCGAATAAGTATCTAAATTTAGCTTTTAAGTTAGAAAAAGATGACCTTGTAAAAAATTAAAACCAAAAAAAAACACTGAAATAAAGGTTTTTCCGAGACAATTTCTTTAATTAATATTAGGTTATGTCAATTAAACACCAGTTTAGAAGTATCCGTGCACTTCAAGGTTGTGTATAATTCATAATTTACATATGTCACAAAATCATCAAAACACGTTTTTAGCGCCTCCTGTAAAAACGTGTGGGTTACGTCTTTTTTCCTTTCCACAGTCGATATTTAAACACTTAATAATTTTCCTGATTTCTGACAGTAGTTAGGATTTATTCATTTGTCGTTTAGTGACAAGATATCTTGTCTGCGTTATCTTCAATCGGATCATACGTGTTTTTATGGGCCTTCAAACAGACTTTTGCCTAGCAAGACCATATGTGCTCTTTATTAAAATGAACTGGCCCAAAAGCCGACTCCAATATTTATTTTTTTCCATTAATCTTTGTTTCTTTTCGAGTAATACCAGCGCACCTTGTGATAGCATTCTTATCAAAAATCTTCTGTACCGACATAATGTAATGTATCTTGTTGATTGAAGACACAGGCAGAAGTCAGGCTCCAAAAGTCAGTACCATCACCAATTTTTAATAAGAACGTTGTAAATCTTGCAATGTAAGGGGACGTGAGACCTAAATGGAAGACTGCGGGAGAAGTGAATTGAAGATTGTTTTTCATAGACAGTATGATTGTCACACAATTTCTCGTTGAGGTAATCTTTTCTTTTATTTTTTTGGGCTTTATTTTTTACACTTTTTGATGCATTTATACTAACGATTTGACTTTGATCTTAACTTTACTGCTACTTATAAAATAAAGTCACGCAAAATATTAGTGTCACGGATAAGAGCTTTGCCAGTTATTTGGTGCATAGTCTTTCATTGCTCCTGGCATCCAATGATCTTTTTTTTTTTTTTTTTAAATATTTGACATTACAGCTTACGCCAATGCGTCAAATATTTTGAAGTTGAAAGATCATACGAGATATACTCGATGAGAATTTTTGAAAGTCACATGAGATTAACTCAAGGAGAATTGACTTCACAAACACCCATGTCCAAATTGACAAAAATCCAATTTGACATTGACCTTACCGTGAATCAAACCCGGACCCACCTGATCGGTAGAGCAAGCTCTTACCAACTAGACCAAAGCGGGTGACTTGTTATCAATTCATCGATCTATCAGCTTCTATTTTGTCCTGACATTGGTTTCCTGCTTCATTAATTACATAACTAAGCACATTCCTTAAAATTTAAACGTATTTACTTTAACGATTTATTAATAATACCGTATATGTTCCTTTACTAGCATAGCTCATAGCGATATTATTAAATTCAATTTAAAATACAAATTTGGATTTTTGAACGAGTACGATGAAATGAGCCTTTGAGAGGTAAAGTGAGCCAACTAGTAAAATGATAAAACTTTTTTCTTGAACTTTTATTCCATATGTTTATTTTACGGAGATAAAAATATTATGCAATGTGTATTAACTGAGGTTACTTCACTTTCATGATACTTTAAGATTTTAAAAATATAACAACGCATCTAACATATTTTTTTCTAAAACATTACTTGACTCATTTCACCTCTAATGGTGTCGTACGATTTAATTAAATCCTGCTTTATACTTCCTTAAAAAAATATTATACTATATTATGTATCTCGCATACCATTTCAAAATACAAATAGTTAATATGGCACAAAGTCTTGAAACAAGTATTTAACATTTTTTTTCAATCACAATAATGATTACAAATTAAAGTTCTAAACATAATTTTACAGCTGATGTCAAGCATACTTTTTGCTGCACATGGCAACACAGTTAACAAGTCATGATGCTTATTTTAAATAAGCGCCGTCAAGTTGTGTGCTCGAAAATAGAACTAAAGAAAACTTAAATTACTATGCATTATATAATATGTCGAAAATATAATTTTAAGCGATGCGTGAATTTACGAACATGCTATTTAATCATATTAGACGACTTAATAATGCCATGAGTAGAAGGATAAGCTTGTTCGTGACTGAAAAATATATTAGGTACATAAAAAATGGAGTATTACGAACACAGCTTTGTGAAATCTTCGCTCCCCTTACTGGAAATCTTATTGTCGTCAAGCTATAATTTAACCGAATCTCATTCTAAATTTAAGCCATGATAGCTATAAACCATCTTTTAAATGATACGCATTATTCATTAAATTATTTTTATAATATGAAAAACGATTTATTAGTTCGGTACGTACGTGGAATATTCTTTATTTTATTAACACATCATTACCTACCAGCTTTGCTTAGCTAGTAATATTATATTTATGTTATAATTATATTATTTAAATCAACACAAAAATTTGTGTGAATGTACATAATTTGAACGATTCAAATTAACCAAGCACCTTCATTCGAAATCTTAAATTAATTTATACAAAAGCCATGCAAATGAATGATCAGACAAAGTACACATAAAAAAGCAGGACTGTGGAGTCGTGTAGAAAAAAAACAACTCCGACTCCGAGGAAATTTTTCAATAATAATTTTATTTTTATATGTACACCATCAAATCATCTTTGGTCAGCCAAGCATGCAATGTCAACACAATGTTTCAAAAAAATTTAGAGCTGCTCATTTTTCGCGACTCCGACGCCGGCCAAAATACTGAGGTAAAAAAGGTTATTTAATCAATATTATTTAATCAAGTATTTTTTTAAAACATTTGTTACATTTAAATAAAACTGGTTTATCTAGGTCTTTTTAAATCATTTTTTTTCATGAATAGATTTTCATTGTCTCTTAAAAACAAAAAAAATGTTATTTAACAATAAGTTGGATATATTATATAACAAAAAGAATGGTTGATATTTTATAGTAACCTAATATTTTTTTAAAGATCCCAATGTTTTTTCCTGGTATATTGATTTCAAAGTTGATTGACTGTTTTTATCGCGATATTCTACGAATATAAAAATTGATGAAAAGATGTTTTCATTTCACTATTCTTTATCCAATAGTTTTTTTTTAAATATAACGCCCTGTGAATAAACAGATTGAGCAACTGTTAACAACCAATACCCGTTAAAATATATTATTGTGAAATGTTACAGTATTATTTTGCCAATATGAAATTATGTATGTATGGAGAAAACATGACTAAAACTATCTTTTGTTTTTTCTGCTTCTTTTTGTTGCTACCTTGATATGGAGCTGTTTTTTTTTCAAATCAACTATACTTTTAATACAAAAAATCGATATTCAGTACTGTTTAAAATTTTCATAATATTTCACCAACTAAGATATATAATAGGCATTCTTTGACTGACTGCTTTTGTACAACAAGGCTGTGGATTCATTAGAGTAAATGTTTAACCCTAAGCCAGTAGCGTAGATACTTTTCAATTCAGGAATATTTTCTCTCCTTGAGATTTTGATTAGAATCGCCGAATATTTACAAAGTATTTTGTCATCTATTATTTTTTGCTATTCGCCAGGTGTGAACACTACACATATCTATCCAGAAGTGTTTTTGACAGTCACAATGTTTTTATTATTATTTTAAAACGAACAAAAGAATTTTATAAAACGGTTATTATTTATAAACAGATCGATAGCCATACAACTCCATATGAAAGTTGTCAATATCTAGGCCAAAGTTGTAAGTAATGTATCGAAAGGAATTATTTAAAATTGTAAATGAATAACACTTTTAAAAATTCTAAAAAAATATCTACTTCTTGAAACAATAAGTTATTCTTCTCGAATTGACTAAAAAAGTTTTCATATTTTGTGTGCAGTAAATATAGGAAAAATCAACTTCCTACTCAAAGAGTTTTAAATTGGAAATAAAAAAATATCCTTTACAGAAAAGAGTGATTAATTTACAATTTTTTACAGGATTTGTAAGATGATCTTGCAGATTTTCCTAAAATACATATATGAACACGCTCTTCATTTGTTTTTTCAACACAACGTTAACTGTCCATGGAGAATAAAGAGAGAATCGGTAGTCTTTTCCTAAATCATAAATATCACATTTAAATTTGAATCTTCAAACTATGTACATTCTCACAGATTTTGTCACTAACGACCCGGGTTTCGCCTTTCGGCATCTTCGGGCGTTCAGGTGCACGGATGAACTTGAACTGACGCTTAGTAAATGAATGTTTCGTGTTTATATAAGAAATAAATATATCATTGAGTTTAGAGCCATTGCTGGCGAAAAGGATAAGCTTATGGAAATCCCCACAGATTTGAGTAGTAAAGATTGTCAAGAATTATATTTATTTGTTTGTCGGCAAAGGTTTAATGATTATATTTATATAGGGTATAGAAGTGGAAGGATCGGAAGGCTATGCAATTGTGCTCTATTTATTTCTAAAATTTGAAGCTGATGTTGATACGGACAGTCATAAGCTTTTTTTTCCAGAAAATTTTAGAATATAATACATAGTTTGAACGATTCAAATTTAATATTGAAATTCCACTAAGCACCTTCAGTCGAAATCTTAAATTCATAAATATCACCTTTTTGATAATGTGGCATTAAGTTACTAGTTTATGTGAAATTCGTTTGAATTAAGAAACAGAAATAATATAATAAAAAAAAACAAATTATTTTTAGAAAACAGTTTCAGAAGAAAACAAATTGTACAATGATCGTGTAATAAACTTGTTAGCTTCTTCATCATAACACCATTTTTAGAACATGTTATCAATTTGATCAAAAAGTTCCGTCTTTTTCAATACCAGTAATGTATTCATTGATAATTTTCAAACATTCAGATTATTCGGTGTTTATTTCTTAAAGTTTTTGCTCCAATTGTCAAGAAACACAATAAATATTTGGTGAATCGACAAACTTCACGTAAGGGATTTTTTTTATCATTAAACTTCCGTCAACGGAAGTGATACACGACATGCAAAAGCAAAATAGTAATATATTTTAGCTGACAGTCTTTTGTAAGCCACTGCCAAACCGGAAATGCATTGTTTGAAGGTTTTCCACGTACTTAAGAATACTTTGTAAATAATGTAGAGAAATACAGTATCGCATGTCTGACTTGTTCTCTGTCAAGGGTAGGCCCAGTAGTATTTGAAGACCCTTATCTGATAATCTGATAAATATTTTAGTCAGATCTACGCGCGCTTATCACTACAAACAATGTTGAACTTTTTCTTTGCCGCCATAAGGGCAGGTAGTGGAAAGATACTTTAAGGTGTTGACTGTCAATTCTTGATTGTAAAGAATTCGTTATTTTTAAAAAAATAATACACATTTTTTAATAATGGTGGGATCGGTTTTGCTCACTGCGAGCATGCTCAACTGATTTATTTTTTATTAGATGATATATAATGCTGAAGTAACATAGTTTTATTACAAAAAACATAAAATTCCTTTGTACTTATTTCCATTTTTATTTACCAAGATCAAGACCGGTTTCGCTCATTTCAAACATTATTAACTGAAGATCATCAACATAAACAATGCTTGGAATTTCAATATTAAATTTGAATCGTTCAAATTATGTACACTCCCACAGATTTTGTCACTAACGACCCGGGTTTCGTCTTTCGGCATCTTCAGGCGTTCAAGCGCACGGATGAACTTGAACTGACTTGCAAACAATGCTTGTTTAAGTATGAGTGTAAAAGTAAGATTGTCTGAGGATGCCTCTGAAAGAGGCAAAACACGTGTCACAGTTAGTAACGTGGAATAATCTAAGAAATTTTTAATTTTATAACAAAAAGATAGTTTGAGCATCTGAGTTCTCGTAAAAAAAACACTGTTGAAATGCCTCCATTAATAACTCATATGCATCACATAAGGATCGGATACGTATTATAAAAAACAATCTTGACAAGACACCTCTTGTTCAACTCACTAGTTACGGCACCTTTTATTTTAAAAAAAGTATTGTTTCTATTTAACAGCTGAACGACCGCACGTTTTTTTATAAAATTTCACCTGGATGCAAAAAATTCGCAAAAATTGTAATTTTAATAAATTCACTATAATTTGTAAACAAATTGAGATATCTTAACCAAATTTAATTTTCTTAGCTTCCAGATACTTCGCCTATACGCATATATGAGTCCGCCGCCCAGCAACCTTTGTTTTTCAAACGCGCGTCCGCGGTCGTTAAGCTGCAGACATAGGTCCTTTTAGGCATTGTGAATCACGGATGGTTGACCTAGCTTTGGGGTTGATTGCAATTTTTGGCATTGATACTAAATATGTAGCACACACAGGCAACGAAATCACTAAACCATTGTATCCCACGCTGATTTGCGCCCCGAATCGTCGTTATGAATATTAGTTTTCCACGTGCTATGGCGAGGCAGTAAATTTTCCAAAATGGTGTCACGAACATGCTCACCTTGGCCTGTTTATAATATGTCAACAGGTGGTGTACTTACGCCGATTGATTCTTTTCACAGAGCATTAATGGAGCCGATATTCCGGCCAAACTTTCAAATACATATGTGTAATATACAAGTGTAACAAACAAAAGTTTACGTTACACCTTTCTGCACATATTAACCACAAGATCGATTAGTGGCGTCTTGAAACGTTCTCGCTTATTTTGTAAGAAGAAATATTATTTTATAAGATTTGATTATTTAGAGCGGGGCTGTACTAAATGTTACGGCTAACGATAAATTTTCACGGATGAAAAAAACAATTAATACTGATTTGATTCGGATGATCGCGATATTGGTTATTTTAAACAGTTTAACATTTCCCGTACGGTGCTAAAACAAATACTTCCAAAATGTTGCTGATCCTTAAAGAACCAAGTTAAAAGCATGCTTTAACAGTTACCAACCTTTGATGGACGGTAAAAACCCAGGAGGTATGTATATGTAAAAAAAAACATGTTTATCACCAGGTTTTTTAAGGGCCAACAACATATCGGAAGAATTTTTAGCACCGTGTAAGTGTTAATAAATTAAGCATGGTTTCAATAAATGATAAAACACAGCAAAACCATTATTATAAAAATAATAAAACATTTTTGGTACTTTTTCCACATACAATTTATTGGATCAGGACCGGTTTCGCTCATCGCGAGCATTATCAACTGATAAGAAAAATATATAAACAGTGCTATTTATACAAATTTAAATTTAAATAAAAGGTGTAAGCAACTATTAACAATGAAAATTTATGCCGTCTATGTGGTCGAGTGGTCAACATCGTTGGCTGCCGCTACGGAGGGCACGGGTTCGAATCCCAGTACGGGCAGTTTTATAAATTGATTTTTCAATCGATTTATGAATTTCTGTTCAAAGGCATGGATGTATGTGATGTCTTGAATTCCCCCTTCCCACCCATCCTATCCTATAAACGGGGCGTATCGAGAGCGATTAGCTAACCACTAGCCCTGTCCTAACCCTTTCCTTCTATTCCTACTCTATTTGGAAAAAGAGAGGTTGAGCAACTGAGTAACAAGCAGTTCTCGTAGAAACATTTCTGTTGAAATAAACTCCATTAGGAGTCCATATGTTCCATGTTGGGAGCGGCCATGGTAAAAATATATATATATAAGTGGCAAATAATGTCAATTATAAACCCAATTAAGATTTGGGAATTAAAATTATTTTTTTTAACACAGTGAAACTTATTAAGATAGTGATTAGACATCTTCGCTTTTTTCTAAAAAAAGTAAACTTATTTGTAATAATTGTAATTAGTTGATAATGCTCGTCATAAGTGAAACCGGTTTTGAGATTTTTAAAGAGAAATGGAAGTAGTACAAAGGAATATTATGTTTTTTTTTAATGGAGACAACACTTTTGCAGTGTATCACTTGAGCTCACATCACTTTTAAAATACTTTATGACATGTTAAATATTATAATGCAGCCAACACATTTTTTCCTAAAATACTACTTGACTCACTTCACCTCTCAAGAGAACATATATTGAAAGAAAATTTTATTGTCACGATCTACCACACACTTTAATTTGCGCCGGTATAATGGTTCCATGTTTTCGATAGGTAATATGTTTAATTTATTTCATTCATAATAGCCATCTTTAAAAAATGACATAAGCGGTTAAACTTGGCAACACTGAAAACGTTTTTGTTTTGTTTGTAAATCATTTTTAATTTACCATATTTGATGAGCGTGTCTGTTATTACGAGAGCGACATGTTGACGGTGGACATGCAATACCTCATAAGTGCTTGCTATGTTTACTATCATGACATTTACCGTGATAAAAGCTTAAGATGAGAAGAAAAAATCAATATTTTGACTGCTTAGCCTAACTTTTACTTGAATGTATTTCCACTAAATATTGACAGTGAATAATTTTAAAGTGGTATAACATTTAATATAGTATATCTGATATAATTATTTATAAAAGCATTTCTTTATATACCTATTATATTTTAATATTTAGGGATGTTATGCTGAGTAAATACTTTATAATATAAATTATATTATCTATCATCTCTCTAGAGATACGAAGTATTGCCCCTTTTAGGCATTATAATACATTATTACAAAGTGTAAAGTTCTTTTGTATTATCAAGACAGGGAATCTAAATTGCAAAAAGCAACAAAATACGTGAAATTACACTATATCGTTAATTATTTATAAATATCATACAATTACTTAATAATTGATTTCATAATTCATTAAAAAAATCAAATAAATTAACACCCCTAGTTATTGACTTGGTAAATGTGAAAAAAAACTAGTTCTTATTAAATTGGTGTTGCTAAGTTGTGCAATTTATTGCTAAGAATTGACAAAAGTGCTAAAGAATGAACACCTACGTATGTTTGTTAATCCAGTTTTATTTAAATGTCGTAACCAGGTAACGCCTCTAAAAAATTACAAAAATACTGCGATAGTATCCTAAATATACAGTGAATTACTTAATACAGATCGGGAAAGGCAGCGATTTTGATATCCAAATTGTACTAACCTAATATTCAAGTGGATTTATTATATCAACAACAGATTGCCACTTGTTTGAGTGAACCCCACTTGATTTGAAAGAATATTGATGAAAATATGTGTTATATTTTATTCTAATTTCTTCATCTGGCACAAAAAAGATATATCGAGCATTGTCATAATAAATAAACTATGGTTACCCCTGCGGTGTCATTGTCTGGTCGAGGTATTGATTTTTCGTAAGGAGCGCAATACAAAAATAATAGGGTGACCACTTTGTATAACTGTTTTTAAAATTGAACTTGGGATCGTCAATAAATTAGTGGCTTTGATGATTTTATAAATTTATTTTTAATTTTCTCGTTTTTCATGTCGTTCCTTGCAACTAATCCTTACATTGCATACTCCATTTAGATCAATTTCTTGTTGTGATAATATGTAATATAAGAATTTTATTTTGATTAAATTATCTAAATGTTCAAATCTAATTAACTTTGGTCAATTAGGGTTATTCCAATCTTTGGAATCACATGAGATTATTAAAAGTTATAACATAGGAATGCGTAATGATTTAAAATGTAGGTATTTTTATATAGTGTTATTTTAAGAATTATATTTTTGTGGTCGGTGCTTTTTTAAAAAATATATTACGAAATTTAAACAGAAGTAAAAGATATAACAAGGATGAATTAGTAAGATTCATCTGTTTGTTTAAAATAGACCAATATTTTTATTGTCAAGGGAGTGTACAAAATTT
Source organism: Himalopsyche anomala (assembly GCA_031772345.1). NCBI lineage: Eukaryota > Metazoa > Arthropoda > Insecta > Trichoptera > Rhyacophilidae > Himalopsyche > Himalopsyche anomala. The sequence goes on from CM062829.1 coordinate 5,352,006, forward strand.
GAATGATTGAAATTCCACCAAACACCATCAGTTAATAATATTCTACAATACACATACATATATGTAGTTAAGCCATTGTTTTATGGATTTAACAATTTAAATAAATAATAATATTATTTCTGATTTTCTTTATATATAATATCTAAGGAATTATAAATAATTATTTCATCAGAAAAGTATTCTCCAATTTAGCCTAAGATATGGTGAGCCTTTTCTTATTTAACAGTTTGCTTACAAACATGGTTGGCATGGAAATCAACAAAAGGCGAAAATGTCTTACACTTGAATACTATTCAATATTCATATGAAAACGTCTGTTGTTACGTATTGGAATTATAATATTATACACAATACGATTGGACACGAACCTGGTGATGCAGGACTGGTCAATTTGTTTAGTTTTGCAGTTGTTTGTTTAAATATTATTTTTTTTTATTTAAAAGTAATGTCGAATGATTTTTTTTAACCTCGTTACACCACCAAATATAAACGGTCAATACGCCAAAGATGTTATAGTATTTATCGAAAGCAGTAAGTCTACATCAGAAAATTTTAAACTTTAATAAAAACCTCTTATAAAATATCAGTTGCAGAGAGCTGTTTGGCTGATTAACACAGTTTTCTAAGTAAAGCACATATTCAACAACAATCTTTGTAGTGTTATCTTTTCATAATTAATAATATTAAGTGCTTTTTTTTAAAAAAAAAAAAGGTGCCGGAACGCACTTTTTTCGAGCATTTTCTAAGAAGGTATATTATTTATTATATATTCGAATATCATTTTGATAGAACTAATGACGGCTTTTCATATAATGCATAAAAAATAAAACAAAATATACATATTTTAAAATAGAAAAAATATAATTAAGCATTTATTAAAATTTCGAGAAAAAAAGGTGCCGGAACGCCGTTCCGCCGCGTTACAGGGTAAAAAAAGCCCTGAGTAGGGTTATATTAAAAGCTTTCAAATGCCTACAACATTTGCGCTTATTTTTACAAAACTTGCACAAAGAGTTGAATGTATAATATAAGGGTGGCTATAAATTGAATTGTTCGTTCAATCGATTTCAAATGAAAGAATTTCGGCCATTGACATTGAAATTCGTGAAAACGAATGGTTACGTATTTTATTGAAAAGACTGCGAATAATCTGTCGTCTGTGTTATTAAATTGTTGTCGTCTGTCGTCAAGTGGTTAGAACTTTTAGCTGGCGCTTAAATTGAAATGGGTTCGAATCTCGGCAAGGTCAATATCAAATTTAGATTTCTTAAATTTAAATATGATATTTATTTGGTATGGGTGTTTGTAATTGTATGTTTTCTTGAGTGACTTAAATTAAAAAGAAAAAAAAACTTATATTGTGAAACTTGATACAAAATATTTTTTAAATGATTAATCACCTGTGGTATAATGCAGGGGTCGACAAACTGCAGATCGAAGGACATTCATTCACCGAATAATACGTTGATTCAGTCACAGATAATTTTGATGATTGAATAGACTAACATCGAATTTCAGTTTGAAAGAATTCTATTCCAGAAAGTATCAATAGTTACAAATTTCTTATTATATATTATTTTTTACCATGTCCGCTCCCAATGTGGAGCATATGGACTCCTAATGGAGTTTATCCTGACAGAAGTGTTTCCACGAGAACTGCTTGTTACTCAGTTGCTTAACCTTTTTTTCCAATAAGAGTAGGAACAGAAGGATAGGGTTAGGACAGGACAACGACGTTGACCACTCGACCACACAGATGGAAAATTATTCTTATTATTAGCAAAGCTTATCGTTAGTAAAGTTTTTTTAATTAATACAAAAATTCTGTCGGCTTCTATTGTATTTGTATACATTGTTTAAAAATGTAAATATTGCATTCCTGTAACTTAAGTGTTTCGTAAACTACAAAATGAGAAAAAATATAATTATGATTATCCAATAAGAATACTTCTAAATTTGTTTTCTGGCCAGCCTAGTCACAAAATTCTACGATGTGGCGCTTAGACAATCCACTTCTGGTCTAATTTATAACATAATACTGATCTACGAAGAAGATGCAGATATGCAGTCAACGAGAGAGAAAAAGATTGTCCGAAGACAACACTAAAACTAAAGAAATATATAATTTAATAACGATTATACTTCAAATTGATTAAAATGTTATTCGCGCTGTAGTCAAATTATTGATTATATGTATCTAAAACACGCCATTTTAAAATAATTTGAAAGGCAACAATAACCAATGAAGTTCATAATCTCTTGGGTGATACCCGGGGGCTCTTCAATTAAAAAGTATTTTAATTATAATTTCCTTGTTCTGTTCGTAAAAGTTCGCAAAGTTTTATTTACATAATCCGAACAATTTATTTACAAAAAGATTTGATTCTTAAATTTTCTAATCATTTTGATGACGTTATTAAATATTCTACTTTAAATTAATAGCAAGTTCAATGAGAATTAAGTAATCCCTGTATTAAAAGATTTCTAAGAAAATCGTATCGTAATAATATCAACCCAAAAGATAACTACTGATTGTAATTTCTTATCGTTTTTTTAATTTCCTTTCAAAGTTGCACAGCCATTGTATTTTGCGCACATAATCTTCGGAAAATAAGAGGGAACATTGATTCGAACCCTTGGACATTGCAATCAAACAAGATGACGTTGGCCACTCGTCTATGGGATTAGCATTTTTTGATTAATTTAACATTTCTTCATATAATCAGCTTTAAATTCAAACAAATAAAGTACGCATTTAAATTATTCAATAATATATTGTTTCAAACAGAAATTACATGTGCCTGCCTGTCTGTAACAAATATTCTACCAAACATTGAACAGTAGCAACGTGAAATTCGCACATGTTATTTTAGTAGTAATTTCTTGGTCAACGGTGATATTTTCAACTTTTACGTTACTAGTTGATACACTATAATTTGAAGGTGTTACAGGAGGCACAGCTCACCGTGATATTTTCAACATTCAACATAAGCTAACATCTATACAGAGCGAGGCTAAGTAATAAAAACTCATAATACATAACACATAAAAACATAGTCTTCATTTAAAACTTTCAAAGTTCACAACTTTATTAAAAAGGAGAGACTAATAAATTATAATATAATAATATAAAAACCACGCATATTTAGTTTTACGTAGCGTGTAAGGTAAACTTTTTTCCGTCAAACAAGTAAACATGATATTAAATTAGCCTTATAATTAAGACATTCTTTTTCGTTTTAACAAAGTTTTTACGTGTGCATATTTACGTGGTTGAAAATATATGAAACTTTGCTGAATTTTATATATTTTGCTGAAAATAATTATTATATTTTAGAGCTGTAGAAAATAAAGACAATTACAAGTTACAAATTAGTTTTACATCATAACTACTACATAAGAATATCTTTTTTTAATATTTATGGTGAGGTTTTACTTTCATAAATAAATATAAGCAGTGATTTTTTCTATTTCTGATGATATGACTTATTAACTCTATGGCTGCCACAGACGAGATATCTCGCAAGATTTTCGTGCTCAATGCTCCAGAGACGAGTTATCTCATTAATAACTAATTAAATTAATAATTGCAAAATATAGCCGGCGTGCTAGGTAATTACGTATTTTTTTCTACGGCAGCAAAAAGGTTAATGAAGATATTTTGACAGAGTTGTTTACGAGAACTGCTTTTTAGTCAGTTGCTCAACCTACCTTTTTTAAAGAGAGTAAGGATAAAAATATAGGGCTGGTACAGGACTCGTGATTAACTAATCGCTCTCGCTTTGTCCTGTTAATTTTAGGATGTAAAAAATGGAAGGAATTATGTTTTTAAGATTACTTTATAAGCATATATTAAGCTTTCGAGATATATTATCGCCTAATATCGTGATAAATCATCAGTAGCGTAGCAAGGGGAGTGCGTCAGGGGCGGAGCGCCCTGGGCGGCACATTTTAAGGGGTGGCATTTTCAAAGATAAATAAAATATTTTTCGAGAAATTATATTTATACATTAAAAAAATTACGCCACCCGTAGTAAAAAACTTCTAGTTCAGATATTCAAAATAGTAGAAGTTATTTAAAAACGAAATTAGAGGAAATATTGGGGGCGGCAAATTCAAGGACCGCCCCGGGCGGCAGGACCCTTTCTTACACCACAGCACATCATGACAGAACCCTTCTTTAAATATATACATCCCTTAATCTAAAGTTCACTGGTACTTAGTTTGTGGTCTTCAATTGTTATGTAAATTCTTTGCAATAGATTCCGAGAAGTTTGCAAGTGAACTTGTTCGTGTACAGCAGTGGTGCATAAACCACGGCCCGCGGGCCGCACGCGGCCCTTTTTAATATTGTATTTTTAATATGTAAAACATTTATTTAATAAATGTAAGCAAGCTTTTTCTTTAATGAAGAAGAATGAATCGGTTCATAAAAACAGACTTACAATTATTATGTTACAAATTAACAAAGACCAAGAATGTATTAACTTATGAATTGCATATAAATAAAACATACATATTTCACATTGAAACGATTTTTAATAAGCAAGTATCCATAATCCTTTTTTTGGCTTATTTATGTTCACGTTTTCAAAATGACACGGTCAAAAAAATATAATGGAACCTATTACTCATTTATCTAAATTCACAACCTTTTTTACACGGTTTTAAATGGAACGTACATATGTTCTGTATAAAAATGGATTTAGCGTACTTTTTTTTTTCTTTGCGGTACAAGCCCACGATAATTTGTTTTATGCGTCCCGCTAGAAGGCATTGGCGGATCCAAGGGGGGGGGGGGCATGGGGACCATGGCCCCCTCCTTGGGAGAATTTATTTTCCATTTTTATAATTTATTAAAACTTTATTTTGAAATGGGCTCTTTAATTGTTTAGTTTACTATGTTTTATAGAAAACATACTTATTTAATTATATATTGACTATTTTTATATACACCCAATCTTTTTTCACGCGATACTTTGGAGGAAGGTGGCGCGTAAAAAAACCTCACTTTCGTATGATTTGATAAATTGGTTCCAAAAATCAAAATATCGCGTAAAAAAGTATCAAAAATGTATGAAAAAAAAATTGTTCCTCAAATTAGCGCAAAAAATATTTTTTTACGGTGCCGTCCAAAAAAATCGCGCAAAAAAAATCGCATAAAAAAGGTTTTCATCCATTTTTGAATGTATTATTTATGTATCATGCTTATTTTAAAATTGAATGGCCCACTTCTGGGACAATTTCTGGATCCGCCACTGCTAGAAGGTAAAGGTTGTGCATCACTGGTGTACAGAGAACTGACCTAGCAGGTTGATTATTGATAGTACACTATGAACTAACTCTGGCAGAGCAATTAAATATCGTGACGTGTGCGTAAAGTTGATTCTTCTGCGTGTGGAACTATTTGCGAGTCTGTATTTAATTACTGGGGACTAGCGTCATACGATCGCATCCTAATTTTAAAGTTCATCGTTGAATTTTATTATTTCCCGCCGTCCAGAGAGTTTGTTTGCTCCATTTGCTGGTACAATACACATTGCCATCACAACAAAAAGTTATTATCTACAATAGCGATGTTCAGTGGTGCAGGGGTGGATTAAAAAGTGGTAAAGCGTTGCTTATTTTACCCATCGATAGGCTGCCAATACATTAATCATCTGGAAAGAGGCAAATTTTAAAAAAAATCTACGGAATTACTCTTTTTTTATACATGTCCGCTTCCAGTGTGGAGCATTTGGTTTCCTAATGAAGGAATCTTAACAGAAGTTTTTTTTCTGTAAAAACTGTTAATTACTCAACTTATTTCTTTTTCAAACAGAGTAGGGATAGAAGGATATGACTAGGACAGAACTAGTGGTTGTCTAATCGCTCTCGCCACACCAGTTTTTAGAAAAGGATGGGTGGACATAAATCCATGCCTTTGGACAAAAATCCATAAATCTTCAGTCACTTTGTATTAGGGCTTAAACAAAAACCGACTTTTGAAAAAACCGGTTTTCGAATGTCAATATTGTTTGAAAACCGATTTTCGAAGTTTTTCAATGTTTGAAGTTGGATAATTTAATTAAAATAGCGAGAAAAGGTTCAATTTTTTAATGTTGTTTATTTACATATATACACATAAAAATACACAACAAAAAAATATTTGGTGTTACTCTTCAGAAAATATGATTTAAGAAAACACAAAGCCTCCACTGATTTTGTAACAAAAATTCCTAATGATTTTTAATATTTATTTGAATAAAAAAATATATTTGACATTACAGCATACGCCAATGCGTCAAATATTTTTAAGTTGAAAGATCATACGAGATATACTCGATGAGAATTTTTGAAAGTCACATGAGATTAACTCAAGGAGAATTAACTCCACAAACACCCATGTCTTAGATCTCAAATTAAAATTGAAAAATCCAATTTGATACTGACCTTGCCGGGAATCGAACCCAGACCCACCTGATCGATAGAGCAAGCTCTAACCAACTAGACCACAGCGGGCGACAAAATGATGTGGGTCATATAGTCTTTAAGCCATCAAATAAAAAATCCAAATTTTCTGTCCTTTTGTTTATAGACTCGTTTTAGGAAAAATTCGGCACAACCGGTTACGAAGTTGAAAAACCACTTTTCGAATGTCACAAATTTAGCCAAAAAACCGGTTTTTGAAAACCGACGAGCCCTACTTTGTACCCAGTCGCTCCTCGGTCCTATTTTTGACGTATCGGTACTCAAGTTTTAATTTACCAAGAGGCTCCTCGGCCTTAGCAAAATTTAAAAAGGGGCTCGTGGGAGTTCTACCACGCCACTTCGTTAAATTTACAGTAATACATTTCGGGCACGTTGACCGGCTGGACCCCAGTTATTAGCATACTCTTGTGATGAAGCCGATACGCCACTGCAGCGGTAAAGTAATTTAGTATGTTTTGATATTCGTAGTTGTATAAAAGCCGAAAAAATAATATATATTAATTAATACTACGAAATGTGCTGAATTGATGTTTTACGAGTTTTTAATGGATTTTAATTTTAGTTATATTTTCCGCTCCGTCAATGAGAAATGTAGTTGAATGAGGTTACACTTATGCTGGATTATGTACGACACCGGAACATGCTGAGGGAATGATCTTATTACGTGAAAATGAGCTGGAAATTTCACGAAAATGCAGACGGGTCAATGGCCCAAGTGAGTTTTGGAATGGTGACTAAGTCGTTGGACAACAAGATGAGTAGACGAACTCAAAATATTAAATATTAACAGTGCAGGGTTGGAAAGAAAACAAGGGTAGGTATATATATACCTAACGTAAGCGCATCCGACACTTTGTTGAGATATATGTGGCTTCAATTGAAAATTAAAAATACTTTTTATATATTATATATATACGACTTGCTCTACCGATCACGCAAGTCTGGGTTCGATTCCCGGTCAGATCACAGTGAATTTGAAAATTATTCAATTCAAAGTTGTGATCGAAGACTGGGTGTTTGTGATGTCAATTCACATTATTTCCTCTCCTCCCATCCTTCTGATCCTTCAATAACTGGGTGTAGTGATAGCGATTAGTCAACCACTAGTCCTGTTCTAACATTATCCTCCCTTTCTTACTTACTCACTTTGAAAAAAAAAGTGAGGTTGAGCGACTGAGTAACAAACAGTTCTCGTAGAAAAAAACTTCTGTCGAGATACCTCTACTAGGAGGCCATGTGCTCCACATTGGGAGCGGACATAGAGTAAAAAAAATGCATTTAAACTTGTGAAATTAGTACTATCTAATTATGTTGTGTCCCTGTATAATGTAATGAAAAACTTTGATTTGGATCTCATTGACTTCATGCGTGTCCAAGCGAACGATTCGCGCTCCTAGGGGTTCAGGTTCTCGGGGGCTTCAAAATAGCTTAAATTATATAACCTATATTTTTTTTTTTTAGATTTTAATGTATTTTTATTATTTTACATGGAGTTTTTTGACGTTTTTATTTTATATGAAAAACAAGGTCTTCAAATTTTATTGCGCCTGTGGTCTCCCGCGTGCCGCCACTTCAACCCTGATATATACGATGACAATAACTGAAAAAAAGATTATTACAGTACTTTTAATTTTATTTAACAAAATAATCATTATCCATAACAGGAAAGTTGATATTTAACAATGTTGAAGATTAAGACTTGAATTTGTTTCAAGTGATTTAAAATATTAAACATATTTGGCACATTGGCAACTAGCTGTGACTGAAAATATGTTATACTCATTTTGAATACTGTCCTGGATTGGTAAATATGTTTTCACTATCGAAAGAAAGCTTTCATTATACGATTGATGTATAAATCAATGTTCTTAAACTCTTAAATATATATTTATAATATATTCAACACAAAATAGGCTGTCGTTTTGGCGTCATTTTACCACAAATACTTTATCACTTTTAGGGTGTTCACTGTCAATTCTTGGTGGAAAGGCATTATATTAGTAAAAACACATTATTCCTTTGTACTTTATTCCACTTTATTTAATATGTCAGGACCGGTTTCGCTCATTACGAGCATCGTAAACTGATAAGAAATATAATTTAACAATGCTATTTATACAAAAATGGACAGTTATAAACAACAATTGGCATTGAAAAGAAATTACCAATTACATTAAAAGTGATTCATTTTTTGTATAAATAGCATTGTTAAATTATATTTCTTATCAGTTGACGATGCTCGTAATGAGCGAAACCGATCCTGACATATTAAATAAAGTGGAATGAACTACAAAGGAATATTGTGTTTTTACTAACAAATACTTTACTTGATTTTTGGAATAGTTATTGGATTATAATATAATCTCGTTATGCCATCTCTCATAAGAACAGAACAACATTAAAAAAAAATTAAAAAAAACATGTTTATTGCTTAGATTTTCTTTATCGAATAATGTTTGAACTTCATTTTCCTAAAAATGATTAAATCAGAGTTATTTAGTTGTAATATCGAGGTGAATAATTGAAAAAAAAAACATTCAAACAAATTGTTATTATCACGGTAGTGGAGACAAAACTTCAAATCCCCAACACAAGTTTGAAATATGAAATCAGCATTCAAAATGTTCCCGCTATATGCGACCATAGTGTCCAAATTAGTTTTCGCATCAGTGCGACGTTGCCACTGCTGCATTCCAATATCTATGGTAATAATGTTTGTTGTCTGTGCAAATATGACGAGCTATAGCTAATGATGGCCGCGGGCGGCTTTCAGCCTTTGGTAAAGCTTTGTGACGAAAACAAATATTATGCATGTCATTAAAATGGGCTCGTCGCATCGATAACGCTGTGAAGTTTGCAACAGTTTTGCTTTACATTTATTTACCTGCACTGATTGACACGGTGAAGTTTGTTTTGTCCGATGCACGTCAGATCAACATGGATGAATGGTTGTTCTTTTATTTACAAATAAAAACAAAATGTGCAAAGATGAAATAATGATAAAACAGCTATTATTTTACCATCAATTCGAATAAAATACTCGTTTTTTTCTTTACTTTTCGTCGGCATAATACAAAACTACCTGAATCGAAATTGTATATTTTTTTAATATCTCCCATCTAGTATATAATGATTTTACTTCAACATATTTTTTTATCAGCTTATGGCAGTGGTTCTTAACCTTTTCTAAATCACGTTGCACTTTTTATCATGGGAAAAAGTGACGGTGCACCAGAATTAAGAGGTCGAAAAAAATATGTGGACATAATTTTTTTTTTACTTTCTCGGTTTACACTATTTTGCGAATTTTTCGGTTTTTACTATTTTGCGGATTTTTTCGCGGTGCACTTGCAATAAGCTCGCGGTGCACCGATTAAAAACCACTGGCATATGGTCTCCTAACATAGTTATCTCAATAGAAGTTTTTTCTTCGGAAACTGTTTGTTACTCAAATAAATTAGGAATGGAAGGATAAGACTAAGACAGGGCTAGTCGTTGGTCAATAAATGTTGCTACGCTTTTTAGGATATGATGGGTGGGAGATAATTCAATACATTATTGATTAATTAATTTAAAAATAAAAACATATAATTAGACCCTTTTGACCACTTAATCATAAAAATGCTAGTCAAAATTACTAATTTTTGATAATATTGACGATACGTAAATAGTCTTAATATTACATATTATATATTTTTTATTTTTCAAACCGATAGTTCTGTATTGAAAAAAAACAAGGCTGTGGAGTTGGATTTGGAAAAAAAAATAACGAGTCCTCTTAAAATAGTCTCAGTATCCAAATCGCTAGGGCCAAACGTGGCGCCACTGCATGCTACTAATCATAAAAAAATAGTTTTAAATAGTGTTTTAAGCTAAGGTTGGAGTCGGAGTCCCAGTTGTCTTATTTCTTGACGACTCCACAGCCCTGGAAATAACACTATGTATACCGGGATCCAGGTTTCGGTATTACCGAAATTGTGATCCCTAGTCGGATATACGTGTTCTACATTATCCGTGTTAATTATTGTCAAGTGCTAAATCGGAAACAGACGTCAATATAAAATGCTTTTATATTCGGGATGAATTAGGCGGCAACAATTTTGCTGTTTTAGGAACCTAAAAAAAACTCGCCTGCGTACTTTTATCCCGAGTAATTATTAATTAAATACAATTTTTAATGACAATAGTTAACAGACTTTAATTCGTTCATGAAACAATGTAATCGAAAAGAGAATTGCCTTAATTAAAACGTCATTTCACAACACGGCTACCAACATGAAAATATTAGCGCGAAAAAAGATGTCATTGAAATCATAATGTTTATGGTTAGCTTTCTGTGTTAATTGAATTGTAATTGAATTGGTATCTATAATAAAAAAGATCAGCATTTGTAGCAATATTCACACACAATGTGGATCACATTTCAACAATAGTTGTTCTACAAGAACTGCTTGTTGTTAAATAACGAGATCGTTTCGGTAGCAAGTACGTCCTGAAGGAGTGTCTGCCAAACTATCTGCCGCGGCACACTATTGTGCCGCAAGAAGTCTCAGGTGTGCCGCGGTGGAAGAAGCCTTAAAAATGACAATTTTAGTAATGCCTATTCAAAAACAAATATTTGTCATGTAGGATTTCGAAAGCAAAACGGTAGCAAATCGAGGATTTCAAATTCCTCGGTGAGCTAAAAAAAAAAAAGGAGTTTCGGAGATAATCTGCTTCATCTTGGTGTGCCGCGGTACTAGTTCCATTCATCAGTGTGCCGTAAAGAAACAAAAAATGGCAGGCACTTTCCTGAAGGGTAAAGCAGAGGTGGGCTCGCAGGGGCTCGCACTAGCCCCTTGTTAAATTTGACTCGATAGGGCTAGGACAGGACCAGTGGTTAGCTAATCGGTCTCGATACGCCCCGTTCATAGGATAAAATGGGTGGAAGGGGGGAATTCAAGACATCACATACATCCATGCCTTCGAACAAAAATTCATAAATCGATTGAAAAATTAATTTATAAAACTGTCCGTTCTAGAATTCGAACTCGTGACCTTCGTAACTGAAGCCAACGACGTTGACCACTCGACCACACAGGCTGCTTTACCCTTTCCTTTCTTTGAAAAACAGAAATTAAGCCACTAAGTAACAATAAGTTCTTGTTAAAAAAAATCTGTTAAGATAAACTCTATTAGAAGTCTGTATGCTCCACATTGATAGCGGACATGGTTTTAAAAATATACATTTAAATGCAATAAAATAATTTAATCCTGCGAATTTTTCAATTCTAATCAAAGTTTTACCGAGCAGTCATGCAGTAATAATATGAATTTTATTGACTGGCAGAAGCAATAAAGAATTATTAAATTCTATTTAATTTCCGATTCGTTTGCACAGCTGCCGGCGGATTTTATTGAAAACTATTTACGGGTGGTATTTGTGTATGAGTTGATCGGTTGAATATGTTATTGGTAGTTCGTTTTACCATTTAACGAGTAAAAGAGAAATATGATATTTAATCTTAATCAATGAATAGTCGATATTAAAAGTATTTTTTAATGAAATAGACACCGCACAAACTGTAAATTTGTCACATCATGTCAGTTAAAACTGAGTTAGATGTCAATCTACGTATTTTTATCATGCTTTTACCCATCAAATAAGTAATTATGTCCAAAAATACGTTTTTTAAAACGAAAATAAATCAGTGCATTCGTTGTCACATGATTTTTGCAAAAATTCACTATGTGCGGTAACTTATTATTTAAAACATCTAAGGAATCGAGAGAATAAGCATTTGTGATAATTTTTGGAAACTTTCAGATTATACATGGCAAAAGACTGTTATTATTTATGTTTGGCTGTAACTGATACTTGCCGCCTGTGTGGTCAAGTGGTCAACGTCGTTGGCTACCGCTACGGAGGTCACGGGTTCGAATCCCAGTACGGGCAGTTTTATGAATTGATTTTTCAATCGATTTATGAATTTCTGTTCAAAGGCATGGATGTATGTGATGTCTTGAATTCCCCCCTCCCACCCATCCTATCCTATGAACGGGGCGTATCGAGAGCAATTAGCTAACCACTAGTCCTGTCCTAGCCCTATCGAGTCAAATTTAACAAGGGGCTAGTGCGAGCCTACCTCTGCTTTACCCTTTAGGACAGTGCCTGCCAAACTTTTTTACTTAACGGCACACGTTGAATGGAACTAGTACCGGCACACCAAGATGAAGCAGATAATCTCCTTCTATTCCTACTCTCTTTGGAAAAAGAGAGGCTGAGCAACTGAGTAACAAGCAGTTCTCGTAGAAACACTTCTGTTGAGATAAACTTCATTAGGAATCCATATTTTCTTCACATTGGGAGCGGACATGGTAAAAAAAAAACTGAACTGATGAGTTGAAACTTCAAAGTAGATTATCTCAGATCAACATTTTTTCACTTAATAACTTCTTTCATCAAACCGACGAAATATTAAACGTTTAATATTCATTTTTTTCAATGAATTTACTTGAAACGATATTTAAAAAAAATACCGGTAGCCAATCAAAAATGAATTACACGCAACAAGATTTCTTATCACTTTTATATTTCTTAGTTTATTATCAATAAGAATTAGTAGGCATAGTTAGTTGCCAGGCGTCAATTAATGATCTAAATATAGAAGACACAATTGCATTTAATACTGTGGCGACGAGTATGTTTCATTTTTAGTACACCATCCATTAATATGATCAGTATATGTATTTCAAGAAATGGTTATTTAAAAATAATAAACAATACTTTCATAATCATAACTGATAACCAAAATCCGATTGCGATTTCTTTATTCCACAATTCTATACTATTGTTTATTTTAGAACAGCTATTTCCAACCTAGGAGGCGCACCTCCCTAGGGAATATTGCAAAGGGAGGCGCGAACATTCCAACATATTTATATACCCTTCAAAACGTGTTTTTATTAATATATAAAATAAATGATGGGGAGACGCGAAGATATTTTTTTATTCAAAGGGAGATGTAGTAACATAAAGGTTGGAAACCTTTGTTTTAGAATATACTGCATAATATTTTTTGTATCCATGTCCGCTACCAATGTGGAGCATATGGCATGCTAATAGAGGTATCGCAACAACAACCTTTTCGCCAGCAATGGCTTTAAGCTTGTGATACATTTATTCATTATATAAACATGGTACATTCATCAGTTCAAGTTCATCCGTGCACTTCACTACGTACGAAGATGCCGAATGGCGAATCCCGGGTCGTTAGTGACACAACTTATGTAAATGTACATAATTTGAACGATTCAAATTCAAAATTAACTTCTGTTTAGCTAAATTCCCGTTAGGAGTCACTCACTGACTCTCAAGGTGCAAACGTGTTATACAGTTATTACCTTACAAGAATATGGTATGTATGTATTTAATTATTCCTTAATGACATATTGAAAATAAATTACTACAGTATAACCGCAAAACCTAATTAACAAAATATAAGGACCGCAAATTTGAGAACCTAAATCTGAACAAGGAAATATGTTTAAATATTCTCGTGGAATAAGGAAATTCATTAGATGATTCATAAGTATCATTAATAAAAAATATTCAAACATCTCAATTAATTACAATACATTGCAGATTTTTCGTTTTATAACTGCATTTTTTTATTATATTTTACAAGAGAATTTTTTCTCCAAGTAATGCAGTGAAACGGCGTTCCGGCACCTGTTTTCTTGACTTGTCCATTGTTACAAATGAATGTTTGCAAATTTTTTTATTTTTATTTTCACTCTAGCATTAAAAACAACACGATATATAGTTTTACCTTAAATTGATCAATTGAATACCAACAGGTTCTTCTATGACAATTTCTGTTGAGGTTCTCCAGTGACGTTCCTAGGTTATGTGCCGCCCCTAGGTAGAGATTAAAATAGCGCTCTTAGTCTTTTTCGTACTAAAATTTTGACCCATGCTTATAATTAATTTAAGTCCATGCTGCCACCTATAGTACCGTCATCAGTGAATGCCATATTTAAAAAGATTTTTTCGATTAAGATAAGTACTCCACCGGTCAAAATGTTATTACTACTGGAAATGTATTTTTCGACATTTTTTTATCGAAGACATTGAGGCATCATATTTATTCTAAGCCAAATTCTTGTGTCGAAAAATTTAGTAATTAAAAAGCTGTGATCGTTTGCCGCTCTCTAGGGCTTGCCGCCCTTAGGCAACTGCCTACTCGCCTATGCCCACGGGACGGACTGAGGTTCTCCATTATGAGTTTGGATGTTCCACATTGCCAGCGGACATAATGTTTTTTTTTTCTTTCTAGAATGCCTCTGAAAGTGAGCCCTGAATAAGGAGTTTCCGAAGGCTTGAAGCCACTCGAAGAAAAGGGAGCTGGACACGGGACGCCATGGAGCTGGAAGCCATGGGGAATGCCATTGGAGACTCGACGAGCTCCCATACAAACAACACGGCGTCTCAGGAAACTATGCAACTGGGTAAGTTAATGATGTCCAAAATTATTATTTTTGACCTCACATTATCCTGTTTATTCGCCTTCAGAAGATCAGATATTTGTCCGCTATTTCCATTTTTTTTTTATATCTAGGTTCTATTGTATTCTTATTTGTTGCTATTATGACCAGTTACGAATGTTATAAATTATTTTGCAACAAAACAATAAGGACCCACCGTATGATTCCTTTAATGACACTAATTTGTAATGACTTTGTGTTGTAAAAACAAAAACAAACAAGTAAAATAATTTTCTCAGTGTCTCATTTTCAGCGCCGTCTCGTTAAAAAGCTAGCCAATTTAAAAGTCAATTATCGGCAAGCACTTTAAGACATTTTAACAATTCCCTTGTCGTTTATTGTGAGCATAATACTTCGTTTTATTGACGCCTGGAGAACTTTTAAATTCATGTTTACTCAGTTTCTGCATTCATTCTGCAGCATCAACAGAAAACAATATTAATAGGCAATTAGCGAGAACGAATGAGAAAATTATATATAAGAAAGCATTTAGTTATTTGTTTTCATTAACTATTCCACTGTCAGCACGAAAAATAATTATGAGGTTTTATATTAATTATATAATATAATCTATGGAGAGTTTCCGTTGTCTTCTGCAAACCATAGTATTATATGTACTATAATTCAGTGGCGAACTACGCCATAAGAACATTAGGCGGGTGGATCGAATGGAGACATACACAGACATATTTTTATTCAATATATAATATATATCGGTTCCGTAGCGCAGTGGTCAAAATCGTTGGCTTTCGTGACAGATCTCACGGGTTTGAATCTCAGTACGAACATTATTTTTCCAATCGATTTATCGATATTTGTTAGAAGACATTTTTGTTTGTGATGTCTAAAAAATAACCTTTCCACCCCTTCAATCCTTAAATAACTGCAATAATAAGAGCGATTAGCTTTTCACTTATCCTGTCCCTTATATTTTTTATATCACGTCTCTCATTTAAAAATGAGATGTTGAGCAACTGAAGAAAAATTTATGTTAGATTAACATGGGACGAGTTATAGGCATAAGCTCCTACTACCCCTTTTGTGATGACAACTAGCAGACATTTACAAGTTTAGTCCAATCAATTGTGTTTATTTTTTTTTAACATGTAACCAGTAATAACAATTGTTTTTATTGTTTATAACCTTAAATGGCAACACTGTTTTTTTCTATACCCGAAGGGATTTTCGTTGCTTCGTTATTGCTTTGTAGGACGTCATCGGTACGTGAAGTATGGCGACACTGCCAGCTGCTGGGATTATGGCCCGGCGGTAGTTTTAACTTCACTTGTGATTTTTCTTTGGGCTTGTGCGATACGTGATTCATATAATGGCGTATCGGAAAGCTCGTCGCCCAAGATTGAAAAAAAAAAATCTTTTCCTATCTCGACGATAATTAAAAATATTTTTTGGTTTCAGTCGCGTTCGCAGACTTGAGCATAAAGTTTCTTAACTTCTATAAAATCGTTTGTGCAAGCTAGGTATTAATTCTGATGCAACGTAAATTCTATTTGTTAATAATTGTGTATGATTTTAAATAAAATGTTTGCAAGTTCCTAATAAACATCTCCGTAACAGTTGAGCGATGTTTTTCTTTATTCCTACCTACTTGTTGTACCTCGACTTACCATTCAAACTGCTATTGGCAGTAATGACTTTTATTAGTAGGGATTTATTGTTTGGGTATAACATCGTGAAAAAAAATTCTACAAATTTCTCACAATAAAAGAAACTCGCTCAAAAATAAATTACGAGTCATGTCAAGATACCTTCATGAGGAGGCCATATGATCCACATTGGGATCGGACATGGATTAATACATGTAGTATCGGTATATATTTATTTCAATTTAACCATATAATATCGCAATAACTGTTTAGGTATACAGAATAAATAATAATTGCAATGTTTTATTTGAACGCATTTGACGTTAGATATAAATGAGATATTTATGATTAGAATAGATTATCTAAGCAAAATAATTTTGTTTGTATATATAATATGTATTATATATATAATTCATAAATTATAAGATCACAACATAAAACTTGGGATGTTGTCCTTTTCTATTTTACGCAGGGAGAAGGTAAAATATAAACATTGATAGTACAAATTACAAATAAAAATTACACTACCAATGACAAATCATGTGTCATAATTTGTCACACAACAAGTGGGGTAATAAAGTTATAATGTTTAATTTTATATTAAAAATGAACCATCACGAAGTTGTAGCCGAATTCATCGAATATGATCACTATAAAATTCATCGGTTTCACTCATCAAGAGAATTTTTAACTAGTCAGTTAAAACAACTGCATAACTAGTTTAAATTATAATATCTATAACATATTATTACCAGAGAAACATTACTCGTACAAATACAAATAATCGCTAATTATATATAAAGTAAATAAAATTTTCAGCAATCAAAATTAAAACTCGAAAGCCTCTGTCTGACATAAAATTCATTAAATGTAATGTTTATCTTTCATTTTATGAATATTCTCCATCAAATATTACAAGCAAATAAAAAATACTCTGGATATAAGAAAATATCTCATGAGATTTGGAATCTTTTAAAGTATAATTCTTAGAGTATTTTACTAAATTGATAAAAGATTTTTAAGCTCATATTCGAAGTAAGCTGATTTATTATGCTCTCAGTATGTCTGTTGTAACGTGTAACTATTCCAATGGAAAGCATATGAGTTCTTAAATTTTCACCACGGATGGCCGCTTTACAAGTCGTTGACACTATATTTGACCGTCCAATGACACCCGTTATAAATACGCATATTTTATAATATAGTTAGAATTACAGGAATTATTACTATCTAAAAGATGTTAATAAAGAAACAGTCATTTTTGGTTAGGTTTTAAAAGTAATAATTACAATCTTTATAAATATAAAGTAGCAATAAGGGCTTCCAATACCGGAATCTTAACTAATTTGGCGATCCTGTAATCCTGTTACCGTCTTAGAGCCAATCCCGGTATTCAATATGATAGAGTCAAAAACGGTCAACAGAGCTGGAACAGTTAATCACTGGCAGACTTTTTTAAAATATGGAGCTTAAAAAAAAGGTCTCTGAGTTCAAAATAATTCTGGAATATGTCAGTTGGACACTTGAAATGGTGGTGCTAAAAAAGGTTGTAATTCTTGTTTTTATTATGAACATGAACGTAACACACTTTGTGTTTAAAGGCATTTGCCTCCAACAACTCCTTAACGGGGTTGACCTGAAAGCTTATGAATGGTGTCAGTATTACTTTCATGACAGAAAAGTCGTAACCTATTCAGCGGTGGGCTCCCAATATCTTAACAAGAAAGGGCTCGGTAAATGTTATTCATTTTTTTATCCATGTCCGCTCCCAATGTCGAGCATATGGTCTCATAATGAAGGTATCTCAAAAAAAGTTATTTTTCTACGAGAACTGCTTGTTACTTAGTCGCTCAAATTTTCTTTTCCAAAGAGAGTAACAGGGATAGCATGATAAGGATAAGATAGGACTAGTGATTAACTAATAGCAGCGCCCAGTTGAATTGAAGGATCGGAAGAGTGGAAGGCAATCTTAAGACATCACAAACACTTCGACTTCGAACAGAAAATAGATAAATCGATCGAAAAAATGCTGTTTCTTACTGAAAAAATGAAAGGACAACTAATTTTCAAATTTAACCATCTACAGAAATTGCAGTTATGTGCTGATTTGATCTAAGACGAATGATTTTCTTATCTTAACAAGGGGCTCGCCGGCCACGCCGAAATTTAACAAGGTGCTCGCATGAGCCCCCCCCCGAGCCCCCTCCAGCCCATCCCTGAACCTATTCCTTTTTCTACGTACTACTTGACAGCATTGTGTCGGTTTCTTGATTTGTCACTATTATACTACAATAATAGCCAAAGAGAATAATTGTACAACAATTAATCTGGTTTGAAGACGTAAATGATCCCAGCGGTTAAAATTGTCTCATTTTACAATTAGGTGAATTTATTTATCCTGTTCATTATTTTATTATTCTTTAATATTTTAAATTGCTAAATACTGTAATTAAAACACGAATTTTTCGTTTATCTTCCACAGGAATCGCAGAAAATGGGATGGGATCTGACTCCACGCCTTTAGCAGTGGATCTAACATCGGGGCGTCGTAAACAACCTCCGCCAGTAGCTCCGAGAGGATCGGCAAAAACTATCGTCCTTACAGCAGGAAGAAAGGAGTCCAGACCGAAGTTATCGCTGGTTCCCGATTTGTTTGAAGGTGAGATTTTTCAGCATGTAGTATTTACTTATGATCATTATTACATTATTATCGTATCTAAGTGTGTGCGAAAAGCACATTATGCACACCAAACATATTTTGCTCGCGACCAAGCCTATTAATTATTCTGCACGAGTGAGTGTAGACCGCTACACTCACTACAGCGACACCAATAATTAAGACAAATTATTAAGTGACTAATTTACAAATCTTCGTGTAATTAATAAAATGTAGCTTAAAAGGATTTTCAAAACATGTTAAGCAAGTTAAGCATTCTTTATTATTATATTCCAATTAAATTTATCTGTCAAAAAATAAACATTTTCACAATTTTATTTAATAAAATTCGCATCTCAACCAAAACACATTATTTTATAATTGTATTATAATATAATATAATTGTTTAATTTAATAAAATAAATTAATATTATTAGCGAGCCCCTTGTTAAATTTTACTAAGTCCGGCGAGCCCTTTGTTAATTTAAGAGAAAACAATATTCTCAGATCGAATTAGTACATAACTGCAATTTCTGACATATATACAATATTATCTACGACAGCTTCAGTATACATACTACGAAATTTGTAGCCATTTATACTGATTAGTTTACGGTAAATTGCATATTGTTACATATTATCAGAGACGTATATTCAGGGTGAGCAAGGCGTGCGCCGCTCGCCCGTAGAGACTATATCATAAAGCGATATATTTAAAATGCATTTGCAAGCGGCAGTGAATCGTATATGAAGTCGCTCAAGGCGTTCAATACGATTAGCGCTCGACTAGTGATCCCATACAGTAGGATAGAGTTGACCCGTCTGCGCAGGCGAAGCGTCAAAGACATGTTTTTGTTTGAAATTTCAAGGACCAGAACGATCTCTTTCATTCTAGCTCACACGTGTTGTATTGGTTGCATACTCAGAGCGTTGTTAGGCGTGCACTCCCAATAAGAAGCTATCGAAGTACACAAGGCCAGACTGTGTAGTTTAAATTTAATTTATGTAGAACAAAAGGATGCTCGTTGAATTAAAACAGAAAGGCACGTTTTACGATAGTGTCGTAGAAAAATTCATGTCGCAAAAGCGAAGAATTAAACACAAGAAGAATTGTACAAATAATAAAAAAAAATATGTTAATAAAATCGTCTTATTTGAAAAAATATGTCATTTAAACTTTACAGCACACCCTACATCAACACCCACCGTACACCACTGCATATTATAAGTACATTAAGTTCAATCATTAATCTATGGTTATTTAAATATTGCATACGATTGCATAGAAGTGATAAAAAATTCACTCCTTCCTAGAACACCGAGGATTGCTTTGAGATTTAGCGAGCTCCTTGTTAGCGTATTGGAAGCCCACCCCTGACCATAAATATTTTAAGAAATATATAATATTTGGTGTGAAGTATTTATAGCAAAATTATAAAATTATATATTTCTACTAATGAGACATGAAGGGCGCAGTAAAACTTTTGAATCTCTCCAATGACTATGTACTAAAGTTGCGTAAATTAAACCCACGTTATTTACAATGGTGGACCCACCTTTTACAGTTAGTTGCAAGGAACTCGTTACTACCGACAACTGACGACAACTTCACCCTTATTTCTTAAGTGACAGCTGATTAAACTACATTTTCTATTGCCGTGCTAAATGTAAAACAAGACGGGAGAGTGATATATGTATCTTAATAGAAAACACTCATTTGTGTTAATGTTTTAAATCCTCCCTTTCTAGATAGGGTGGCAATTAGGGCATTCAATCTCGGACCCTTCTTGTGATTCCGGTGTCTCGGGATTGAACATTTAAATTCAACATAAAATCATGTATAAATTCGGGATTCAAGATTGAGAAATTTTTGCTCTGTGATTTAGAAATCCAAGGATTTACAAATTTGGGACCTTTTTTAGCCCTCGCGGAACATTTTCATATTTTGTCAATCTCGAAATCCTTGGATTATTACTATTACAATTTCGGGATCATAAAATACCGGAATTAGAGGCCCGTTTCGGGACGTATGTATGGTTAGACTACCTTTGATATGTGCTACGTTTTCCTTTACAAAGTAAGATTCACTATGTACTATTTTCGATAGATTCAGCGGTATCTTTGTGGAAGCTCGTTTTAAATATAAAACTAATTTGATTTGAATTAGTACTATCACAATCCCGGGATTTCTGAATCACAATATTTGTTTGGATTCCGAGATTTTAGGCCCTAGTGGTGTGCAATAGTTTGGTGTGCCTTCTTCCACTCATTTTCTTTTGTATTGACCCACACGATATTCTCTGTCTCTAGCCGATATTTTCTCTCCCTCCAAAACCATGTCATTTTTTGTAGCTGTACCAAATACACACATCCAATAGTTGATCGAAAACAACTTTCCACGACGACAGAATCATCTTAACTGGAACAAGAGATCGTGGGGTTACGCTATGAATCTGTTATTGTGACGAACAAATCCCCGTATACATTGATGTAATTCATTAAAGATGTTTTTATCTTTTTCTTAAAGGCAACCTTAATCATCCCATCAAACCCGGAGATGATTTGACGAAAGCCCAGTCAATATCGCTACAACGAAATCAGGCAAAAGCAGCAGGGAATGCAGCTGGCACCAGCCATGGGACACCCGGCGGATATAGCCAGGGTTCGGGATCCACTCCTGGGCTCGATGACGGTTATGGATCATCCAACAGCTCGCCGCATAGTTCCGGTAAGTTTACTTATTATAGAAAACTTAATGATTAATTAAACTACGCACGCATCAAATATAGACTTATGACGGAGATTTCTAACAGAAACGGCACTGCTATTATATTATGGTATATATATTGATTCCTTACTTCCGAAAACTATGTCTGAATTCAGCAGTATCGCGTTAACTAAGAATATATATATGTATGATAGATGTATCTACCACTTCCAAAAGTCACCAAGACGTTATTATGGTGTATTAGATTTTACTGCAATATTAAAATCTATCGTAAATTCTTTTTGCCAGCAATGGCTTTAAACTTAGAGATACATTTATTTCTTATATAAACACGATACATTCATTTACTAAGCGTCAGTTCTAGTTCATCCGTGCACTTAAACGCCTGAAGATGCCGAAAGACGAAGCCCGGGTCGTTAGTGACAAAACTTTTGTGAATGTACATAATTTGAATGATTCAAATATGAATTATTTTTTTGTTCATTCTTAAATTTTGCGATGTTATGTCACATTTTGTAACGCAACAAGTGAAATAACAAAGTTTTCAAATTTAACTCTCCAAGGACGAGCGTGACCATATGGTCACAATAAACACCGTTGTCTATTGATGCCACTATTCATCCTTCTTCTACCTGAATATCGTTGCTTTCACTCATATTTGGTTAAGAAGATTACAGATTTCAGTCAGTCATCAGCCGCGGGGGAAAAAACGGCCACCAAACGCACATGCGATTTTTTGAATTTTCGTTTTTTTGTGGACTTTTTGAAACTGTTAGTTATTTTTTTCATCAAAACATCAAATTATTTACAGTTCTTTTGCTAGTATATTTGTATTGAAATTATGTTGATCTAAAGAGTTCAAATTGTAAATATTTAAAAAAAATTCACGTTGAGCTATATTTCAACCCCGAATGTTTGCGTGCCCATACGGTCACGCTCGTCCTTACTACTGTCCGTACACAATATTACACGGTAATAAAAGGATGAGCATGACCATATAGTCATGCGGGGTTTCTATACAACGACTTGGCGTTTTTTTTTTTTAATTTTTGACAGTAATAAAAGTTATCCGTGACTTTAATATGGCTTAAAAATATTTTTTTTATCGAAAAAAGCTCTCGTCTCTGGAGGGTTATTTTATATTAAAAATGATCTGCTGCTAGCTTCTGCCGCTAGTTATGAATTTACCGCCGAATCCATTGAAAATATCAGGCAAATATTTACTGAATAAATGATACAGGTACATAGTGTAATTATTTTAAATAGCCATTTTTGTGTAATTTAAATTTAAATGTGATTATTATGAGCAGAAAGGTGGACAACAAAAAAAAAAAGCTTTAAAATATCTTTAAAAAGGCTTTAACATCTTACCTGCTGAATACTTTTCAGGTTGACATTTTTATAAGCAAAATAATAATAAATAAGAAAGACAATTTTCATCTATTGTTGTGCACTCTAAGGTATCTTGGTAGGCCATTCTTCTCGAACCTTTTGAGAGCAGAGAACTGTTGACAAACTTAAATTTATTTCCATCCAAATAAAGGCGACGCTCTTATTATAATAAGGGCTTATTCAGCTGAGATGTAATATATTATAAAGCAAGCAAAATGACGCATTAAACTATCATTTTCCAAATAATTTATTCACGCTTTTTCGTTTACCATACTGTACTAGTCTATCTTTTTTTCTATTTTTCAGCTCTATTTTTACAGGTACAATAACTTTTTCAAGTAATAAATTGCAAGATTTTCCAACGCTTAAATCTTTAAGAATAACCAAATTAATTTTGAATACGAAAGATATAATACGTTTTCCCATGATATATTTTTTCAATTAAGTACACAAGAGTTTTTTACAAAATGACATTCAAGCTTAATTTTGAAACGATTAATTCAAATAAAATTGGAAATTCTCAGTAAATCCAAATCTACAATACGAAAACTGCCACTGCAAAAAACACACAATATTGAGGTATACAAAGCAGTGGTTGCAGAAATGATACATTATTATCGACAATAACATAATGTTTATTGTAGTAGTTTACGTGAGTAATACCATATAAACAAATTTTAGTTCGCACTCATTCAAAGTATAGAGCAAGCCTCCCAATGGGAATGCCATTGGGGAAAGCTTTAACGGTTTTTTAACAATATTGCTTCGGATGTTGACATATCCCACGTAAACGTGGGTGAGTTCCGACGAATGCTATTTTGTATGCATTAAAGTAGAGTTTGTCGGAGCTTATTCAGTTGACTTCCTTGCCAATTTAAAATTATTATTTTTTCTACTACTTTTTAATATTGAATTTTATTCTGTTTTTTTATTTATTGCAAAAGTTTTAAATTTATAATTTGACAATATTTTGCAATGTTAAATATAATTAAATCAAATTTGAATCGTTCAAATTATGTACACTCCCACAGATTTTGTCACTAACGACCCGGGTTTCGCCTTTCGGCATCTTCAGGCGTTCAAGCGCTTGAACGCCTGAAGATGCCGAAAGGCGAAACCCGGGTCGTTAGTGACAAAATCTGTGGGAGTGTACATAATTTGAACGATTCAAATTTAATATTGAAATTCCACCAAGCACCTTCAGTCGAAATCTTAAATTATATAATAAAATTAGGTTAACGGTAATTTTCACGGCGAAATCAAAATAAAACGTCCTGCACGCGTCAAGCATGAATGTGTGCCGGCTCCACAACGGAGCACAGCGCAAATGCTCATATGCGTCGCACGTGTCTGTGTGGTCTATTCTTCTCCATGTAATGTAAAATTTGTTCAGCTCTGCGTTGCGTCAACTGTATCAGCAAATGCTTGGTCTAAAAAGCTTTTGTTAATCTTATAATGAAGACAGCACTCTTTATTAAAAGTATATTATTTTTCTTAACCTTGTTTAAATATGACAAAGAAGTATGCTTTATTTTTACCGCACATACATATTATCCAAGTTGTCTTTAACAGATAGTAATTGGAATTGTAACATAAAAATATAATAAATTAATTAACAATCCAAATGTACTATCTACTCTAACTTGAATTCTAAGCTAACATCAAACTCTTATATTTAATTTGGTTTTTATTACATTTCGAAGTACTTCAGTTAATTGTTTTATTCTTAAATATTTTAAATAATGGTCGAGAAATTAAAGCCTGTTTGCACAAATTTATTCAAATCTAGCGGGTTAGCTTTTACCGAAAAACTTTCTCAGGATATTGTAGCAAAGTGCTGCCACTTTCATTAGTACGGTGACCATAATTTAGTGACCAAAACTAGGTATTGATCATCTTCATTAATAATAATCTTTTAATTGTAAATGCCATGATGAAACAATATACACTTATTAAAGTTAAGTAGATGTTAGGTCAGTAGTGCAGTGAATAACATCGTTCACTTCCGTGATGGATCTTACGTGTTTGAATCCTAAGTCAAACAGCATTTTTTAAAACCGATTTATAGATTTCTGCTTTTGATGTCTAAAAAATTCCATCTCACCTCTTCAATCATAAAATGACGGGACGTAGCGAAAAAAATTAGCTAACCATTAGTCATATCCTTACCTTACCCTTTCTAAACCTACTCTCTTAAAAAAAGGTTGAGCAATTGGGTAACAAGCAGTTCCCGTAGAAAATCTTATATTTACATACCTTCATTAGTATGCCATATGCACCACATTAGTAACGTACACAAAACTACACATGATTTTTGCGCTAACTTGCGGCAGGGGGCACCACAATAAAGATGATTCGCCAATTGTGTTCTAGTTGGTTAGGGCTTCCTTTGCCGATCAGACTAGTCTGGTTTCAATCCCCAGCAAGGTCAATGTCATATATATTATATTTTTCAAATTTAAATTTAATATCTATGAAATGAGTGTGTGTGATGTCATTTCTTTTTGATTTGATAGTGACTTTCAAAAAAAAAATTATCGAGTTTATCTCGTATGATTTTTCAACTTAAAAATATTTGACGTATTGACATTAGCTGTAATACCATTTTTTTTTAATTTAAATATAAATAAAAGAAAGTATTATATTATTGATTATTATTTTTTTAAAGATCTTGTATCAAAACGAGAAAAATAATTTTCAGTTAATGCTCTATACACGACTTTGATTTTTTTCATTATAAGTGTATTTAATTATAAATATTGATATATGTATGTAAGAGTTAACATAAATATAAATTTTTAAGTTTGCTCTTTATTAGTTTTTTTTAAGTTGCATTCTGTGGGTATTAGTAATATTTCTGTGGAGGCCTCGAATATAAAACAAACGTCATCCAAATTAATATTAAGTATCTGCAATGAAATTTGATACAAGTAATTTGATTATTTCACATTCAATTTACTTGTACGGCAAAATTTTAATAATAGTTTCAAAAAACATTTTTTTTCAAAATAGAATCGCTCTCAAATTAGTATCTTTCCCACAAAAAGAAATTTCGTCATAGTGACCCTATATTCTTTTAGTCTTTCAAACGACATTTTGATATCTTGAATTGCCCAATGTCGCTCGCTTGTTATTGTAAATAAAAGAAGCAATTTGTCTTTGTTTTAACTGTTCAAGGTACAGTGGGCATCCTACAAAGATCTTTAAGAAACATTTTAGAGTTTAATATATTTGATATTTTCATTCTTTGACTAAATTTGATTCTGTTTTTTTTTATTTTAATATTTCAAACGAATATTTTTGCAATATTGATTAAATTTTCTGATCGAAGATTTTAACGAATAATAATGAAAACGGTCACAATGGAGTGGAAGATAAAAACAAAAATATAACTTGTTTTACTTGCGTGGAGAAAAAAATAAAACAATCTCTTTATATATAATAATATCGTTACATTACACATTACATTACATTAGTAACTATTTTTAATTTATTCCAAATAATCTTCAAACACATTACATTTAAATATTACTTTTTTGCATTAATAAAAATAATTATCTGTAGAAATGTATGTTTTTGTCTGTACTCTGCTGAGTAAGGCCTGTCTCGTTTTCTTTTATGGTGTAAAGTTGGCTTAAAAGACATTCCTAAATCATTGCAGTAATTAAAAAGTTAGCGCGTTCAACTGTAAAGTAATTGTTTTTGACAGCCCTGAAACAACAATATTAGATTAATAATCATTACTACAAAAGCCCTAAATGGTTTCCTTATTACGACCAAAAACAAAGCCACTGACATTTTTACATAAATCGCCATGACAACTTTCACGAAAATGATTTTAATATTATGATTTATTAAAAAAATAACATCGCAGGGTAGTGTGGGAATTATGTACCTTATTATTATGTATTTATAATTTTAATTAGAGTGCTGCATTTTTTTGATGTTTTAACCTTCAAAATGCCATCGGATACTACACACGGATAGACCTTTTTTTGTAACACACTTTTAACGTAAATAATAAGGCTGTATTTTTTGAAAAATACTTTTTTTTAATAAAAAATATGTTTTTAATTACTGTGATGCTTTTTTTAATAAATCTAACCGATTCTAAAAAATATATATATCATATGCCGGTGATACTATGAATATTGAATACAAATAGTTGAGAAGCAAACATTCAAAAAGTGATACTTCACAAAATTTGAAAAATGCCGTTTAATATCAATTCTGATAGCCCACAATAAAATTTATGAATCGAAATCGCAATTAGTGTTCAAAGAAGGTTTTTTACTACAAAAATTAAATAATAAAGTTGACACATTCAAGCAAAAATTATCATTTGCCAAGCTTTGTATTTGTGTGACAAATCACTTTTTCAATGTTTGCTCCTCAGTTTTATAAGCCATATTTTACAGCCTACTCCGTGGTCAAATGATCAACGTCGATGGCTTCGATTGCGGAGCTCAGATTTTTGAATCCCAACACTTGTAGTTTAATAAATAAATAAAATAATTGAAATTTGGATTTGCGTTCGAATACACGAATGTCTGTGATGTTTGAAATTCTTTCTCACACATCATACCTTTAAAAGTGTGCGTGGCTTAAGCGATTAGTTTACCACTAGTCCTGGTTTATTCTTATCTTTTTATATCTACTCTCTTAATTAAAGAAAGGTGGAGCAACTGATTTACTAGCAGTTTTCGTAGAAACAATTCTGTTGAAGCTCTATAAGTACCTTTTATGCACCTCGTTAAGCACGAACATTGTCAAAAATACACATGCGAAAAATACACTGCGGAAAGAAAAAAGGACGTAACCCACAGTTTTTTCAAAATAGATTTGTTTCGATTATCGCAATGTATCCAATTTGATACACGTTATATCAAAAGGATGTAAGCAGCAAATGCCGAATTAGTATCTAAATTTAGCATTTAAGTTTGAAAAAAGTTGGGCTTGTGAAAATTGAGACCAAGAAAAAAGACCGAAAGAAAAGTTTTTTCTAGAAAATTTCTTAAATTAATATTAGATTATGTCAATTAAACACCAGTTTAGAAATCTCCGCGCACTTCAAGGTTGTATTTATTTCATATTTTTCATATGGCCGAAAATCATCAAAACACGTTTTTTGTGTGGGTTACGTTATTTTTCCTTTCCAAAGTCGACATATATTTCATATTATCACATGTTCATTACAACAAAACCTTTTTTTATTTTAGATGAATTCGGTGGAATCTTTGAGTAAATTCGTTTTTAATCTTAAATTAGAATTGATAACTCTGTTATTCCATTTTTTTAATAACTATAGGAAGACAAATGTTGTTAATTATAATTTCATATTGTCTTTTACAGTCAAAATAATGAAAACAATCCTTCAAAGCTAAAAAAATCATATATTTAAAAAAAAAAAACATAGTTTTGATTTAAATTTGAGCTTTGCACCTTTGGGTAGGTGTTTCTCAGCCAATTTATCAGGAAAGTGAGATGTGTCACGAAGAATTATTAAAATTTAATAATATAAAAACCATTAACCGGTCTGCGGTTGAGTAGTCAACGTCGTTGGATTTAGTTTCGGGGCTCACTGGTTCAAATCCTAGTACCGACAGATTTTTAATCGATTTATAGACTTTTTTTCGACGGCATGGAAACCTAAAACGTCTTCCCATTTCCTATCTGATTGGCTAAACCACTAGTCCTATCTTAGCCGAATCATTATATATCTACTAAACTCTTAAAAAAACACTTTTTGAGATAAATTTTATTAGTACTTAATATTTTTCACATTGGGATTAAATATAACTACTACACACTTTTAACTTTGAGAAAAACATTTTACTCTTGTTGTGTCACAAAATCATAATTGATTCAACGTGTCAATAACTCTAAAAGTTTAAAAACACTGTTCTATGATGGCAGTATTAATGTTTGGTGATGACATAAATATCATATATATACGATGTTCAAAAATTATCCATAAATCAAAGATAATGACAAAAATACTGGCCAAGGTTATGGCCGATTTGATGAACGGTGTAATAATATAATGTATGCCGCCATAAAAGAAGAAAAAGGCGACATGGTTATATTAGGGCGACACAAAAACGTTTTCGCGCTATTAGCATTAAATAATACGGCGACAAAAGTCTTTTCAGGTGGATGCGGTCGTTCAAACTTTCTCTGTGGGCATTAACACATTGGTGTAACGACCCGGATATACAGATAAGAAATTTACGGAAATATTTGCGTGCGTCTTTTTGTCATTTTTAACTAGACCGGGTCTTACGGAGAAAACATTAGCTATTTATATAGGATGTCAATTAGACGATCCGATGGAGACAGTAGCATGTGTAATATGTGGGTAATAACTCAAAAAAAAATGTTTTTCGATGTCGAGTATGTCAATAATATCATAAGGAACAGACAGTTGTCAGTCGTAATTTTTGTTTTAATATTTAATAATATGTTCTCATGTTTTTAACCGAGAAATCCACGCCATTGGTTTCAATAACGGTGTTCACAAGATTGCATTCCTGTACGTACATTTTCATAAATTATTTTTTCAATCGAGAGTAAAAAGCACTTTACAGAAAAAGCACAGAGAAGAACAACTTCTGTTAAAAGGAAAGCAACTCTCGTATTTTATGCAACGTTTTAGTAGTTTTTTAACAAGTAGTTTTGATTTTTTATTAATATATAAGTATGCAGACATACCTAATACCAAACGTTCTAGTGGAAACAAAACGATGAAACCACTGTTAGGTATTCACTATCATTTTTTTAGAAAGGCATTAGATTGAAAAAAGTAACACTTTTATGTACAAATCATACATTTTTTAATAAAGACCAAGACCTGTTTCGTTTATCACGAGTTCATCATTTAATAATGCTTGTGATGGTCTAGTTTTTTTCTATTAAAAAATGTCTACAAAAAAGTGATTATTTTTTTATAAAAAAATATTGGTGCCATATTTTATTTTTCTGATACGTTGGTGTGTTGAAAATAGGTTTACCGGAAGATGAATGTTGAAAATATAACTAACAGTTATTATAAGTAGGCATGTATAGACAATATAGTAGAGGGATACGTATACTATATAATAGAGCAAAATGAACAGCTGTCATAGTCTTCAAATTAACTATTGAGAATAACTTAAAACTAAAAGAACGCCTGTATCTATTTTCGAATTGAAAATGTATTTCATACGAATAAATTGAATTGTATAACTTACATAATATTGACCCATAATCGGCAAAAAAAAATGGTAAATTTCGTTTTAAGCCAATAATCACCTAAGGCATTGGTCGGCAAAGTGCGGCTCCGGAGCTGCATGCGGCTCTTTGGCCCCTTAAGTGCGGACATTAATATACTGATTTGGCGCCCAATGGCTCCCAATATATTTTTAAATTGTTTGTAATGTTCATATTTGGCTCTTTGGCGAATAAGTTTGCCGACCACTGACTTAAGGCGTCAGTGACAAAATTTTAAGAACGTTTTCTCATTCGCCTGATATTTTTCAAGGCCTGTGCATTTTAGTGTTTTGACTTGTTATCGTTTGTTCCACATGGACCACTGTTGAGAAACGCTGATCTAGATAATTAAAAGTAGTCAGACAATTGTATTTTAAAACCAGGATAGACATTAGCCATATATTACTATTTACTAACCGCACTTAAGGAATTCCTTTTTAGAACTTAATTTAAAAAAAACCTTCTTTTGTAAAATTTTAAAATTGTCGGTTACAATTTTCTTCCTATTAAGTGTCGATATTTTTTTTAAATCACCACTTTTTGTAGGAAAACGTAGATATAGCTATTAATAGGAATCGATACAAACCGTAGGAGGTGTCCGTTACGATGATAAATGACTTTTCACATGTTAATTTCATGTTGCAAATAAAGAAGTAAACAAGAAGCATTCTGTCTTCTTTAGTGTTAAGGATCCAGAAGGTCTAACCAAAGTGAAAGTTTTCTCGAAGAGGTTGCGTTCTGTTTTACATCACAAACACTTGTTAGAGGTTTTCTCGCTTAACTTTTTTGGCCTTGTGGCATACCTCGAAACCTGTGGGTCGTTCACGTGGGAGAAAGTTTCGAGATTTTGTGACGATTCCCTTGTACCTTAGTCGAACAAACTTTTTGCAATAATATTGATTTGAAGATTGCGGGATATTCAAATATCTTTCAAAATGTATATAATTCAATATGTTATATAATACATTAGTATTATTTATTATTATATTATTTACATGCTCCCAATTTATTCTTACGTGGGCGAAACTATGACCAAAAACTTTTATTTATAAAAACTTATACCTCGCTTACGAGGTATGAGTCACCAGTTCCAAGGGCCGTTCGATTGATCAACTCATTGCCTAGAAGAAGTGGACATTTTTAGTGACAGTATTTGTGAACTGTTTGTTAAATTTTACTATTTTATTTCTTGATTTTGTTGTAGTATGTAGTTTTATTTTATATTTTGTCTCATTATATTTCTCAAGTACATGGCGAATTGGCGTCAGCTGTTATGTCATGTACTGTACTTTTAATTTTTAACAATAAATAATACAATAATCAGTAGCTTAGTACTATGTCCGTGAATATGCTAAGGATCCAGTGGCTGATTACTCTATAGTAGCGATTTCCAATCTGGGAGGCGTGGACTATTGCAAAGAGAAGCGCGAACAGTCCAAAATATGTATAATATAATATTTGCCATTTAGACCGTGTCTTTATTACTGTATGAAATAAAGGATGGGTAGGCACGAAGATACTTTTTTCTTCAAAGGGAGGCGTAGTAACATAAAGGTTGGAAACCACTGCTCTATAAGCAAATGAGGCTCGGGCTTGAGGCCTCAAAAATAGCTTTTAGTTTATATAGTTTTAAATAGTAAATAGTTTTATTTTTAATACGTAAATGGGTAGAGGATTTGAATTTCTATATTTGTTTATTTATTCCTAGAATAATAGGAAATAATTAAAACATGTAACTTGTATTGGTATGTCTTTATTCGATTTATATAACTGATCAGCACACATTAAAAAAGTGCTTTGTCACACATATACAGAGCTTGGGAAATGATGATTCGAGTGTTCGAGAAATCACGGTTTGTTTGAATGTGTCAACTTTGTGATTTATTTTTTATAGGAAAAAACCTTTTTGAACACTTACTTATTGTGATTTATATTCATAGATTTTATAAGGGAACAAATTAAATGGTCAGAATAAAAATATTATACGGTCAGAATATTTCATAACCATTTTGGTTAGGTCAGGTTTTTTTTAATTTCATTTAAATTATGACTATTTTCACTGACCGATATATTAGGACCATTTAATATAAATTCTGACCAATGAAATATAAATTCTGACCGGAAACATACGAGCCATTTTATTATGGACTTTTAGAAATCAATTTTTGAATCAATTGTAATGAAATTTTAATTTTTTTTCGAAAAATAGTAAGAGCGCTATTTTAAACTCTGTCTAGGGGTGGCACACTGAATAGATGTTATATTTTAATAGACATAATTTCCGTTGTATTCGTGTACATGCAAAAAAAGACATCGTAAAATCTGATCTAGGTAATGTAAAATCCATATTTCTCACAAAATAATGGCAATGTGAAAAGTTTCATGAAGTAGTTACGATCTTAAGCCGTGCAACATCGCTGGTCTTATGAACACTCGTAAAACAGCTATCTATCAATATTATCAAGCTTAAACTATAAAGTAAGTTTGCCAGATACTACGGTACTTATGCAAATATATATACAAGATGTATTACCTTTTATAAACTTATATATTTAGCCAAAAATAGTTTTGATAATACATTTTCTTAACCTTGTGATTATCATGATGAAACGTACAGGTAGTAACAATAGTTTGAACATTAACATGACCTGATATACGCGTATAAGAAAAAAGCTATAAATTCCTTCTCTCACTTTTCGATCCTTTAATAACAAGTCGTAGCGAGAGCGATTAGCTTACAACAAGTCACGTCTTAGCCAGCGATGGGCTGCCAATACGGTAACAAGGGTCTCGCTAAATCTTATGGCTTTTCGTGCTGTTCTGGGGAAGGTGTGATTTTTTTTTCACTCATGTGCAATTATAGTTATTTAAACAATCGAATGTTACTTTATACACTTATATTTTGCAACAGTACACAGTATATCTTAATTTATTCAATATCAATATCTGAAAAATGTACGCCAGAAAACCCAAATGTATATTATAACTTTCTTAATCTAAATATATTGCATATTTATAGATTATATAACGCGAATATCTGAGAAAAATATTTATCTTAACTTAACAAGGGGCTCGCCGGCCTGAGTAATATTTAACAAGAGGCTCGCGCGAGCCCCTGCGAGCCCCTGCGTGCCCCCTCCAGCCCACCCCTGGTCTTAGCCTTATCCTTCTTTCTCTAGTCGGTTGAGCGACTAAGTAACTAACAGTTTTCTTAGAAAAACGTCTGTTGAGATGCCTCCATTAGCATCATCGTGAGCGGACATGGATAAAAAAGTTATTTATAAAAATCACGTGTCTATGATAATGCTATATTTTTGGAGGTATTTTATATGGAATGTCGAATAGTGGTACTCGCCTGGTCCTGCAATTCTAATCGGCCATGATTTTTGCTTATATTCAGCGGTGGGCTGCTAAAACACTTACAAGGGGTTCGCTTTATATCACTCCGATAGAATACTTAAATAAGCAGTCGATTGTTACTTATAATATGTAACAATATGCAATCTACCGTGAACTTATCTATGTAAATGGCTATAAATGTACTATTGTGTATACTGAAACTGTCCTAGATAATATATACGTCAGGAATTGCAGTTGAGTACTCATTTGATCTGAGAATATTGTTGTATCTTAAATTAACAAAGGGCTCGCGCGGGCCCCACCAAGCCCCCTCCAACCCACCCCTGCTTATATTTAATGCTGGTATTTACTGCATCAGTATTCAATATGATATACCGAAATGCCGATAATAGTAATTATTACAATCGCCCCTTATTTAAATCCATTCATAATACCTATGAATAGAGTATGGTTTTGTTAAGTGACTCTTTTGAAGTACAGAACAATTGTGTAAGAGATGATTAATTTTTAAAAAAATGGACATGAGAGAAAGAGAAAATTACATTTTGTATATCGCTGCATGGCAGTTTATTATGCCCACATCTAGTTTAATTATAAAACAGTTATTATTTTCTACTATTGAACTACTTCTTTCAAATTTTAAAAATGGTACCCCTTTAGCATCGTACATCAGGATACCCCGTTTTCTAGTGGTTACATAAACGTCAAAAAGAACATGTTGTTCTTTGAAATGGCTCGGCTATCCGATTATGATCGATGCAGAATGAAATCAGCGGCGGAAGTGTCGCCTCCTTCCGGTCACTTTGTCAAGCGCTAACGAGTCGCATGTTCAATATTTACGACCATAGATAATAATATAAATTGCCCCTTGTCTGTCATAATCACGAGCATAATAATATTATCATAAAGGTTTATTTACAGTACATCTAAATTACTTACAATTGAAATTTTCTTTAATCAAAAATTATACCGAAAATCTTATACCACAATATTTTTATTATATTTTATTTTATGATTAAATATAAACGTGGTTTTATTATATATTGTAAGCATTTTTTTTCTCAGTGCGGATTATATAGAACCTTACCAGAGCTTATCTCAAGAATAGTTTTTCCACATGAGCTGCCTGTTACTTAGTTTTCAACCTAGGAACAAAGTTATACATCATATTAATAAGCAATATTATTGCAACCGAACTATTTAATTATGTTACGTATCAATTTGTGAAAATAAACACATGATTATTCATTACTTAGAATTAATTTTGTGTAACGTTGAAATGTAAATTCCAAGTATTGCAATGCGAGTTTAAACAAAACAATTATTAGGCTTTCACCGAAATATCAGTTTTTGTTTTGACGTTTGTTTGCTGAATTTGACGCTAACCACACAAAATGCAATCAAATTCATTCAGATAGAATCAATTTCGTTCTGGGTCGTAGCCTTGTAGTTTTGGTTTTTACCGGTTCAACCCCAGGACATTTTGAAAAAACACTTTATGAATTCATGTTTGAGAAATGAGTGGATGTCTGGTATAAAACGTATCAAATGCGATTAAGTAATCATGTATCTTCTCCTAGTCCAGTGGTCGACAAACTGCGGCTTCTTGGCCCCTTGAGTGTGGATTGAACTACGCATTAGTCGGTTTTCGGTCATAAAAATTAGAGCTGGAAGGGGCGATCTCAACAAACGTACCTCCATCAGATTGAGGACCTTCTAATCTAAATTCAGTTTAAGAGTACCTTTATCAAGTTAATTACAATCTACTTACTTATATAGTTAAAGTTAATAAATATTGGCTCTCAAAACAAATTTCAATCGTTGTATAGTTTATATTTTGCTCAGTTGAATAATGAATTTGCCGACCACTGTCCTTGCCCATCTGTTTATCCTCGCCTTATCTGATAAGGGTGACTAAACAACAATCGGTTTTTGTAAAAACAAACTTCTGTTGAGATGCTCCGTTTTGTGTATATAATATATGCTCTACTGAAGATATGGTTGGAAAAAAGGGTAAATTTATCTCTGGCACAAGACTTTGCTTGCTAAGCTGGCGATATTGTACTCAAGCGTTCTAACAAAATATCAACCCTTAGAGTGCTAGATAAACAACGCAACACCTTTGCTTTTACTTACGCGTCTTTCAGTTCCACCTTTTCTTACATTTGGCGTCTAAATTTGCCACAGAGGCAACATACGAGCAGTGCAGTGTTTGATGATTCTTAAATAAACTATAACAAAATATTTTTGATGCATAAAAAATAGTGCGTCGCTTGGTGGAACAAATAAAATACTACTGGTCCTTGGTAGGTAATTGAAATATTGCAATACACAATATAAATGAGATACATACGTCTTGCAATATACTACGTGCATACAAGTAAGTTAAGTAGTCTTTACGACTTTCACTGTCTGTGATATGCGGTGTCCATTGCAGCCAGCCTCTTGATAGATTTTACTACGGCCGGCGAGCCCCTTGTTAATTTAAGAGAAAACAATATTCTCAAATCAAATTAGTACATAACTACAATTTCTGATATATATATTATCTACGACAGCTTCAATATACACTTAAATTTGAATCATTCAAATTATGTACACTCCCACAGATTTTGTCACTAACGACCCGGGTTTCGCCTTTCGGCATCTTCAGGCGTTCAAGCGCACGGATGAACTTGAACTGACGCTTAGTAAATGGATGTTTCGTGTTTATATATTAAATAAATGTATCACTGAGTCTAAAGCCATCGCTGGCGAAAAAGGGTAAGCTCATGGGAATTCCCAAAGATTTGAGTAGTGAGTGGTTTTTAGAATTATATTTATTTGTTTGT
Organism: Himalopsyche anomala; assembly: GCA_031772345.1. Classification (NCBI taxonomy): domain Eukaryota; kingdom Metazoa; phylum Arthropoda; class Insecta; order Trichoptera; family Rhyacophilidae; genus Himalopsyche; species Himalopsyche anomala. The sequence goes on from CM062829.1 coordinate 5,388,822, forward strand.
CGGCAAAGGTTTTATGATATTATTTATGATATTATTTATATAGGGTATAGAAGTGGAGACCCAGGAAGGTTTAATATCTCGTTCAAAATCGGAAGACTATGTAACTGTGCCCTATTAATTTCTAAAATTTCCTGGAAAAAGAGCTTATGACTGTCCGTATTTGGGTGTAACATTTTTATCCCCTGTTCCTGATTGAACACGTGTCCTTCCGAAATTAAGTGATTAGCAAAAGTAGACGTGTCCTTTTTCAGTCTAAAGGCTGCCATATGCTCTAATACCCTGATTTTTAAAGTCCTCTCTGTTTTGCCGATATAAAATTTATTACAACAAGAGCATTGTAATCTATAAATTCCAGATTTATTTAGGTAATGTATTTTATCTTTATTGTTAACTAATAATTTGCCTAAAGAGCTTTTACAGTAAAAGGCTGGTCTAACACTATCAGCTAGTTGTTTTTTAATTTTAAGACTAGTATTTCCTAAATAAATGATTCTACGCCAATACCTAGTATGATCTATGTCCTTTGACAATGTACCTTGAAATAACATTTTTTCTGCAAGTTTAGTTTGTTTTTTTGATAAAAGATTGTCTATAAGAGACATATCGTATCCATTGTTGATGGCGATTTGTTTGATGATTTTTAATTCGATATTAAAGTTCTTTTCATTCAAAGGAACACTCACAAGTCTATGAATTTCTGAATGAAAAGCGGCTAGTTTATAAGAAAATGGGTGCATTGAATCCTTATGTATCACGGTATCCGAAAACGTAGGCTTCCGAAATATTTTAAATTCGTGAGAACCGTTTTCAATATTAATATTTAGGTCAAGAAAGTTAATATTCTTGCCTCCGACTTCTAACGTGAATTTAATATTTTTATCTAATGAATTTATAAAGTTATGAAAGTTAGTTATTTGTCTATCCGTTCCATTAAACAAGCAAATAATATCGTCTACATATCGGAACCAATAGACTATAGGTTTGGCTTCTGTTTTGTTTCTAAAAATTTTATCTTCTAAATAGTTCATATAAAATTCAGCTAACAACGGCGACAGACAGTTCCCCATCGCAAGGCCTTCTGTTTGTTTATAAATTTTATTGTTAAATTGGAAATAATTCTGGCCAACGCAAACATCTAATATATTTAGTAACTCTTTTGTTACTATTGGGTTGACTCTACTAGAGTCTTACTCTTACTTACTCTTGCTCTTACTTACTCTTACTAGAGTCAACCCAATAGTAACAAAAGAGTTACTAAATATATTAGATGTTTGCGTTGGCCAGAATTATTTCCAATTTAACAATAAAATTTATAAACAAACAGAAGGCCTTGCGATGGGGAACTGTCTGTCGCCGTTGTTAGCTGAATTTTATATGAACTATTTAGAAGATAAAATTTTTAGAAACAAAACAGAAGCCAAACCTATAGTCTATTGGTTCCGATATGTAGACGATATTATTTGCTTGTTTAATGGAACGGATAGACAAATAACTAACTTTCATAACTTTATAAATTCATTAGATAAAAATATTAAATTCACGTTAGAAGTCGGAGGCAAGAATATTAACTTTCTTGACCTAAATATTAATATTGAAAACGGTTCTCACGAATTTAAAATATTTCGGAAGCCTACGTTTTCGGATACCGTGATACATAAGGATTCAATGCACCCATTTTCTTATAAACTAGCCGCTTTTCATTCAGAAATTCATAGACTTGTGAGTGTTCCTTTGAATGAAACGAACTTTAATATCGAATTAAAAATCATCAAACAAATCGCCATCAACAATGGATACGATATGTCTCTTATAGACAATCTTTTATCAAAAAAGCAAACTAAACTTGCAGAAAAAATGTTATTTCAAGGTACATTGTCAAAGGACATAGATCATACTAGGTATTGGCGTAGAATCATTTATTTAGGAAATACTAGTCTTAAAATTAAAAAAACAACTAGCTGATAGTGTTAGACCAGCCTTTTACTGTAAAAGCTCTTTAGGCAAATTATTAGTTAACAATAAAGATAAAATACATTACCTAAATAAATCTGGAATTTATAGATTACAATGCTCTTGTTGTAATAAATTTTATATCGGCAAAACAGAGAGGACTTTAAAAATCAGGGTATTAGAGCATATGGCAGCCTTTAGACTGAAAAAGGACACGTCTACTTTTGCTAATCACTTAATTTCGGAAGGACACGTGTTCAATCAGGAACAGGGGATAAAAATGTTACACCCAAATACGGACAGTCATAAGCTCTTTTTCAAGGAAATTTTAGAAATTAATAGGGCACAGTTACATAGTCTTCCGATTTTGAACGAGATATTAAACCTTCCTGGGTCTCCACTTCTATACCCTATATAAATAATATCATAAATAATATCATAAAACCTTTGCCGACAAACAAATAAATATAATTCTAAAAACCACTCACTACTCAAATCTTTGGGAATTCCCATGAGCTTACCCTTTTTCGCCAGCGATGGCTTTAGACTCAGTGATACATTTATTTAATATATAAACACGAAACATCCATTTACTAAGCGTCAGTTCAAGTTCATCCGTGCGCTTGAACGCCTGAAGATGCCGAAAGGCGAAACCCGGGTCGTTAGTGACAAAATCTGTGGGAGTGTACATAATTTGAATGATTCAAATTTAATATTGAAATTCCACCAAGCACTTTCAGTCGAAATCTTAAATTATATTCAATATACACATTCGTACAGTTCCAGCCATTTGCATTGATTAGTTTATGGTAAACTGCATATTGTTTCATATTATAAGTGTATTAAGTAACAATCGTTTGCTAATTTAAGTATTGCATATAATTGCATAGAAATGATAAATTGATTTGAGATTAAGTAAGCCCCTTTTAAAGTATTGGCAGCCTTCCCCTGATTGCAGCTGAAATACACATTTTCAGTAATGTATTCATTAGTCAAAATTGATCTTCGAGAACATATTTCTGATAAAACTATCGCTTATAACCATCAAACATAGTTATATTTTTTAGTTTAGAGGTGCTGATTCTACCTTAACGTTAATTAGTGTTATTAAACATTTTCTAATACTTTTGAATGTATGGAAATCTGTCTTCGAATACTTTGATTAATTGTGTAACTTCATTTTCATTTTTTTTAAATATATCCTCACGATAAATGCTATCTAATAATATTAAATTAATTCCATTATTTGACCGTGATTGATATTCGTAATGCATGGATTTTTGTTACATACGCTTTGATAACTTGGGTCGCAGTCTTGAGTCTGCAATGAGCTGCGTACTGTAAATAAGTGTTTTAGTACAAAAATATTGTACGTCCAGTTTTGTATATTTTATTCAGGGCTGTGGAGTCGGGTGCAATAAGGACAACTCCGATTCCCACTTCAGCTTTTAATAAAAAGCCGACTCCGACTTCGAATTGATTTTTTCAAATATTTCCGTTTTACTAACATATCTGTATACCATCAGATCACTCTAGTTTACTAGAATAATTCTAGTAGATTTCACCTATCGATATGATGAAAAGATAAGTTTTCAATAAATAATTTTGAAATTTTCTCCGATTCATTTCTTTATAAAAGCAAAATTAGATATTAGTTAGTTTATTTTTTTTTACAATGACCATTAATTAATTATATTAAATATAATATCACTAACGAGTGATTTACTTATATTTATTTTTTGAACACTATCAAATAATTATTTGGATAGTTCTCACCCTCTCACTGTGTTGTCGTTTGCACTGCTTTATCATTTACCTTTAACAACCTGCAAAGGCTCTCACGGAGCGGAAGCTAACTCCGGAAGTGACCACCTCTTTTACGCCATATTTCTTTTACACGAGAGAAAACCTTCACAGCCTTCCAGCCTCCAGGTATCGTCTTGAAACCCTTGAAGCGTGTACGTCTCAGCACAGCTTAATTGGATTTTCTGTTTATTTCGTTAATGCCTCATAATAGTTGAGCCTTGGTTTTCTTAATATTTTTATAATTAACGTGTTAATTGTATTTGAAGAACTCATAGCTTTACCTTAAATTTAAACACTATTTCTACTAATTTTGCTTTCTTTATTTTTGTTCATTGTTGGTTTCGTTAATTGTAAGCATTATCAGCTGAGCTTCATCAATTGATATTGCTTGCAATGAGCAAAAACATTCATGATCTAAAATAAAGGCTGTGAAATAAATACAAAAGATGTTTTGTTTTTTAGAATAACAAAATGCCTTTCTAACAAGAATTGACAGTGAACACATAAAATGTTTCTTCAAATTAACTTAACGAGAGCTTAACAAACAAAATAAACGTCACAAAAGTACATAAACAAGACTTAAATTTTTAAATTGAAACATTTTTTGATAAACTTGAGCTGACATTTTCATGAACACGTAAACGGCCATCTTTATAAGACAAAATACATGACGTTTGTTTTATATAAAAATGAAGCACATTATTTTTTACTTATAAAACTTAATAAAATTAACGAAACTGGTATTAATAATATGCTTTTTCATCGAAAACAGATGCCAAGTAACCATGATAAAATATAAATTAATTGATTCGGAGCATTGCCAAAGTATAATTAATTAAAATGTATAGTACATATACATATTAGTAAAAAATATTGCTTAGCAGGGCATCGTTCATGCACCGTTGCAGTGTAATTAAAATTAAATTCACGTAAGCGAAAATTTTCATTTTAATTTCCTATCTATATGCTAGATCCAATTTTTACTGGTGCATGAAAATTACCGTTTTCCCCAAAACCGAATTAAAATCTGTCCAGTTAACATTTTTTGTGAAAACTTTTCCCCATTATGTTTTGTCATAGGCTTCGAAATAATCTCACCAAAATTTAACATGGCATAAATATATTTATTATTAAATTATTATTCATTCGCAACATAGTGACAATTGTGTCCAGGGCCGAATTTTGTTGAGATAACGTACACGAGGTGATTATTGGTTAAAATGTTACAATACCTACTTTTAGGGTTATAATTATTGGATGAAGATGTAATGTATGCATTTTTTTTTGTGGACTAGTGATTCAGACGTCTCGATTTTTTTCATGTCCCGGCACACGGCTTGAGATCGAAATATTGTAGTAATTTCTATTAAAAATATTTTTATGCACGAATCTGTCTGTAACTCAAAACTTGTTCAAACTTATTTATATGTTAAATATTGAAAAAAATGAATAAATTTTATTGTAAATGCTTAAAAATATTAGTATAAAAATAGCAACGTATTTAGTTCTACAGTTTTTATAATATTAGTAAATAGCTATTTCGGATTTTGCCACCGTCAGAACTATGTTTAATCTTACATTTTGTTGAGCTATATATACTGGCTCCGAAACAGCGGTGGGCTGCCAATATCTTAACAAGGGGCTCGGTAAACCTTATCAATTTTTTATACATCACCGCTCCCAAAGCATATGGCTTCCTAATAAAGGTATTTCAACAAAAGTTTTTTTCTACGAGAACTTCTTAGTCGCCCAACCTCTCTTTTCCAAAGAGATTAGCAAGGATATAATGATAAGGCTAAGACAAGACTAGTAATTAACTAATCGCTCACGTAACGCCCAGTTGAATTGAAGTATCGGAACAGTGGGAGTGAATTTTCAGACATCACAAACACCCATGCCTTCGAACAGAAAATCGATCGAAAAAATGCTTTTTCGTACTGAGACTCGAACCCGTTAGGTCCGGCACGGAAGCCCACAACGCTAAATAAAAAAAAAATAAGGGCCAACTAAGTCTTGTTTCATAATAAAATTGAACCATCTACATTCTACAGTAATTGCAGTTATATGCTGATTTGATCTAAGACGAATGATTTCCTATCTTAACAAGGGGCTCGCGCGAGCCCCTACACAATACATCTTGTTATTAACTCTAATATCTTAATTCATATTACATTTATTAAATATGACTTTAGTGTTTCGAAAAACGATTAGCAATATGGGATTCTTCAAGGTTAATTGAGATAAATTAAACTGATATTTATTATTTATTACATTACGGGTTTACCATAAAAGATGAAGGGAGCCAAGTGACATTTTAGAAAAAAATAAATTAGTTGATTTGTTATATTCAACACGTCTTAATGTATCGTGAAAATGAATTAATATCAGTTAAAACACATTACAATAGTGTATGTATCATGTATTTATAGAACCTTTGTAAAATAAACATATGCAATCTACCAAAACACCAAGTAAAAACGTGATTTTACTTAAAAGTCCAAGAAACAAGTTTTACCATTTTACTAGTTGGCTCACTTCATTTCTCGAGGGGTCAATTGTGTAAAACTAATTTTAAAACCAAATTATTCAACACTGATAATCGTTTTTAAATATTATATTTATACATATTAATTTAGCATATTTTAAGACCGATTAGTGCTTATTTTTAACTTCTACAATCAATGATCTTTCTAATATTATACTAACAGCTAAGCGGATCAATTTTTTTTTAATAATTAAAAAAACATAACACCACTTACCAATCCGGCTCTGTTGATGCCAAAATAATCCTTTCGCCTGTTACTAAGATCATAACATAACCTAACTCAACCCAATCTTGCGTAGCGTGAGCTGGCATGGTTCATAAATTTGTAAATAGCATAAAATGCCTTGGAAAAGTTGTAAGTATGTAATGCCTACTTACTTTATGCGGTGCTCAGTCTTCGTGTGAGGCAATTGGCAACCCCCAAAGTGTAAGTACACAGAAAATATTACATCTATAAACGTAGTAAAAATTGATAAAAGTCAACCAATATTCATATAAATAAAAAATATTATAAACCAATTTTGATTCAAATATTATTTAATAACTAAGTTGCCTTTTATTTTTTAGCTTTCATTCAAAATTTTAAGCATTATGAAGTTCAATATCAGCGACTTGCTTTCAATTCAAGTTTCTAGCTTTATTGAACAATAATTTCAAATAGTTGTCAATTACAATACATTTTAAGATAATTGATTATATGATTTTTTTTTAACCATGTCTGCTCTCAATGTGGAGCATATGGACTCCTAATGGAGTTTATCTCAACAGAAGTGTTTCTACGAAAACTGCTTGTTACTCAGTTGCTCAACCTCTCTTTTTCCAAAGAGAGTAGGGATAGAAGGATAGAGCTAGGACAGGACTAGTGGTAAGCTAATCCCTCTCGATACGCCCCATTCATAGGATAGGATGGGTGGGAGAGGGGAATTCAAGACATCACATACATCCATGCCTTCGAACAGAAATTCATAAATCGATTGAAAAACCAATTTATAAAACTGTCCGTACCGGAATTTGAACCCGTGCCCTCCGTAACCGAAGCCAACAACGCTGACCACTCGGACACACAGGCGGCATTATATGATGTAATAATATCAAAAAGTATTCATAATTTTTTTACATAACAACATTTATACATTAAGACTTTAAATTAAAAAATGTAATGTTTTTTTATAATAAGTGTAACGACTTTCTAAAGTTGATTATATTTCAGAATCTACACTATTAACCGGACACTAAATAGATTTAAGAGCAGCAAAATCAAACTCATAAAACAATTCAGATCGGGTGAATTATGTGTGTTTGATGGTGTTGCCAGCATAATTATGTGGCCATAGTGATGTAAAGATATATCCATAGACAAAATCATTTTTTTTATTTTAGCTTAAATTCGACTTTTATTTAAAAAATATATTTTTATTAATTTCTGTTTTTAGCATATATTGTATTTAAAAAAAAACTTACATATATCACTCGGCTACATGCTTAGATAGTTATTGAGATGATCCAAAAGTATGACATGATTGAAAGTCACCTTGCCTCGCCTCGCATTGAACTTTTAGGTTACGTATAAAATTCTGATGCAGTAAAGGGTTAACGAAGTATTTTTCTTCTTGGGCATCATTTAAAAGACATTCCACATCCCACCCTGTTCAGACTTCTCTGTTCGGCGCTCAGTCATCCGAACAGTTGATATCTCAATAACGAATAGATGGTCTCGTTAAGTTGTGGCAGTGAAAAGTGCCGGATCGGAAATTACTGTTTCGTATTTTTGACTAAATTTACTTCGCGCGTTTGTGTTAACTTCACAAGTGCTACGAGTATCATACGGAGTGTGAAAGTATTTGCTCGAAGTTTTATTATTAATCTACTCACAGACACTAAAAGATTTTTAGATAAATTATCCTAAGCAGTTAATTATACCACTTTTAGGGTGTTCACTGTCAATACTTGGTGGAAAGGCATTATATTAGTAAAAACACAATATTCCTTTGTACTTAATTCCACTTTATTTAATATGTCAGGACCGGTTTCGCTCATTACGAGCATCGTCAACTGATAAGAAATATAATTTAACAATGCTATTTATACAAAAATGAACAGTTATAAACAACAATTGGCATTGAAAAGAAAATACCAATTACATTAAAAGTGATTCTAAAATAGCACAAAATTAAAATGTTTAACACATTAAACATATAATTAAAAAGTCATCTCAGATTTCCAAATTTTAATTATGTTTATAATTACTTTCAATCCCCATTCTAAATTTATTAATCTGAGATGACTTTTTAATTATATGTTAGATGTGTTAAACATTTTAATTTTGTGCTATTTTAGAATCACTTTTAATGTAATTGGTATTTTCTTTTCAATGCCAATTGTTGTTTATAACTGTTCATTTTTGTATAAATAGCATTGTTAAATTATATTTTTTATCAGTTGACGATGCTCGGAATGAGCGAAACCGGTCCTGACATATTACATAAAGTGGAATGAAGTACAAAGGAATATTGTGTTTTTACTAATAGTTAATTAATTATACTTTAAAAATTCGAAACACATTCAATGAGAGTTTTTATTAGTCACTTGAGATCATCTAGTAGAGAAAAAACATCATTAACACCCATATCCAAGATCTCAAATTTGAATTTGAAATGATTGCTTAATCGCTAGGGCACGACTTTTACCAACAAGGCGACAGAGGGCATCTATCATTTAGTAAATTTGGTGTAAAATATTTGTTTGTTCTTAGATTAATTAACTAGCAAACCCATCTAAACATCGTAACCAGGATTGCCATATTACCAAAATCACAGATTGGGACATTCAATATTTCTAAAGATAAAAAAGGTATTAAAGAATTAAGAAAGAAATTAAGCAAAAATACATAATTGTATTTCAATTATAATATAATATTTAAATAACTACAAATGTATACGAGAAGGAAACATCATACAAATAAAAAAAAATCTTAGTAATCCGCAGGAATCACAGATATTAAAATATGTTAATTGGATACAAATAAAAATATATACATTTATTTATAGCAGTTAAAAGTATTTTTCTGAGCTTTTAGCTTGTTTATGTCCGCCATCTTTGGTCTATAAAAAAATTTAAAGTCATTACAATTAATATCAAAATTTTGTTCATAAAAGGTGGTACGCTACGCCAGGCTGTCTCCAAAAAGTAAGACGTACATTTTTGTACATTTACAATTTTTTTTATGTCGTGATTTTCAGAGGCAATGCGGGACTCGGGATTTTTCATTGAACTCGGGACAGTCCCGTTTAGATAGGGACGTCTGGCGACCCTGGTCGTACTAAAAGATAGCACATAACATGTTTACGGTGTAAAAAGAAGTTTTTTTCTATGTCACTAATTTTACTCACCGTATTAGTGTTTATCAGACCAAAGTGCGTATTAAAGCTTAGTGAAGATTTTTTTCATTTTCAGATAGGGTTATTATTACTATCGTAACTTTTGGTAAAAAAATGGTTGAAGTAAAAAAATTGATTACTATTTTTTACATACAGAAATTTTAAGATTATATTATAGTCTTTCGCTGGTTTATTTTATGTAATAATATTATGTACCCTTTCTTATTTAATTTCACCATGATCATAGCATTAAACACATACGTAAAATGTCTTTATAAAGATAGAATACAGACTGAATAATTAAGTATATTTTTTATGAAATGTATTAAAAACATAATTGAGGGGTTTGGTATCAACTCTCATAATATTGATTTTTGATATTTTTGAGATAAATATTTCAAAAAATTCTAAATGCATCCTATCAAAAAAAAAGTTTTAACAGTGTTAAAATTATTCTCAAAGGTCACCCCTTTAATTCTACATTATAACAATTATATTTTTGGGGTTAAATTTATGTGCATAGTAATAAAATAATAATAGACATATTCAAGAATTTAATCATTTGATTTCGCAACCACCACGTCAATAAATAAATACCGAATTGAAAATTACACGGCCTTCGAATTGGAATCCATAAATTCCACGATCACAACGCCATTGGGAGGATCATAATGGCGGAATTCGACGAGGAATTTTATTGTCGATGGGCGCACCTATTCAACTTGCATTCCTGGCGCGTCTTTTCACGCCGAAACTCTCCATGTTTTCCGCGCTGTCAATTGCAAACAGGGTGGATGAGAAATTAATTATTGTCGATTATGTTATCACGAAACATTTAACCGTTGCTTTATCTTGCCATAATGCGATTCAAGATTTTTAATTCATAATATCTAGCTGTCAAAACACACACAGTTTATTTTAAATTGTCGACACATCAATGATAACCATTCTAAAATCGGATTCTGAAATTATTTCGTCGAATAAAGATAAAATATACATTATCAGGTTGCTTATAATATATCTCAGCATTGAAATATATTCGTGTCATGCACGGATATTACACAAAACAGTATTATCTTACATTATAATTAATTATATATGTATAAAAGTTTAACACAAAGACATTAACTTAACAACATGTATGTAGAAATCTTTTCAGTAATATATCATTTACTTTCTTTTAACACTGACTCCTCGCTTCTTCTGATTTCATTATAATTCATAACCTTTGTAACTTTATAACAAAAACTAAAATCTTTCCGGATATCAAAAGGTGAAAAGAGTTCAAATGTCATTTGAAAATGATTGAGAACAGCCCACGCGTAGCGGAAATTTTTCAATAAAACAGATAGTCAGGTGAAAATACCCAGCGGTCTCCAACCTGAATTGTTTTATTTCCGTCCACGAAAAGTTATTTAACTTTGTGGAATTAAGAAGACAATTATTCTTGCAAAATTATAATAACTTCCAAAATATGTTAGAATATATGAGAAGATGTATTGTGTATCTCTTCTCAGTCAATATATATATAGTTAATTTAAGATTTCGACTGAAGGTGCTAGTTAGAATTTCAATATTAAATTTTAATCGTTCAAATTATGTACATTCAAGTTTTTTCACTAACGACCCAGGTTTCACCTTTCGGCATCTTCAAACATTCAAGTGCATGGATGAACTTGAACCGGCTCGGTAATAGTTTAGACGTAAATCGATAAAAATACGATGTAATGAGTTAAACTTGGCAAATTTAGAATTTAATAATACATTAAAACGAACAGTTTATAATAATTTCGGCATCACGTCATCTCCGCGAATTGTTTTGAAGACGGTTTGAGAATTATTTTCTTTAATATGTTTAATGTGTAAGCTGTCATTAGTTAATATAAAGGTATTGAATATATTCAAACAGAACACATGTGTTCATTCGTTCATCCTAGTAGAATAATACGCACTAAAATAATATTGTTTGTTATCCTCCATTTCTGGAATGTTTGATAATCGCTGTAATAGTATATTGAAATAAACAGGAGTGAATCCATTTACAGATGAAATTTTCATTTCTTTCGTCGCCTTTTTTCCCATCTCTCCTAAGTTTTGCTGTTTGTATCAAATCCATCATGATATGCATACAATACATACTTTCATTCCTGACAAAAACAATGGATTGCTCCTTGGTTTATTTAAAAGCGAAAATAACACCATTGGTATTGTCTTCAGTATAATTCGATATATGTGTGCTTAAAAATGGTTTCTTTTCAAAGAGTGTTTGTAGCATATCAGTAAAATTACAAAATTACACTTTTCACGGAACTAATGAAGATATACATAATTTTATTTAAAGGAAAATATGTCTATATTTCGTGATTAAAAATAGCGCCATTCTTTTTTCTAACTAATCACTCATCTTTGGTTCACTTTATTATAATTTAATGATTTATATTATTCGCTACGGTTCTATAAAACAAAAGTAAGTCCATTTGTTTTCATGGATCATTATCATTTTTAAAAATGTATAAAATAATTAATGATCACATCTTCTCTCGTGATCTCTGTACCACTGATACATAATTTATAATTTCCATTCTGTGGTCAAAATATTACAGTTTAATTCACGGCTAGGAAGACTAGGTTTGATATCAGCGTACAATTCGCAACAATACGTATGTTTTTATGCTGTATCTTATACCATTAAAATTATAAACTAAAGCATTTTTTAAGCTGCAATAAAACATGTAGATGAAAATTTTCTATTCATAAAAAAAAACTTACCAGATAAGTTTTGACACTAATTATACAACAATAAAATGTTTTATTTTTTTTCAGGTCGCCACAAACCTTCAAAACACCATGGATCAGCAAATACGCTGCTTTTTCAAAAAAGTTAGTAAAAATAACAATTATTTATAGTTACTTACCAATAAAGTTGTAATCTCAGTAGTGGTTCCTAGATTGAAGTCGAGTACAAAGCATCGGAATTAAAAAGCATCAGTAACTCTTTTATATATTTGATGACAGATAATAATCCGTTTCCTACATCATCGATGCATAAAAAACATCATGAATTTTGTGAAAAAAAATATACAATGAACATTACACATATTCGAAGGAAATTATTTTTCTATATAAATTTAAGAATAAGGTGTGGTATGTGTTTCGCTTCTTAGCAAAGCATCTTAAGACTAAAAAATAATATAATATCTTTAGTATGTGGTAGCAATTAGGGTATCCAAACCCGGGATCTCGTCCAATTTTCTGATCCCGAAATTTTGAATAAATCCCGAAAACTGATAGGATTTAGGAATTGGAAGAGCTAAAAAGTAAAACGAGTTTTGGAGATAATCTGGGAAAAAAGTAAAGCAAATCAAGGATTTCAAATTCCTCGGTGAGCTAAAAAAAAAAAACGACTCACCAAAACTTTCAAATTATACACGATTTCATGTAGAGTGCCCAATCCCGGGATCCCGTGATTAGAAAAAGGCTCCGGGATTGGATACCTTAGTAGCCATTGATTCAAATCTCATATGTGCGTGTACGTAATAACGAATGATGAATTAAGTTTTACTAAAATATCTTCTTTTTTCAATTTTGTGGTGTGTTCAATAATTGCTAATGAACCGGAATCTAATCCGAGGTTGAAGATGCTTGTAAAGTTCTAATCACATCAAGTTACACAAAAGGTGGAATAACAATCTTGCGGAATTTAATTGTTGAGAAAAAATACTGACATTTTGATTTATGTACCAGAAAGCTTATTCGATAAAATATAATATATGAGCATTATACGCAGTAGAATGTATGCATTTTATATTTGATTCAAATACGCAACTCACATTGCATTTTTCAAGCATCGCTCAAAACCAAACGAATTTTAAAACTCACAGCGTGAAATGAAAAAATTCTATCTCGGAAAAACAGCATGCTGTCTTCTATAGTCCCTCAAATGGATTTACATGTTTTAGTCTAAAATGTGATCAATAATTAACAAGTAATATATAAATATATTATATAATTTCAATTTTATTCTTCATCAGAGGAACTTCTAGTCCAAGTGGAAGAAGATAGCAGCGTTGTACAAAATCTGGTGCTTACAACTGCACCACCGAGTCCTGGAGATGGTCCAGAGGATCTGGAAGGAATCGGGCAGGACGACTCTGAGGCTCAATCTCTTTCGCAAGGGGCGCTGGCAAATTCTGCTAAAGAAAAGGGTGAATACCAGAAGAGATTTAACTTATTTTAAAAATTATGACGAAAATATTAATACTAACACAATTTATAAGTTAGTTTAGATTGTTACAAACTATTTTTCAGCAATGTTTACTCTCCTCAATAGATATATTTTTTTATTGAACAAAAGAATATATTATTATTTTTTTTATCAGAAGGTTTAACATTTTTACAGAAAAACCGTATTATGCGGATTCGTTATCAGTTATGACGATTACTAGCAAAAAGCACACACGAACATAAAGTATGAATTTAAACATAAACTATTTTTTTTCTAGGGGATGATGGTCGAGAAACTTGGGGAACCGGGGCGGATTTTCTTTTGAGCATCATAGGATTTGCAGTTGACCTCGCCAACGTCTGGAGGTTTCCATATCTCTGCTATAGGAACGGAGGAGGTAAAAATTTGGAGTTTGAAACATCAATTTAATGATATATTTTTGAGGTGGTCGTCTTTCTCTTCATCTTCCATCATAACGAACCAGACCTTATAGGCCAGTGGAAATATTTAACTTCTCTACTACCACTTGGTGTAAGGGTGGACATGATTTCTGGAAAAATTCGTCGATGGAACTGGATGGTCTATCAACGACAGGGCCTCCAATTTATGACCAGAGAGCTAACACTTGATCAATGTCTGACTTACCTCGAAGATGTATGACTTGAGCGGTCGGTAAATACTGTTAAATGTGAATTTAATTAACACAGAAGTTAATTGAAACTAAGAAAATAGCATAAAATGCTTATGTACAAGGTGAAATCCAATTTTGAAACTTTTTTTGCAGAATTATATTACCCTTGGTGTCAAGAACCAAATAAAATTATGGTAATTGAAGAGTTTCCACTTATCCACGAAGGTCTAAATTTTTTTTGTTATTAGGTGCTTTCCTGATTCCGTACACCTTGATGTTAATATTCGGAGCAGTCCCTCTATTTTACATGGAATTAATTCTCGGGCAGTTCAATAGGCAAGGACCTATCTCACTGTGGAAAATATGTCCGCTGTTCAAAGGTAAATTTAATTGTGTAATTATTTCAGATATATGATAAGGTTTTAAAATTTAATTCCAGAGTTTTCTAACGTGACGCAAATATATATTGTAATATGCACTGTGTTTGTTTTAAATTTATTATCCAGCATGGGAACACTTAGGTGTAAGGTTTTCAGCTTTTAATAATGATAATGCATCAAATGTAAAATTATCGGTACGTTTTTACATGTCTCTAATATAGTCAGTGGCATTTTTTTACAATGAAAAGTTTCATATTAAAGTACGCCAATAATTCTTTTTTAACCTAGAAACACAAGGGAAAAAATGTCAGTTTACAATAATCAAGGCAACATTAAATTGTTGCAAGACTATCGTTTAAATAGATCTATAGCATGTACAAAATATTAAAAAAACAAACAACATTGTACTAATTGAACAGTATTTAATTTAGATCAGGATCGGTTTCGCTCACGGTAAGCATTATCAACTGATGATGCCTGTAGATTAAAATTGAGTATATGTTGGTGTGCTAGCTAAGTTGAAAAACTTGGACTTTTAAAAATCATATTATTAAGAAATGAATATTTAAAAAAATACTCATTTGTACTAATTCCACTTATATTTAATATCATCAGGACCGGTTTTGCTCATGACGAGCATTATCAACTGATAATTCATTCCACCAAGTGTTGAAAGTGAACATTCTAAAAGTGAAGAAATGAATGGTTAAACAAATACACTGCCTCCATGACAAAACAATACAGAATTAAAATTTAATGTACACTGTTTTTTACCAAAAGTGCATACAGTGGAATTCGAAATAAGATTATTCAAAACGTTTTAATTACATATGGTAAACGGCATTATTTCATACTAGTTTTCAACGATCGTAATTTTACTTAAATATTTTTTTTACAGGTGTGGGGTTTTGTGCAGTGATGGTTGCGTTCTACGTTTCGTTTTACTACAACGTAATTATCGGTAAGTAAATGACTTTTTGATTACCTTTGATGTCTAATAATCTTACGTTCGACATTTATATCACCTAGGCATTAAGGGAATACAATACACATTGTACATTTAAATCCCTACACACGATTCGAGAATGAAGATAGAAGATTGACAAATAAATTAATTAACGTAAATTATCTCTCGGCGAATTGAGTGGGTAATAGATATCATTCGTAAACTTTTACATTTCCGTGAATGTTTCAGTTGTATTATTCTTATATCGTGTAAATAAATTGCAAAAGGCCCTATGAAAGCTTTTCCAAGTTTTGAGTAAATTACCAAAAACTGCTGTGTAAACATGCTTAACATTAAATGTACTATTTTCTGACATTTTTTGTATATAACCATTTAATTCGTATGCAGATTACAAGTATTAAATGTTTGTTTTTTTTGGTAATGATAGAATTTGAAGCACTCACTCGTCTTACAAGAAAAAATAGCGTTCATATGTCATTTGCATTTAAAAAAAATCGTCCAGAATCGTTTTTGAAACTTAACTATTCGATTAACAATACAATGGAAATTATTCTTCTATCTTGAAATTTTCTCACACAAGCTGTTAAAAATTCCCGTGCAAGTAAAGCAGCTTAGTTTAACGAGAATTGCTGCAAAAAAATAGATTGAATCGATCAAAACAATGATAGAAATACAGGGTCATATATGTTTAAAGACATATCGTAATAAAGCTATAGTTAACAGTTCTGTACGAAAAATAATGTTTGATTATTATGGTTGACTTATATGACATTTCTCTACATTTAAACTCAATTAAAATCCGGAAACTACATGACTATCATTTATGTAAACAGGTTGGGCTTTATATTTCCTCGTATCGTCAGCAACGACTGCAGAGCTTCCATGGATCCACTGCAACAACACCTGGAACTCCGGAAGCTGTTGGGATAGCTCGCTAGGAATCGAATCAGGATCCAACTCATCTACGGACATGCCACCGGGACCCCTCAGCCGCTTCACGCCGGCGTCTGAATTCTTTCACAGAGCAGTCTTAGAAGTGCAAAAATCGTCAGGACTCCATGATTTGGGGTTGCCAAAATGGCAACTGGTTCTTTGTTTGTTAGCCGTTTACAGCATGCTGTATTTGTCTCTCTTCAAAGGCGTGAAGAGTTCTGGAAAGGTTGTCTGGGCGACAGCTACTCTGCCATACGTTGTTCTCTCGCTGCTACTGGTGCGAGGCCTGATGCTGCCAGGAGCTGCCCAGGGTATCGCGTATTATCTGAGGCCGCAGATGGCGAGGTTGGCTGATACTCAAGTTAGTAAAAACAAATAATATTTTATTGATTTCCAAGCTTTCCTACTTTGTATACAGTGACCAAAATTGGCAAATGCAAACGCAGTACATTTTTGGTGGGAATATTATATTACCAGATTTTCAAATAAATATCATAATATTTACTCTGGAATCTCATAATTATACAATAGTTTTATGAAGTTTACCATTTTTTCAATTTCTTATTTATATATTTTATAAAGAACACACAACAATTATAACTAAGCTTTTCACAATAGTTTTCTCTCTATAGCATGCAACACAAAATAATTTTCATATTATTACAAAAATATGTTTTAAAAAAACACATATTTACATATTTATTTAACTTCCATAATAAATCCATTATTTTCTTATATATATTTATTTTAAAACAAATATCTATCATTATTATTGTCTATTGTAAAACACACTTTCATTTTGGGCCAAGTGTTATTAGACACGCAAAAAACACGTCGTTAATTTTTCATAAGTGATTTTGCCGAATCCAATTATTTTTTTAGGTAATTTTACAAGCTCCATGATTGTCATCTTTTCGCTAAAATTCAGTCAAATCTAGGACATAGTTGGATTTCCCAGAAATTACGATATATTGTCAGCAATGAATGCCTGTAAAGACGCAACGTATTTCAATTCAATAACGATTATCAATATTACCTAGTTGCAATATATCTTTCCAGAAATGATCCATGTTAATACACAATTTATTTCACAGTTTAAAAAGATTCACGTTTTAATATTTACTGTATTCTACATCCGAATAAATTACAGAAAAAAGGCGTGATGAAATATATTATAAAATAAATTTATTCATATATTGATTAAAGTTGTATGATATACAAATATGATCATATAATGTGCGGTGGCGGGCTGCAAATACATTAAAAAGGGTCTCGCTTAATTTCAAAGCAATTCGAGGTTTTCTTTGGAAAAGGAGGATTTTTGTATTACTAGTATACAGTGATAAATAAAGCAATCGAATTTTACTCAATATATTGAACTATGTAACAATTCGTAATATACCGTAAAATATTTTTTATCAATAACTGAAAATTGTACTTTACCTCAGATTGCAAGAGTGGAAAGTTACGAGATTGACGTACAAATTGATATCATTATTTTCGCTTTAGCTTCATTCAAACTTCATACATAAGCCGTTGTAGATAATATTATATACGTCATGAATTACAGTAAAGTACTGATTTGATCTGAGAATATTTTTTTCTAATTTAACAATGGACTAATTAAAAAATTACTTCAGGCATGAATGACCGGTGAAGAAGGGAGATGACTCTCAAACAAAGGTGTGAGAATTAATCATCAATATTATAAGATGGTAGGCGCCAATTTGCATGTTTTACCATGACGATTTCATGAAATAAAAAGGATCTTTTCCATGCGTCATTTTTGGTGGGCGCTAAAAGATCCTTGTAAAATCCATTAGCATATTAATCTAAGGGATGTTCAAAATTGAAATAAAATAATAAAAAGGCAAAAAAAAAATTACTCAATATACCTTTCACAGCTGTACCAAAATCTTGAATTGATTTACATTGTAAGGGTATTGAATAGTGTCATATATTTTTTTGTCCAGGATTATGGTTTTGGTAATGGCAGCTTAATATATAATTTTAGCTGGATCAAGCTATCAAAAACATTTTTTCTATAAAAACATCGCTATTCACAATATCTTATTTGTTTAAATAGACTCCTACTATTCTGCTCTGTCTCTTACCATCTGCTTCTTTTGAACTTTTCCACTGATAACGTCGTCTTTGTTTTAGCATAATCAAATTAAAAACCATATTTTGCAGTTTTAAAAAGTGATATATCTTTTTAACATACGTCAAAAAAAAATTCACAAAGAACAGGAAAAATGAGAATTACGACATTATGCCACAAGAAATGTTTCTTTCGTTCAAAACTGTTAAATATACCATCAATGTTTTTAAATATTTCGACGTTCTCAAAAACAACCTTGAATTTTAACAAGTGACAATCGATTTTTATTAAAACTGAAAAGAACTGTCAAATCGGTACGTTATTATTTTCATATATGGAACCACAGTCTTTAGGTCGTATTCTTGGTTCAGCCACTTTATGGCTGTGAATTTAGTCTGAAAATCAAACTCATTAGAAACTATAACTCATATAATATAATACAAATATTAAGTGATGTTGAATTTGAATAGCTTGCGCATTGTATTTTTGACATCGGTCCCATGTCAGAGCATACGAGATGTGTTGTTTTTCTGATGTTCTTCGATTTAATACCTACATAACAACTATGATTGTTAGATGCTTGCTTTTAAGGAAGTATTTCCCGAGGGAGCGCCATCTAAATGACGACAGAGACGGATTGAGGTATAACCTTACAATCAACACCATTCACTCAATTCGGTGCTGACCCATAGAAAAAACTTAATATGCTTTTATAAAAAATATATTTTATAAAAAACATTTTACATAACAAAACAAAACAAATATATATTATATTTTAGTAAATCTTTTAATTATTTATTAATAATTAATAACGTTATATTATAAATTCAAAAGTCCAGTCTTATGTCAATACACGTATTCATATTTTGTTTAATTTTCAAATACCCAAGATAGTAAATGGTTATGCCACATTGAAACGACTTTGAGAATCATAACCTTTACATATCTCATGAAAAAAAAATGTTCTCAGACAAATTCAACTCTCACACAAATTAAAACTGTTTACGTTTTTATTCACTACACTGCCGGTGGAATACTTAGGAATCAAAAAGAATAGATCCAATGTGTAACCTTCATAATGAATATACTTTGCCAAAATTGTATATCTAATAAATCAGTTTGAAATATACATTTTTTTAATTTTTCGTTAATTTTTTTATCTACAGATAATAGTGAAAAGCTGCATTCTTTAATATTTTTCCGACCGACGGGCCATGAAGAATTATTAAAAAAAATATATTTAAAATATTCGAATTACAAAATAATATAAAAAGATACTAGGAATATTACGTAAATATATTGTTTGTATTCTTTATTTTTTTGTTTGTTTTTTACCGCTCACTAAATCCACTTCTGCTTGACAAATAGTCTGTATTACCGGTAGCCACGAGAGAAAGGAAAGAAATGAGGCGACGATGATTGACAAATACGCGGAATCGGATCGAGGTGATGCTCTATTATTGTCTATTATCAAATTGGAAAATCACGTAATGCCTCGTCACGTTGGCAACAATGATCACGTGTGATATTTTAGTTTTAATTTCTTTTACGGCTTTATGGTTGATGGATTGGAGTTCTTTATTCAAAACATCTAACACGAAAGTTTATTTTTTATAATAATAATTAATATACGTCGGTATGATTTTCGCTGTTCGTATTTTTTTAATAACATCAAAGTTTTACGACAAAGCTTTCATGTTTTTGAAAAAAAAACTGTTTACTTTATTTAATTAAAAAATCGAAAAAACAATTATATCAAGTACGACCGGTTTCTGTTTTTTTTTTTAATATTTTTTGTTTACGTCATGGTTATTGATATGATAATATTATTTAGTTTTAAATTGCCACGTTTTCTGTTAAAAATGAAAGCCTAAAATTAAAGACCAGTCCATATTTTACGATACATTTATATTTCATCGATAAAAATAGCTAATATATTTATACTGAAGAAACTAGAATTATATCGCACAAGTTTTATTTTAAAACACTGCTGGGTTTTCACATAAGTTGACCATTTTTAACAGTTATCATATCTTCTCACCAAGGATTAGTAAAAATAAACAATTTTTAATTGGTTAACTAAATATGTATTACATTAATCATTGTTCCTAATTAAACAGTGTAAATATAATAGAATCATCACAATCAAAATATATTAATTAGTTTTTCTCTACCTAAGGATCAAGCCACCAGTTTTTATGAAATTAAACTGGTTGTATAACAAGGTGTTACAGCTATTTTTTTTAAGTGGATTTCCGAAAAGTTAGCACTGAATTTATCGAAAATGTTATACTATCATTTGCTTAATGTCTGATATATAATAAAGTCCTTAACTTTACTCTAATTATTATTGGTTTCCCATCAACCCTGTCGGCGACTCGTAGTATGTACAATTAATTACACCCTCTGTCTATCAAATACCTGCACTCGACTGTCCACTCTGCCGCCATCTTTCAACAGAGGCATCTCTGAACGTATTTAATAACGACGTTCAGCCTGAACAAAATGGCGGAGAGCTTACAGCTGGAATGCGATTGGAAATTCTCGCGTTAGAAGATTCCCATTATCGGCGGCATTGTCGACCGCAATAATAAAATCGTGACACGATAAAGCACGAAACTGATAAAGCCCTTTGGTATGGCATAGTCGCACCTCTGCGAAGGTTCATCAAACCTTTAATGCAGAACCTACAGCCCGACGACGACATCTTGAATATTTTTACTAGTCGTCAAACACACATTCTATTCATATATTTTAATACCTTCACCGTCAATGATCGTTGCGATGACATTTAAAGATATAACACATATTTTAATATACATGGATATTTTTCATATTATTTTGTTATAAATTTCCAATGATTATTAATGAGGGGTAAACATTCAAAAAGTTATTTTTCACAGAAATACAGAGCTTGGTAAATGATGACTCGAGTGTTGGAGAAATCACGATTTACTTGAATGTGTCAACTTTATGATTTAATTAAGGAAAAAAAACCTTTTTGAACACTCATTGTTATTTCCATTCATAGATTTTTTATGAAATATCAGAACTGATATTGAATGGCATTTTTCAAAATTTGTGATAAATCACTTTTTGAATGCTGTCATGTATTGTTTAAATTTCTTAGGCGGTTGCTATTTTTTTCATCTGTAAATACAAATAAATTATAATTTTATATTTAAACCTTAACAAAACGTTACACGTCATAGTAGAGTCCAAGAGGCATTTATTCTTCTGCAATATTTAATACACCATTCTCACTTTTGTAAAAAAAAAAATATTCATAAAATAAAATACTCATTTGTACACAATACACTTTTATTTTTTAAAAAAAAACAGGGCCGATTTCGCTCATGACGAGAATTATTGTCAATAGTATTTTATTTTTAAAATATAATGGCCCTTCCACCTAGTATTAACAGTGAATATTCAAAAAAATATTATCAATTTGTATATATAAATTTTGTATACGATTAACAGATACAAATTGTTTTCTTTGTATGTTTTAGATGGGACTTATATATATATTATCATTTTTAGTAGGGAGTAACGTGCATTATATGATGGCATATGTCCAAAAACAAACAAAGTTACATTGTAATTAGGAATTTAAATACCGAAAGAATATATTACTACCGGTTTTACTTTTTATACTTTAAATACTGTAAATACTTGTTCAAAATAAAGCAAAAAATACGAACGATCAAGATCTCAACACCGAACAATTAAATCAAAATCGGTATTCCGATATTTCGTATAAAATACCGTCATTAAAAAAATATACATAATCATATACGAGTGATTTTGACACCTTACGGTTTCTTCAAATACGAATACATCGTAAAAAAGGGTCATCAATTTTTAGAACCTGTCAATATTGATTGAAACAACTCTTAGCAGGTTTTTAAATATTTCAATTTATCCCGAACAATTGAAATATGTTATGTTTTATATACATTCGAAATTCGGTTTTGGTTAATTTTCAATACAGAAATACAAGTATTTTTTCTCATTAAAACGGTATTTTAGTATTTTAAATACACTATTAATACTGGAATACTGGTTCTAAAACCCGTACTCATTTTTTGTCAAGCTTTTAACTATTTTTTTTTAATTCGTGTCCGTTCCCAATGTAGAAGTAAATGGTTTCCTAATGAAGGTATCTTAAGAGAAGTTTTTTAACAAGAATTGGTTGTTTTTCAGTTGCTCGACCTAGCTATTTTTGAAGGGATATAGAATGAAGAATATAACCCATTTCAATTATATTTAGTTCTTGAAGATTTATTTCAATTTCCAACACATTAAAAGGTTAATTTTACATTGTTAATTTATATGCAGTTTAAACCTTTTCGCGGGAAAATGTTTAAAAAAATATTTTCCGTCGTCTTTTTACCGACTTATAAAAATCAAAATATTTCAAAGCAAAATAAATATAAAATTTTGCGAATATTGAAAATGCTGAGAAAAAGCGTCCCAGAACGCTGTTCCACCGCGTTACATGGGAAAAAACCACATTTTAAAATGATATATAAAATAGCTTTAAAATAGAGCTTTAAATCAAAGTCAATCGAAAATACTACTTACTGTCAATAAGTTTGTTATCATTTATTGCATACCCTGTCTTTTAGAAAAAAATAATACCCAGAGCACTTAAAATGTCTTTAACTACCTTCGTTTCTTTAATATGTATGTAGAAAGTATTTATGTATAATAAAATATTGTTTCGTGTACTTCAGTAGAATATTTCTCTTGTTTTCCACGAGACGAAGTTTCATTCGAATTATGTTAATAGTATTCTTGCTAGAAGTAAGCCTCTTAAAATACACTCAGTTTTTTCAGTTTAAATTATTCATTTGGATTTAAACGAGTCAACCGTACGCATTATAATAATGTACCGAAAGAATTTCAAATGACTGTCAACGTAAGGTTTTGATATCTAGCTTTATATTTAATATTTATCAAGTACTAGACATATTTTCTACTCAATTACTTTAACGGCAAAGTTTCTCTGAACATATTTATTTTGAGTAAATAAATAAAATTCGTAATGTAATAAACTTCAACTTACGTGACAACAAGTAGCATAAAACACTATCAATTAATTAAATAATTATAAAAAAGACAATACGATATCAAAAGCTTAGTAATCATGTAAATATCCTTTTAAATACCCTCTTCATTCTTCGTTTTTTTTGTATTATATTATTATATTACATAAAAAATTCTTTAAAGTTATTTTAAACTTCCGTTGTATATAATAGTTGTTTTTAATGGCTTACATTTTGTATATTTATCATTATGTTTACTGTAGTGTGTATTAATTTTGTTATAAAAATTCACCATGCGCATAAAATCAGTTTTTTTAATATAAATGTTATGAGATATACATACAAAAACGTGCGCGAAGTAAAAATTTTAAAACAGTTATTCTTGAAAAGATAAAATATGAATCCTTAAGTGGTGAAGTGAGACAAATAATAAAATGGTAAAACTTGGTGATTTGGTGGACTGAATATTTTTATTTTATAGAGATAACACTATTGCAGTGTTTTTTCTGAGGTCACTTCACTTTTACGATACTTCAAGACATGTGGAATATTATACCGTATCCAACGCATTTTTTTCATAAAATATCACTAGGCTCACTTCACCTCTCAAGGCATCATATTATATACGATTGAAAGGATAATAAAGTGAAATTCTTGTATATTTTTACACTCATAAAGATAAAATAAACGTAATTTAATTTTAATAATAATAAATAAAATTCAATAATAATTAAATTCTAAATTAAACTAGTGCTATAAATCAATACCGGCGTATTAATAAAGTACGTTCACTTCTTATTTATATTTAATAGTCTAAAATATAATAGCGATCTAGTCAAGTAGAGCTTCTTTATCTTTCAAAGAGAAGAAGATATTGAAGTGCTACGAGCGCTACGCCGTAGAGCCTACCTATCATAATTAATATTAAAGACGCACAAGTAATATATATATGCTATTTATTGACTGGCTTTTAAGGACATTATAATGAAACTAATGTGTTTTATTTAAAAACCTTGAAATATAACTTTAAAAATAATAAATAAAGACATTCTGTTTATTTAATAACGTGTATTCTGTAAACTATATTCATATATTTCGACAGATTTATTTAAATATTCACATTTAAATATGTTTTCGAATGAGAAATTCAAAAAAAGCATTACTAGTATTGACTCGCGCTTGAGGCTCTGTAGGCTGTTGAAAAATATACATTTTCACATATTTCTTTCTTATTATGCACAGACAATATGAAAATTCTGCCATTATTTAAAAAAATATAAAAATAATATAACTAGAAAATATTATATCAATATTTTACTTGCTACTGTATTTAAACAAAGACTTAATGAAAATATAATTATTGAGATAGAGTAAAAATAGTAAACTGTTTTATTAAATTTCTACAAGTATCATCGTATAATGATTGATATCTATTTTCTAATAATAATATAATTACTTAGTAATAAATAAATTTTATAATTAACAAAAGTCTCGGCAAAGATAATTTTATTTTAAAATATTATCAAAAATGGTTAAATTTACTTAATTCTATATATTTTTAGCTATCATAAGAATGGTTTTCGATCGTTAATTTGAATCTTTTCTAACGCAAATCGAGTAGATTTTTAATAGAACATGTATTGTTTTTACGAGATCTGATTATTATACAGTCGCTTTAGTACTATTTTTCGGAAAAGTTAATTAAGACAAAGAATGAACTAGTAGTTAACTAATCGCTTTGGATCTGTATTTGATTTTGAAGAAAAATTTAAATAACAATAAAAATCATATGCCAAGAAAACGTAAACGTTGTTTTTTACAGCACGTCGTTCGTCCTGCGAGAGTTCAAGATTATTTTATTAGATCAAATAAAATACATGAAACAAATTTCGAGAGACTCTTAAAGGATTCTCAAAACATAATTTAATAAATTAAGTCAAGGAATCGTCTTATTGATATTAATACACTTGATAAATAAGGCACTTTCGAAAGAAATATGTCTTGAAAGGTTGATATTTCCAAAGTAACATAGACACAGATTATTTCAAATTGTCGAAAGCAACACTGAGATTAAATGAATAGAGTAGATTTTGAGATAAGTATGCAAATTGATTGCTCAACGCTAAAACTCTATAATGAAACACTAAGATATTTTAAGAAATATATGTACCTCATTTAAAATTAAAAAATGGTACGTCGTTGATATTGTCCTGAAAATTCAAAACATCAGTGAGATATGTAGATAAAAAATATATTATTAATAACTTCAAATATCATTTACCACAATAGATGCTAAATAAAATGTTGAATAACTTTTTAAATATAAAATTAAAAATAACTTCGATTATTCCACTTATTGTGTTACAAACTGTGACACGTGTTCCGCCTCTTTCAGAGGCATCCTCAGACAAATTTATTTTCAAAATGCTTGCTTAGTTATAAATGATTTTAATTTTACTATTCTGACATATTATAAAATTAAAAACGGGAAGTAAGGAGGGGAAGATAGAAAAACAAATAAACAATAATGCTACTACAAATGACATATACGTTACAAAATGATTAACTAATGAGTTGCATCAATTAGGATGGGTTAAACCATTGGAAATAAATTTAGCAGTGGCGAGCAACCTGTCTTATTTAAGATATTAAAAACATACCTTTAAGTTAAGTCATCTCGAAACCAGTATCTTTGATTTATCTCACTTTTTGTTATTACTAGTTGTGATATATGTCTCCACTCATCCTTCTTGCGAGATGATAATGAGTTTACCCATAGCGATAAGAAAGTTGCGTTAAAGATAACGATTATGTTGGCAGGCAGTAAAAAGCTTCTGCCAGCGAAATTAAAATGCTATCAGTAATTCCCATCGGTACAGTATCGTCACTAAATAATCGATGTAAAAAGTTTTTATTCGAAATATGGCTTTGGAAGTGGGTAAGTTCATTTCGAAAAATATTTTTTTTAAACACTAAGCTGAAAAGTTTTTAAATTGAAAGTGAGATGCGCGGGAGAAGGGCAGATTCCAGGTATTTTATATTCTATATCAAGTCTATTCCAGGGCCGTAGCTAGACAAGCGCAACAGGTGCGATGGCCACTAGGCGCGAAAATATGAAGCATCGTTTAATATAATACATTCACTTTGCAAGAATGATTACAATAATTGACACCATTAAAGCGTTTTAATTGATTTTTAAATAGCTTTATTTTTAATTAGCTACGAAATCAGACGTTTTCCAATAAACGACAACATTTACCTTACAAAATTAATAAAACACTCTTTTGTAACTTTTTGCCCACGATTATTTATTAGGACCATGACCGGTTTCACTAAATTCGTTTTCAATTGGAAAAAAATGCTCATGATGAGCGTAACTGGTCCGGATTCTTAATTGTGATGTTAATTGTGAGGGAAAATTACTAAGATTTGTGTGTTTTATTACTCTTTTAATATAATGCCTTTTCACCAAGTATTTACAATGAACACGTTAAAAAACATTTAGCTCTTGATCGCTTAATAAATATCTACATAATATACGTAACAAAGACTTGAAATGTTGCATTTCTTGCATGTGCTACATTTCAATTCACATATAATGATACTTACTATACAACAACGAAAATTCTGTTAAAATGTTTTTTTTTTGGATACGTGATATTGATAACATTTTCAGCTTTCTATCTGTAGCTGAAAATGCCGGATAATGTTTATTTAATGAATGTTTTTTCTTTGAAATTAAAATTAAAAACTTTATCACTAAAACATGGTATGTACCCGATGTTATTCGATTTCAAATACACATCCATGATTTTAATTTGCTAAAATCAATTGGTTTGCGTAAGAATTTATCCTTAAACTCTGTGATGACGAAGTAGAGGCCTTACAGCTTACCGTGGACATGTGTTAAAAAAACATTTCTCCGACTACCAACAATAATTGTTTAAGTTTTAAAAAATACTCATTTTTTACTTAAATAAAGTCATGTTATAGTTTATTTAGTTTCATGAAAAAATTCTAATGTGTTTCACTTAATCACGTAAAAACCGGCAACAAATTCAAGCAATCTAAACACAATTCCAATCGAAATTACAAAGGTACCTATGGTGAATATGAAATCGCAAATGAATAACAAGATGGCTTCTTAGCGGAAAGTGTTCTTTAATTAAAACATTTGAAAACGTCAAATATTATAATGTGTCAATCAAAATTTTGATAGTATTATTAATTGCAAAAAATAGGTTTAGGTGATCGTATTTCCTGCTACAACCCTGGCAGGTTCACACGAGTAATAAAAGAAAGATTCTTTTTCTTTATTCTCCTTACCTTAATATAAGTTTATTGACATTTGATTTGCGTTTAGCGATGCGTAAAATCTGTTTCGCAATTTCAGTCAAACGAGATGAGATGATAAAGCGAGTCGGTATATTTTTTTTATACTTTATGACTCGGTTGATAATAAAATAATTTTGTCTGGAAATTATGTGCTTTGAACCTTACTTTATTCATTTCTAATTGATAATTTAACTACTAACCGCCATTGTCGAAAGGTAATGCTGTGTAAAGAGGGTAAACATTTGCATTTATTGATAACTGAATTAATTTGATGCGCGCACAAAGAGTATCTCTTAATTTTTTAATTAAGGGAGAATATATGACAGCTTAAACAATGATCGTGGTATTTAGTTATAAGAAATTAAAATGTTACATTACTTTACTATAGACTAAGGTTGTGGAATCAGACTCGAAGTCACGGTTTTGTGGTAGACTTCAACTTTATATATATTCCATTTTTTAATGATTGAGGTTAAATAAAAATAATATATCTATACATTATATAAATGATATAATATTGATAATGAATTTACAGAGTTTTAGAGGCGGCCATAATGAATATCAATCTTACAAATAATTAGTCAGACATCTTCAAATTATATATTTTAAGTGAATGGGAAAGCAATATTAAAATATATCGTTTTTTAAACTGTTTTATGAATTGTCAGTGGAGCCCAAATAATCAAAAGATTGAACACCCATGCTCTAAATCATAACCATTGCTCTACATCGTATTTTTTAAAATAAAACAATTAAAATTAAGGCTGAAATTAGCACCGGGTACTATGAATTAGTACTTATATAATCATAGCTCCAGGTGACAAATTTTAGAGATATCTTTTTACTGCTCCAGACAATACTAATATTGTGCTTGATTCATAAGTAGTTTATAAGTATGAGCATATTTTTAGGGACATTTTTGAGTAATCTGAGTTCTGCGTATATTGAATACTTAATTTTACATGTATTAGCTTATTTAACTAAAATTTCATTTTTTTTTGTCAACACATAAGTTCAGACATCGTTGATTTTAAAAGTAATGTTGAGAAAATATTTTGTCAGGGTCGGGTTGTGAGATAATTTATATGTGAGTTGGATTCGTTATCAGAATCGCGTTAAAAATGGTTAGCCCAATATTTTAGTTAAAATATTATTTACCAATGTTTACGAATTATTTTTCTTTGCAGGTGTGGGTTGACGCCGCCGTGCAGATATTTTATTCTGTGGGTGCAGGCTTCGGAGTGCATCTCTCGTACGCTTCATACAATACTTTCCACAACAACTGCTACAGGTGAGAGAATATTGAGAGAAGAATATTTAAGTATTTGGACAGCGAAAAACGTTTAATAAAATCATCAATGCAAAAAAAACAACAAACGATGGGTAATTCCTTTCAAATGACGAAAGATATTAAATATACGTGTATATACATATAACTTCAATAAATTCAGTACAGAAAAGCTTCAGGCTTAAATCTTTACAATGTGGTCAGTTGTTTGTGTTTTCTTGTACTTATCATAGATTGCGATCTCGGCCAGTGTAGACACAATATGCTGTGCAAGTGGTTGTTGAGGAAACCTCTTCAATGCTAGTGTTTTCATAGACAAAACACATAAACAACGCAAAGCTCGAATGGAAAATATATACCCATATACAGACATCGGTATACATTCTCAAGACCGCCGCACTTACTGCTAAATATCCATAAAAGAGATGCTTGTTGTAAATAAATAAATAACAGTATCATTATGACATGGACATCATATTTTAAACTCGGGGTTAAAAAATATTTCATAAATTAGCTAATCCGATTACGCCTCGAGGTCCTTCCAGTTTAGGAAATTAAAAGCGATTCAAGGTTTTTTAAGCAATAACACAAAAGTACAATACATTTAAAATATGTGTATTCTTAAAAAAGAAGAAACAAGATTCATGAATGCTTTGTATTTGTTTTCTACTGATAAAATTGACTCTTCTGAATGTTTATTTGACTTTCCCAGATAACAATCATTGAGTTTTCTTACAACCGGCATCTCTTGAAGAGTTATTTTGTAATAATATTTACCATACTTAAAAAAGAATACGATGATTTTTGTAAGGTTTACCAAACTATGAACATTGACAGTTTTTTTTCTTATGGGATAATATTGCAATTTTAACTTTTATGAATGCTAGCTTTCTAGAATGTCGAGTATGTAATTTACGTAAAAGTTATTTACACCAACGTCCGTTGTTTGTTTGTAAAGGATCTTTACAAGTATCTATAA
The DNA here is from genome assembly GCA_031772345.1 of Himalopsyche anomala. Taxonomy (NCBI): domain Eukaryota; kingdom Metazoa; phylum Arthropoda; class Insecta; order Trichoptera; family Rhyacophilidae; genus Himalopsyche; species Himalopsyche anomala. The sequence continues at coordinate 5,419,390 of CM062829.1, forward strand.
TTTTATCAGCGTATATTCGTATCAACTATTTAAGTAGTGTGAATGACATTAGAACTTAGTTGATTATATTTTTTATTATTATGCAAACATATTTGTACATTAAAAAATTCAATATCTAAAAGAAGTTATTTTTTAATTATAAATTATTTCAAATATCGCTTACACAAAAACCCACTATATTTTAATAATATTAAGAACAAGCACAAAAATAGTAATGAGATTTCTTTATTGAATTAATCTCTTGCTTAGTTTTTGTTTTGGCTCACTATAGTCAATTAATTAATTCTTTTTTTTCAGAGACTGTTTGGTGACCACGGCTGTTAACTGTTTTACCTCATTCTTCTCTGGCTTTGTCATATTTACATATCTTGGATTCATGTCACACAAGCAGGGAGTTCCTATCAGCTCTGTCGCCACCGAGGGTACGATAGCTATATATTTCACTTTTCAATCTCATCTGCAGAATTAGCAGCTATTAATATCATGATGATCAATAATTATTATTGACAATATTGTTTAAATGGCGAATCAATTTAAGTTAGGGATTGCAATCTCGGGATCATACATAGTTTTCTCATACCGAGATTTCGGGAGTTTCTTTATCTAAACTTGACACTTTTTAAATACAATTTTTGATATTGTCAATCTAGTCTTTATTTGCTATACAGAAAACCGATTGTTATAATGAAACCGAAAAATCTTTTAAGTTAATACATTTAAAAAATAAGAAACAATCTTATGTTAATCTTTATCAATACGTTTTTAAGTCAATGTTCTTTTCCAATGTGGATCATATGCAGTGAGAGATCAAGCACTTTGGGAGTTCCAGGCACAATCAAATTTAGAGGCACTGTTTTTCTAATTACTAAAACTGAATTTAAAATATTATATGGGCTTTATAAAATATATGGTATTTGGAGGCACCAAGCGCGCGTCGTGGCTTTGGATGAGTCATAGTATGAAAGTTTACAGTATCTGAACCCATGAACTCGAGTTTCCGAAAGTCCAGCAGTGTTGGCTACAGGGTACATTTAAAGACCGAAATATAGTCCGGCTGTTCTACAATAATTTAAGAAGTTGTCAACATTTTTACTGCACGATAAATTTATCCTATTTTCGGTGGATTCAGCAGAAATTTTGTGGAAATTCTATTTTAATATACATACAATTAAATTTAATAACTTTGTTCGTGAGTAAATGAAAAAGAGTTGTAAATGAGTGGACGTTAATCAATGGAATGATTGTGTTACAAACTGTGACACGTGTTTCATCTTTTTGAGAAACATATTCAGACATAGTAGCGTAAAATTATTTATCAATAAAGAATACATTGTTTCCTATTTTTGTTATCTAATAAATTACAAAATGTGTTTGGGCTTTTTTTTTCTTTCTACTAGACGCAAGTCGAGTCAATATATTATACTTACAAACAATATGTTTCTTTATTTTTCTATAACTGTAATGTTTTATAAGTGGTTAATAGTTAATTCACGCATATTTCACAATTATACACTCTCTGGTAACACATTGATATTTTTTTTATATATAAATGAATAATACTTACACTGTTATTAATACTGTTTACTATATAGGTCCAGGGTTAGTGTTTCAAGTGTATCCCGAAGCGATTGCTACACTTCCGGGAGCCAGCATCTGGGCCATGCTCTTCTTCTTTATGCTCATCATGCTGGGACTCGATTCTGGGGTAAATTGATTAACTCCATTTACTATACAATCAATATTTCGCATTTAAAAAAATATCACCATCCTAGATTCTTCTCACCAACTCTTTAAAATTGTGTTATTTTTATTATCAGTTTCTCTGTTATTTTGCCAGATGGGTGGTCTGGAGTGCGTCATCACTGGTCTTATGGACGAATTCAGTTGGCTGTTCAAGGGAGTGAAACACGCAAGAGAAAAGTTCACACTGTGCGCTGTCGGTTTCTCATTTTGCATCGCTTGTATTAATGTCACCCCGGTAAGAAGCTATTACAACCCTCAAAATACATTTTATAAAATATACAGCAGCAACAACTTCAATTATACTTTTTGACTAACGAGTATTGGACAGAGAGCTTTTATTCCCATTCATTTAGAAAACAAAATAACAAAAATATTATAAATTGTGTTAGACAGCTATAAATCAGTTTATATAAGGATGTTAGACTTCTCTATTTTTTCAAACTGAAATTAGTAGTACAGTATTGAAAAAAACAACATAAATACCGGAATTCGCGTTTTAGTAATACTGGTATTGCAATTAAAGATGAAGAAAATCTTGAAACTTTAAAATGGCAGAAATAAGCCCGGAAGATTGGGAAAACTCAAAAAATGGGATTTACTTGTTTGAATGATATCTGTCTTTTAGTCTCTCGTTTTTTTTAAGTATTAAAATTCACGTGAACTCATAAATATGTGCGTTTTACCTAAAGCTATTTTATACGTAAAACAGAAACATTTCTGTAAATATTTTATTATAAAATTATAGACTATCAACTCATAGACTAATCTTAGCCATAGACTAACAATAATAACTCATCATAACATTCATATTAATCTGCAATTTGTGGATAAATAAAAAAATCTCGCGCTTATTAAATTAGTGTTAACGAATACTCAAAATAATACACAATTATCACTTTAAAATTATACATTTTATTATGTTATTTTCCATTTTTTCCCATTTTGTTCCCACTCAAAATTCTCGGCTCATTCCTGGAATGAACCCGGGAATTTTCACGCCTCACATCACTAATTGCAATCCTTTACTACGGACATCAAATAATAATTAATATGAGCTGTGTTTTCAGGGTGGAATATACATGTTTCATTTACTAGACACGCACGCGGCGGGGATTTCCCTTCTATGTTCGGCTCTTTTTGAGGCGGTTGCAGTTTCGTGGTTTTACGGTAAGTAATTATATATTGTTGTGGTTACTCGTTGAAGCGCAGCTCTAAAATGCTTCAAAGTGAAAATTTCGCCAACAATATTCATTGCACATATTCGTAATGGTCGAACAACGATAACGCTGAAGAGATGTTATTTATATACTGACATATTGCGTCAAACCACCATTCACAAAGCAGTGCGCATATTTGAAATGAAAGCAAATACTAAATTTGAATCGTTTAAATGTTGTAAATTTCCAAGCATGTTTTCACCATCGATCCGGGTAACGCAATTCGGTACCTTCAGGCATTCAAGTGCACGGATGAACTTGAACTGACGCTTGGTAAATAATTGCACGTGTATACTAAATATATATTATATATGCAAGGGTAGGCTTCCAATACGTTAACAAGTGACTTGCTTAATTTCGAAGCAGGGCCAAAGGGCAAGAGTATTTTTTTTATCATTCCTATGCAATTATATGCAATACTTTAATAAGCAATCGATTGTTACTTATAATGTGCAACAATGTGCAATTTACCGTAAACTTATCAAACTAAATAGCTAAAAATGTACTACTGTGTATACTGAAGTTGTCGTAGATAATATATGTCAGAAATTTCAGTCATGTACTAATTTGATTTGAGAATATTGTTTTCTCTAAAATTAACAAGAGCCTCGCGCGAGCCCCTCCAGCTCTCCCTTGTAAAATATTATGTAGTACATAAAATGGCAAACTGGATTCATTTTACTAATGGTTTGATCAGTGGCGGTTCCTGACCTAAAATCTTGGGTGGGCTAGAGAAAAACATATTTCCACTTCACCTTATACATTAATCTACAAGCAAATTAACAAATACTACGACACTATTCAATGCATAAATTATTTTATAATAAAATCAATTATAATGTAACTAAGAAATAATAGAATACGGAACCCTTAAATTCGTCTCTTTCAATGTGAAATAACAAATACAAAGAGCACTACAGAACTGTCAGTGAGAGTCAATACCTGTCACTTTCATACAATACAACGATATTGGTATTTGTGTTTCAATGCATAAGTATGCGTAATGGGCAGATTCAGTTTAGCCCCCAACGATCGACAGAAGCTTGACAGATTGAAACACAATCGTTTGTGTTTGATGACATATTGGAAAGGTTAGTTACGCTTATAAATGTATTTATTTTGTTCAGCGGCCGAATTGCTGTTCATTTTTATTCAGCCATCTAAAGTTTTGGGTGAAAAATGCAGGTCGGGCTTAGCCCACCTAGCCCAGTACCTAGAACCGCCACTGGGTTTGATTTTCATGACGTTCAATCATTGGAGAAAGTAATCACATAAACAAATACAATGTCTGTAGGTATTTGATATGACATGTGATAAGCGTTAATTAAAAGGCAATTTGGCACAAGCACTGAAAGCTCTGAACTAACGTCAATATTACTGGAATAGTCTTTTTGTAAGTTTTGTTTCGCAGTCTAAAATATGCCCCGAGTCACAACCAGCAGTGGGCTGCCAATACGGTAACAAGGGGCTCGCTAAATATTATAGCTATTCGTGATATTCTGGGGAAGGAGTGAATTTATTTATCACGCATATGCAATTATACACAATAAAAATTAAAGCTATCGAATGTTACTATATACACTTATATTTTGTAACAGTACGCAGTATGTCGTAATTTAAAGTTGAAAAATGTACGTCGGAAATCCCAAATGTACATCACAACTGTTTTAATCTAAATATATTGCATATTTATAGATTATATAAAGGCAAAGATCTGAGAATAATGATTTTCTAAATTTAATAAGAGGCTCGCCGGCCTGAGTAATATTTAACAAGGGGATCGGGCGAGCCCCTGCGAGCCCCCTCCAGCCCACCCCTGGTCACAACTCAAAGAATGCATTTAATTTCAAACCGATTTGCAATTAAAATAGTTTACAGTTTTTACTCGTATCTTTTTTATGGTATGTGGAAAATTTACCGCCAGCGATTAGATGCCAACAGTTAATAGCCACACCAATTTATGTAAAAAGAATTCATCGTCTACGTATTCTGCTTTCAACTCTAATTAGAATAGTTTTTGAATTCTGGAAGGGAAAAAATGTATGGAAATCAAATGTAAGCTAAAAATTGTATATTCGATCGATTGATGCGGCGGTAAATCGCTGCCAGTGAATTACAGGCTGAAAATTTTCCCAGACTCCTAGAAACTAGACGTAGAGTTTTCCTAAAATATCTTTTATATTTGAACTCATTCACAGGTCTTGACAAATTCTCAAAGGATGTCGAAGCGATGTTAGGATTCAAGCCAGGTCTTTATTGGAGGATTTGCTGGAAATTTATCAGTCCTACGTTTATCATTGTAAGTAATATTATGAATAACTTTTTTAACATGTCATCAGTGCTACAACCCAATGTCAAGCTCCTTTCCTTACCCTCAACAATGAATGCTATATTCGTCTCAACACATGCTTGAATATTCAACTATTTGCGTCAAAATAAATCCAAGTGCTTTTGAGTTTATCTCCAATGTGTTTTCTATAAATAAGTTTTAATTAGATGTTGGACCCATCACTCAAAAAGTGCACAAAACGAATTATAACTTATCAACATTTTTTTGAAACATGTAAGTATTATTTTTCCAGGCTACGAACTACTGAAAATATTTGATTTCGACTTACACGTATTGCTTAGACCAGAGTTTGCCAAACTTATTGTGCAAAGGAACACTTCGCAAATCTGAAAATGTTACCGAAACACAGCTTGTTTTTTAGGTCGGGTAATTTATAATAGTAAAAATATATTTTATTAAAACACTTATTATTTATTAACTATTTTTTTTGTTAACATGTTAGAAATATGAGTAAACAAATCTCTTAGTGATCAAAATACTCCACCTGTATTTACTTAAATATTTGACGTTTTAAACATCAGTGGAGATTTTCCATCACTCGATTTTTAATATAAAGTAGAAGATGCTTAAATGTGTTGCAGCGTATATTACCATTGAAAATTTTCTCGGGACACCAACTTAGGTCCCACGGAACATTCCTCGATTTCTTCAGCTACTTTATTGAATTGTTGAATCTCTAAGTATATATAAAAAATAGTAAATATATTTCATATTTTTCCTTGGTCATACTGTAAATAGAAAGTAGATACACACTTTCTCCAATCTCCAGTCTAAAATTCAATACACTCACTAGCGCAGGTAAATAAAATAAGCAGTTAAACGTCAAACGCTTCTTCCTGTCAATAACAAGGAAAAATCAAATAAAGGAGGAAATAGTATTTTACCCCTCAATATTTCTATTTTTTTAGTAGAGCGGAGTTTTTTTGTTCTGTTTACGTACTCATACTTATAAATATACTTGTATATTTCGTTACAATCTAGACCACAGTGACCACAGGCTCGAATCACAATACAAACAATTTCATAGATTGATTTCTTCAGGCGATTAACAGATTTGTATTCGAAGGCAAGGATGTCCGAGATGTCAAAAGTTCCTAGTTACATATTCGAACGGGCTGTAGCGAAAGCGATTAACTATATACTTTTTCTGACATAGCGCCGATATGTTAGTATATTAATATTAATTCCATCGCATAAATAATAAAACATGTTTTTTGTTGTGTCGCAGGGGGTGGTAGCGTTCGCTTTACTATATCACCAACCCTTGCAATACCAGCAGTACACGTACCCTTGGTGGGCTGAACTTCTCGGCTGGAGTATGGCCCTCAGTTCAGTTTTGATGATTCCGGCCTTGGCGATATACCGTCTCATCGTTACAAGAGGACCATGGAGACAGGTTCGTTCTCTATTTCAAAATACGTCTACCTCTTGACTTACTCGAGAAGTGCAGAATAAGTTGTATGCGTTTAATCTTATATTTTATTCATTGTCATTAAACGTTTTAAAGAAAAACTTTAAAATCCGTGCTAAGCTGAAGCTGTGGCGTGAAAGATAGTTAGAGAATAATTGCACTAATAATTAATCATTATATTCAATACAAACCGAATAAATACTTATTTGTTTATTTATTTATTTTTTTAGCGAGTGGCGTTAAGTATCTCACCGGTCGAAGAACACGAAGCGATCAAACGAACGAATGTGGTCAGCCGATTTACCTGGAAGCATTGGCTCTACGTCTAAACGAAGAATCGGAGAACTATTAGAATTTTATTATCGAGGTTTGTACCTATTTGGGCTATTACCGCGCCTTATGGTTGGTACACCTGTAGCGACGCTGAGAATAGTGAAAAGTACTGCGATTATTAATATAAAAAAAATCGGTACAAGCAATCACTATTGCAGAAGACTAAACGTTACTTTACTGTCAATCCCTGTTTAGATTGACAAGGTTAAAAGAACGAGTCTTACATGCGTTATAAACAAATTATACTTACTATTTTTTTGTTTTCAACTCTGACCTTTACAAATATAGACACTTTATTATCACTAAGATGGTGAAACATTGAAATACATCGAATTCTGTTTTGACATGGTGGATACATTCGAAATAACACAAAGTAAAAAATACATATGTTGCGTACAAACAACATGACACAGATTTCATTACTTAAAAAATAATTTATAACCTCAAAATATGAAACACTTTTTGTTGTTTGTATACATTAACCATTCATTATTACAATATATAAAGTAATCATTAACGTTTTTATTTAACCACCATTCTATAAAACCATTTATTTACATATTATTTGCATGTTATTTAATATATTCAATGGTTTCGTTATTTTGTTTGCATTTTGTTCCAACCATAGTTTTAAGTATTATCTTTTGTGCGTCTTGTATACTTGTTAGAGTTAAGCAATCTGTATTTAAGACAACAAAAGAGTTGAGAAATTATTCTTGAATTATATGTAGAAATCATATAATAAACAAAATTGATTGTTGGTGCGTATGTGGTTCCATCTTTGTATTATTTTTTCATTGTAATTTATTTTCAATGCATTTAAAAATATCATATTTAAGTTAACAAACCTTTATTGCATGATTGAACATTATTGAAACCGAGCATTAATAAACAGAAGTTCAAGGTTAATATGACATTTGACATATGTCATTTTCCAATAATTATCTTCAGAAGAAAACTAAATTAGTATCAACAGAAAAATACAACACGGCACCCACCTATATATTGTTATGTAAATTGCTTCAATTGTACCAAATATTTTTTCTATAGCAATTATTGTAGATGATTGATCAATCAATTGATACATGAATACTTTGTTCACAGATGGACATCTTTGATATTTTATTGTCTCATCACTTTTATCATTTTATATTAGTTACTTATTCAAATGTGTATAATTATTCACTCAAGTCAAATAACTGACTTAATTTACCAATGCATCATCCCCTTATATTGTATTATATAACACTAGCCATAAAATCTTTAAATAATAAAAACTTACTTCCTATGATGAGTTATGACTAAGTATATTTATTATAAAACTCGTTTTTCTTAGTAACATCATGAAATATAAATTGTTTATTAATTAAAAAAACATTTCGCGTTAAATTTTAAATGACAAATAAAAGTTTTTTTTCCATTCAACATTATATGAATCATGATTACATTTCTTATATTAAATTCAAATAATACAATCAACATAACTTAACATGGACTTCTAAGTTTTATAAATTAGGATTTCGACTGAAGTTGTCGATGGCATTTCAATATTAAATTTTGTACATTTACAGACGTTTTGTTACTAACGACGGGTTTAACCTTTCGGCATCTTCAAGCAAGTGTAAAACGGACTTTAATTAAAAGTTCAATAGACAATGGAGATATACAAAATTTTAATTATTCAAGTTTGATTAAGTTTCACTTGAATCTTTTCAATACAATTTTATTTCCGCATTATTGTGGAGAAAAAAACATTTTAAATATGCTTCGAGATTGACAAAGTATCAAAATACAACTGGATATTAATTCTTGGCGAAGATAAACAATTTGTTATATCTATAAATTATTTATAGCTAATATAATAATTTATAGCGAACAATCAACTTGATTCAAATGACATTAAATTATATAGCTTAAAAAAATTAATTATATAACAGAATCAAATATAATATCCAAATGGGATTGTATTTTGCTTTAGCAGCTTGCTACATTATTGACGTTTTTTTATATTTCAGATTCTTTTTAATTTCACAAGAATAAAATATCAATGCCATGAAATAAAAAGATCAAAGTTCTTTTGTTTTATATTATGATGTATTCCATTATTGTTTGAAATATAGCATAGATAATATGAAGGAATATTTTTTCTAGAATTCGTAATAGTAATTGTAAATGTTAGAATGTGGTTAAACAGCAAAATTAAAATGTATTTATAATCCAAGTACATATTAAGAAGTCCGTAGGTACTTAAAATAATCCTTTATTTCAATTGCCAAATAAAAATAAAATAAGCTATTACTTATGTATAAAAAATAAATATATTAATTAATTGTATCAAAAATGAATGCTTTAACCATAAAGATACTGTAAATTATTTTTTAATGAGGATTATAAATATTTTCTTAGATTGTCTTTCAATATTTTTTAAATAGGAATGTAAGTTATTGTTGTCATTTATCATATCAACGTTATACGCATTAGGGTTATATATACTTTTAGTATCTCATTCACCAGTGGCGGCTTTTTCTTTTAGTATAAAATGATTGTATGACATTTTTAAATTCTTTTAATTCCTGAGATGTATACATATTGTACTTTTTCAATACATGATGATTATTTTTCATTTTATTATTACATCCCACCGCAACAAGTTATTACTGGCTGCCACTGCTATACATAAGACACATTAAATTCTTAAATATTTATATTGTCATTCAGTTTTTATTTTTATTTGATTTAATATTTTGCTTCTCTGTCATAATATATAATATCACAATATATCTATAATATATATTCAGTGACAGATTAACTTGGCAGATACCAGGTACAATAGAATTTGGAGGCCCTAAATTTCGTATAAGTTGCAAAATTTCACGTAGAATAAGAATATATATTGAAAACTGAATTAAAAATAAATAGGCTATAAATTATATGTCCTTCATGAGGCCACATGAGTGCGCTTTGGGGTAATTTACCACTATAGATATTATATTATATATTGTGGTCATTCAGTACTCTGGAATACTTCATAACATTAACCGTTTGAATACCGTGCAAAAAAAATCATTAATACGCCCCAAATACCACATGCTTTTTAGGGAAATAAATTTTCCTTATATACACTCGAATTCGATATTTTAAAAACCCATATTGACTCAGATGGTACTACACATATTCATAAAAATATTGCTTATATTCCATTGGTATACCAAGTGTTTGATTTTTTAAATTTTTTGAGACACTCGTGTCTGCTTGGGAGCCGAGTGGTTAAGAGCTTATTTTGAGTTATCAAAGATAATTACGCTATGTTACATTCAAATATTATTTTTTCATTTCTGTATCGACTATAATTTTTTATCAATTAGCATATTTTGCCTGAATAGTTACACATTTTAGGTAAAAGTAACTCGGAACATATCTTTTTTGACCAAATGTTTTTTTCCAGAATGATAATGACAATATATAATGGTGTATTAATCATGATTCATTATAGACATGAATTAATTCAAGTAGTATATAGTGTTCCTTGAAATACATTAAAGAAACTGCATTGAAGTTTGTTTACAATACAATTATTATTAGAAAAAAGGGTTATTTAACTCTACCAGAAGGTTCTTAATATGCTTGTATTTAATTCATTCAAACTGAGAGTACCCATTAACTTTTCAGTTATGTCTTCCAGTTTATAATTTTATTGTTTTCTATCTCCCACGGAGACTTTATAGACAATAAAAATTCCTATCCATCATTAAATTTCTAATGGATTTATATTTTTTTCATGCCACTGTTAATTTTAAATATAATATACGTTGTAGAAAAATTAAGATTGTATATTAAATAATTGTATGTGAAGCTGTAGACAATAATTGTAACATAAAAATATTAATGATATCTATATTTCATAAACTATAATACTCTATTGTATATTTATAATAACCTCAAATTCTCTTGAATTTTTTGCGTTTTGGAACAATGGTTAAGAGCTTTAAGCTACGTTCATTCTCATAAATGTTATTTTTATAATAATATTGCTACTTGAAAAACCCTATGATATTATTAATAAATTAATCATTTTCCTTGTTCTAATTAGTGATTTTAAGCAATCAGGTCAGTTGTCTATATCGTCACAAACAAAGCAGTAATTACCTTTTGGTCATTTTGTAGTAGAGCCAAGTAAAATGGAATTGCCTAACAATTGAATTCTATTGAGACTTGGTTGTTACAATGAATTTTTGCCTCTTTCATTTTGCTCCTGAACAATAAGCAAAAGCCAGCCATCCGTTGGGGATGATGAATATATTAAATTATGAATAAATAATATTTAAGAGTAGGGCTTTTGAGTTGCCTTTTGAAAAGATGCTCATCATTTTAATCTCTCGGGCTAACTCATTGAACCAGGTAGTCACTTCTTTAGAATTTACCTGCTATTTCTATGCAATCGCTACTGCTAAATCGTTGCTGGTCAAAAAAAAAATATATTACCAATTTTTATACCCATTGATTTTTACAACTAACATGTGACCACATTTCCATTGCTTTTAACTGACAAGGTAGAGTCTGAGACTAAAAAGACAACTTAACTGATATCTTACATTCATTAATAATATAAAATATTTATTTTACCTGTTGTAACATTTCTCCAGTTATCTATTGTACGCATTTGATGTGGTTTACTGGAGCGTAATTATGTATAGTCGAAATTTGATTAATATGTCCAGGATATTAATTTCTAAGCGATCTAGAAATAATTCTATGTGAAAATTAGTAAACAAAATTTCCTTGTTAAAATGTATAATGCTTTGGATTAGGTCATCACTAAATCACTGGTCGCTTAAAATATATATGTTATAGTTGACTATAATAATTAAGCAAGCTCTATTTAAGGAAACCGTTGGCTATATACACATTGTTTTTGTGTTTTTTTTAAATAATAAATTGAATGCTTCTTTTATATGACTGTTATCATTTGAATATTTATTTGTTTTCTAGCCGATAACAGTTGCTTTTAATTCTTTTTAAAATGGGACCAACCCTGCTATATTAATTTTCCTGTTCTTAGTCCAGAAATTTATAATTTCAATTGCAAATTTAGTTATTTGTGATAATATTTAAACTTATTTTTGTCATTTGAAAATGGATGGTAGACAAGTTTATGTTATTTTTATAAAAATTGTATATGTATCTTTAAATGTGCTGTGTTGTTACTGAACTTTCCCATACAAAGATTGAATAACAAATACTAGCGAATTAGTTTAATGAAATGAATTTGGTACTGTAATGGTATTGCTATATCTGCCGTTGGCACAATTTTGACACAACATGAGAGCAAAAACAATGTTTTGAAATCAGTTTGACATAAGATCTAAGATATGAAAATTTCAAGTATTAAATATCCAAAAGAAACATAATTACCACACCAACACAATTTTATTTTTTTCTTTCAACAATATTGACGTTGTATTATTAAATTGAAAGATGCAGATCTAATCTTTACATGACTTTGTAAATATTGAAGTTGCATCTCTAATCTTTTACCTCATCAAAGTATGAAACTGTATGAAAGAATCTTGAAATATATCAAAAGCAGTATCTACAACACTTTACTTTCACAGTATAGGGAACGTATTTTCTTTGAAAATTCAAGTAATTTGGTTTTTCTAACAGTATATCTTGAAATATCAGCATTATAATTTTGCAATCAGACTGTATGGATAGTAAACTTCTTGAAGATAGTAAACTTCTTATATTGATACAAACATAATTTCATATATCTGTATTTACTAAATGTTTTTACTATGTCTTAATTTTTTCCATATTAAAATAAACTAAATATTTGTCTAAATATAAAAAATGTATTGGAAATATAATTAAGAATATTGTTCATTAGATTATATTATGTGAAATAGATATAATTTATGAAGAGCTGGACTCTTATATTATTGATATTGTTAATATTATAGAAATAGCGGAAAGCGTAGCATGCTATGATATTGTATTTAAATTAAATAAAAAAATATGTGAAAGAAAGGATTTGTGTCAAAAAAAAGTATTTTTAAATGTAGTTGTACATGTGAATAAAAACATCAAAATACATTTTGTATTTAAAAAATATATCTTCGTGAAAACTAAGCGAATTACTTTGTAAATTGGTTCATGATGAATATATACGTAGTCTTGTGTTAATTAAATTACTTTAAACCACTAATGCAATATTAAATTCTTTTGACTGTTTGCATACAAATAATTTCGTATTAAAATATCCAAGAGCAAATTATAATTTTAAAGTTGACATTGTTGCAACTTCAAATTCTGTTTTATACTTTACCATAAAGGACTGTCCAAAGGCTCTCAAAGTCTCTTGACAAGATTTTCTGCATAGCTTGATTGAAATACCCTTGAACTTAGTGCAGATCACATCGCTGACCATGTAAAGAAGCACTTACATAGATACAGTTTGTTTCACTTATTCTTTCAATGATTACTGAAAAAGTGATAGGAGACTACTTTTTTGATAATTTCTTAATTTTTAAAATCTCAATATGACATATTATTGTCAATAATGAATGTTGCGACCTCCATTTCTGGTCAAATCTAAATAATGCACCATTATTCCCATCCTAAAAAATCCCTAACATTCTTTTTGCGGGTCTGACTTTGTCTCAACATTTTTTAGGCCTATTTCCTTTAGCACCTCAACAGTGTTTCACTTTTTAAATTGAATTCTATTTGTTGTCACAATGTATTATGCATTTAATTTGTTTTTGATTCCATGTTAATGAAATATTATAACATATTTAAAAAAAATGAATGTTAATAAACTAAGTGTTAGAAAATAAATTTTGTAAAATTAATGTGTCAATTTATTTATCTTTTCTGAGTATTGCAGCGCATCCCCTGCATTTTACGCTCCTGACCTGAATATATTTTTATCCATTCCATATTTTCCCATTTTTTCAACAAACCTAAGTCTATAGATGATCAACTAAAGCCCCTAAGTACATCACTTCGTTGTAAAGTTCTAGAAATCTGAATGAAAAGTATTTAACTCTGAGGTTTTAAAATTTATTAATGTATTAGTAAGTTATGTATGTTGAAAAGGTACAAACAGTGACTGATTATCCTATAAGCAAATAAGGCGAGCGCTTGGGGCCTTAAAAATAGCTTATATAATATAACTCATATACTTTCGGTTTAGATTTTTTTATATTTTTAGTTAGAATTTTTCGACGATTTTATGTTATCCGTAAAACAGGGCCTCCCATGTGTTTAATCCGCCACTGGGTACTAAATACGCTTTTCGTCAACTGCTGGTTACACGGAATGGGATTTTTAACATCTATATATTGTCACATGTTGTCTATGATCGTCACCTTTCTGGCAGAATTTTGTAAGTAACAAAACTGACAAAAATGACTGAAGATACTATACAAAGAGATTCTTTGATATAAATTATTTTTCTGAAATAACTCAGTTAGTGTATTGATTACAGCAGTTTGCCAAAAAAACCACCAGGCAATTGTCCCTCTCTATTAATTTTGAATACTTATTAATAAAAACACAATATTCCTTTGTACTTTATTCCACTCTATTTAAAAGTTCAGGACTGGTTTCGCTCATTTCGAGCATTGTCAACTGATGAGTGAAACCGTTCTTGACCTTTTAAATAAAGTGGAATAACATACAAAGGAATATTGTGTTTTCATTAACATAATTGCCTTTCCACCAAGTATTGAAAGTGAACACCCTAAAATTGAGCATTTATGGCGTCAGATTGGTATTAATGCATCTAGTGCAGCGACACCTTTTTTTCGTCTGGGCCGCATTCCGGTTTTTGCTACATTACATGGACCGCAGTACATTATAAGCAATGCATAAATATACCACATAATATTCATATAATAGTGGCATAAGATAAATGTAAGTACAAAAATTTTCAAAAAATTCATTTGTTTACGTAAATTTTTGCAAACAATACCAAATGTTTGAAAAAGCATATGGTTAGAATGATTGTTTTGAGTCTCACATAAAGTCTGAATGGGGCGTGTATCGAGTATCGCTGATCTAATGGTTTATTTTATTTTTTATGGGACATAAGTGAACAAACCCGTGGAATCAATGGATGTATTGTTATGGTCATGTTACCATGAATTTGATTTTTAAAATTATAGCGGCTTATTTAACTATTAAATACTGATAACTAAGCCCAATCACCCGTGATTAATGTGTTAAGTTGTCTTAACAATCAGAGGAGTATGGACGTACATGTATGTCGAAGCCATTTTTCTGTAAAGGAGGATGGACATACTTTTAACTCAACACTGCAGTGTCTGCGTGAGCATATATGTTTTATATATGAGTCATTTTTTGGACTTGTTTCAGTCTTGAATATCTATCAATATACTTTAAGTCACAAAATTGTCATGTTAAAAAAGGCCAGTAAAGCTAGGTCAGTATAGATCTATTCACTCCTCTAAAGATTAGGCCAAGTCTGGATAAAGCAGCCCAGAGTGTATGTTTGTGCTACCAATTCGCCTCATTAAAATTTTAGTTATTTACTTGTATGTTATCACACTGTTATGTTGAAATTCCTTTTTCGTGCTAATTAAGTATTTTACTCGAGACCCGCTGTTAGTTTGAAAAAAAAGGTTGCACAGGCCCGTCTTACACAAATCCATTACATGTTGGGCAGTATTCAATTTAATACAACAAATTAACAGAATTAGTTTACAGGATAAGTGGAGAAAAGGACAAGCATGAACAAAATTGATATATGTTAATGAATTTCTATTCTGTGCATAAATAGTCTTATTCCGCAAGTCAACTTTATCGACATTTTTTATTGCAGATGACAGTCACTTTTAAAATTATATGGAACAGGATGAAGGAAAGGGAAAAATAAAACGCAGATTGTCTCATACGAGTGTAAGACTTGTATTGGATTCTAAAACAATCGCCGCACAGTTCCGTCGCGGCCCAACAATGCCTTTAAAAAAACAACACATTGATTGACATTGAAGAACAGAATGAGTGATGTTTTGTAATAATTAATGTTGGTAGATATTACCGCTACAATATAAAATGGAAACAAACAATATTTCTTTATGCTAGCTCGTTGAACACAACTATAACATGTTGAAATTCAAACCAAAAATATTTTTTCCCGCACACATGAAGAATCAAATTCATAATAATCTACAAAGCACGCGCTGCCAACTCCCGAATGCATTGGATGAATATGTAAATTATTTTAAATAGATCAATCACAATTTATGAGATTCACCGTAGATTGTGACATCTCCAACTGAGCCATTGACACAAAAATGTGTTTAACCACTTAAATACAAAAGTTACAGAGGCTTTGTCGGTTCTTCCTGTACACTCGATATTTCACGGTCTGTTAATTATTAGTAAAATATGTATCGTTAAATATCCGTATTATGCGATAGGTCTTACAGAATGTAAAAATATAGGAAATATAAAATATTACCCACAAACATAAAAAGTTTTTCATTGCAAATTTATCAATGTGTGGTTTATATTATCCAAGTGCTAACTTTGTTTAAATAAGATTGGAATAACAACCTTGAAAGTATCAAGGTAATTGAATTACAATTTTTATACAAAATACCTTAACAGGCAGACATTAAATGTATACTTATCTCCTCTTGTTCGGCAATATTTTCAGATATTGAGTTTTGAATTGCAATTATAACAATTTAATAAAATCCTTTGTAAAATTAATCTATCGCGTTCAGAATATACTCAATAGAGCTCGCTCGACCTCTCTTTTACAGAGAAGGTGAGGATCGAATGATATGTCTAGGACAAGATTAGTGGTTAGCTAATTGCTCTCGATTCACCCATTGAGATACGTTTCATTAGCATTGCATGCACTCCACTTTAAGAGCAAACATAACAAAAAAAAAAATTTAAAAACATTGTAATCTACCACAGAATTATGGCAGATGAAATAAACAAAACTATACAGCTTTGATTTCCAGCACTTGATTCGCTATAATAAATTTTTTTTACATTTATCGACAGAAAGTTTAGCAACACATTCTTTATTTTTAACTATTATATATTAATAATTACATTGCCATCCAATCAGCACTCTAATAATCAACACTAATCATTTATTTTCTATTTAAAATATATCAAAAAACTAGACCTATTCCAATTAAGCAGATTTCAAGTCATAATAAAATACATTGATCGGTTTGTAAAAAAATACATTCATCCATTCACAAATTATTCTTATTTTAACATTACGTGTGCAATTGGCCAATAGTCCATCTTTTTTTTTTTTTTTGATTCTCTTTACAGAGAGTTGGCAGCCTGCAAAATACAGCTCATTGTATTGATTCTGTTTTGTTTTTAAAATTCGCAGTAGTCGAAATTCGCCATCATATACATAAAATATTTCCACTAGTAACATACCATTTTCACTTGTAACTTTCAAACATGGATTGATTGCGATATCACTATTAAAAAATAAATTTATACAACACCTAAACAAAACAAATGATGATATCCATGATTACGATATAGCAAACAGCAACTGTTATAATTAATAAGAGGTACTAATTTCGGAAGAATTACTAATTTAGTGCCCGGTCATAAAAAGTATGCATTAATTTAAAATGTAAAAGTAATTATTAATCGACTGAATGTCTTATAAGATTCGATCAATCTTAGTGTTTCGGCGGCAACTGAAAACATACTAAAACTATCCACGTTAGTCATTATATATGTGTAATTTTGAGCAATTTAATAATCTATCGCGGGTATTCCTCGACTTACATTTTATTTTGATGTTCATAATTGTATAATTGTTTAAATTTTTCGAGGCATACAACAATGTCCCGTAACAGAACACTCTTATCTTATGTCGATATAATTCATATACGTGGCTAGTCCTTCTACTTTCCAGTTGTCACAGCATTATGATAGGACATTAATTTGATTGAATTTTAAATTCGTTCACCATTTCAATCTATAATGTATAAAATTTAATAAAATGCATTCATCAACTTTGTTGAATTAAATTTCTTTCTTCAAATGTAGATATAAAAAAACCATTGCAAGTTCATCTAACAATTGCTTAATTTGCAAGTCGAAACTAAGTATTATTTTACATTTTTTTACGACAAAAAGACCACTAAAAGCTTATCTACAACATGATAAACGAGAGTTCCTTTTTGGATACACCAGAATTGATTATCATATTATCTTCTGGACATTTCAGAAAAACTCATAAGCAGAGATCTTTCATAGATACAAAAAGACTATGTCTAGTATTTCGATCACCATTCTTTCATATAGCTTATTAATTTATATTACAAAACATTCACCCATCAATCTTTCTATAACTACTGAAGTTGAATTGTTAATTAATGAGTATGGATGGAAACTTAAAATTGACGCTAGATATTTTACTGCGGACTGTTTTTTTAATTTTTAAATGACAATTCACAACGTCCATCAATCCTTGCAGATTTTTATTTAGAATTCAATACCGATCGGGTATAATTGAGATTCTGTCTATTATCTTGTTATAGTGTTTCCAGAATCCACTTCTTTGAAATAAATTTTACCTATCGGCTCCTTTACTGCTAACAAAAATTTACTTCATCAGTCATTCCACAACAACGGCCCGGGCATGAAATCGGCCAAAGTCCATGTCACGTTACCGATGACTTTAGGATTTACAACAGGCTACACATTCTGGAAACAATTTTCAGTGCTGCTCCGTGTACGTAAATATCAACATCCTTTGATATCTAAATTGAGTTTCAATAAAACAATTAAGTACTTTTAGGTTACAACTAACCGTGAAATTATGATTTATTTCAGTTTATTCACAAATCATAACAAGTAGGAATACAAAACGAATGGCGTGACACGCTCCGAATACATTTTTCACAATATAAATCAGTAAAACAGAGAAACATTATCCATTATGCAAATATTTAAAAATAAATTACAAAAATAATTTAGGATTCTCGTAGACAATAAAAATGATACCAAAAAGTTGCACATAGAGTAATTTTTTTAAACTTAGACATAGATTGCGATCAGTTTTTATCTAGTTGTCCAATTCATTGCGCGTTTGCTATAGTCAATTTAAAAATAATGTCAGCTTTTAAAAATGACAATCGACACACTGACAATATATCAACATATTTAACACCTATAAAGAGTGTTCAATTAGTCATTTGTATAATATTCGAGATGATTTAAATACAGAATTATTTTTAGACAAATCATTTGCAGTCAAAAAAAAAACATCCGTACAGCTTCAACACTAAACTATGGCAAAGGAGGACTTATTGTGGATGAATTTGAAGGAATTCTGATATACTTATATAATAATACATAGTTGAAAAAATTCCATGAGATTTGAGAAAGTTAAAAATTAAACAGTTTGAACCTGTTCACTCGAAAGACAATTCAAAATATGTCACTAAAGAAAACAACAATGTGAATTGTATTTTTTTACAATTGATTTGATTTGCGCATTTAAAAAAAACACAGTAATGTATGCGCAATTGTTGAGAATATATTTACATACCGTGTGTATAGAAGATTTGTTTGCTGAGATTCTAATAATTTTAACTACATAATTATCACCGTATACGGCATGAACTTAAAAAGAGAAAAATAAGCCAATAATAAATAAAATTGACAACCGTAGGCCGAAGTGTACTAAAATTGGGATTTATTATTTGAAAAAGTATTAAAACTATATTTCACAGATAGATAATATCGTTTATGTTCGATCGCATCTCTAAATGTAAATCACACAACCGTGACAATATTTTGATGATGTATTTTCGGTATAACTTTCAGTAACCTCATGGTACAATGTTTTTATGTCATTTTAATAATAGCAAGATATCTACTAATTATTAGCAACCGATAAAAGAAACACAATGCGGCAATTATAATAATAAAAAAACGAGTGATGCAAGATTCCCACGATAGATATTCCAGTAGTCCCCGCGAATTGAAAGTCACAAGTAAAACGACAGTGCACAAAAACTTTTCGATTTTTGTTTCATGCCACACTACTTAACTGTCAAAGAGTCATTCATCATTATATCTATGTAATATAATAAGGTAGATAGATTACACTTAATCCTAGACTTAAGTTTTCTAATGAATGTGTTTGTTAAATTTATTTTATGCATATTTTTTTAAATTTTTTGTTTTTTGCTGTCGACTGTCGGCCGGGGGTGATCCAAAGTCGATAGGTGAAATGCACGAATATGTTTAGACAGCTCATGATGATATTAACTGCAAAAAAAAATAAAGATTTAATAACTTAATTTATCAAATTTAAGAAAACGGCGAAGATAATCTAGCAGACCATTTTCCTCGCTACAGAATTATGAATTAAATGTTATTTAGCGAGCACGAGATACTACAGACTTATAACACCATCTGTAAGAATCGATGCGTCGCATTTTAAAACCATCCAGTGTCCAAAAAGCGGCAGGAAATACGAAGACTAGAAATACACCTTTTGCAAGCAGACAATAAGTACCCAGTAATGAATTGGCAATATTTTCAAGCATGATATAAATAAAACTGTGCTACAACAGGGTGAACTCTGGTGACTATAGTGTGAATTCTTCACTAAAATTTATAACATGGATGTTTCATTGTTGTTAAATACTAAAATAAGAACCCTAGCACAATGATTAAAAAAAAAACCAGAAAAACAAATAAATCATTCTGTCGGGATACCCAGTAAGCCAGCAAATTAAACTGAACTCCTCCATCTCGGCACACTGTAGTGACATGTAATTATCAGAAAGCAGTTCTTCAGTAAATAACTGTTGACCCCATGAAAACGGGGCTAACTACATCAAAATATGTTGACCAGCCAATGGAATAACATATTGGTTCTTTGAATTGGTAGTGAATATAAAATGTAAGTCAAATTCATTGAAATGTACCCAGTTATCTCTCCTAATTATTTTTCTCAAATTGCAGGTAATAAATAAGCATAGATATAAAATTGCCTGCAAGGGGGCAAATTTTAAATATCAATTAGTCATGCAACAAATAACAAGTTAACAAAATGCAATTTAAATGATTAATTATTTCAAATAGTGTTTGTTAGCAATTTTAAATACATCAAATACAACTTTTTTTTAATTTAATAATTTATTTCATTATATTATGCAGTATTTTTACATCCACTACAGGCCCAGTTCTTTATTGAGTCAAAGCGTGAGATACTAGTCCACATCGACTTTTAAAATGTTATATTAACGTGCTGCGGATTGTTAACAAATATTTACTTTTATTAAAATTAGGAACCAGGCGAAGAATAATTGATTGTGCAACACTTCGCAGTAACCGTGTGGCAATATCACTCAAATGTTGCCACAAAGGTTGGCAATGAGGTATTTTTAATTTTTGAAACATGCAAGTTACGTATTTTCTTTCTTTTTCTCACCATTAAAATTTAACTGTTTAATACATTACACAATACCATCAAATTCCCTGTGTCTCAGATGATATGTGTTAATACGCTATACAATAAAATGATCAAATAACAAATGCACTTAATATAATCAAGATGGCTAAATAATTACTGAAATACAGTCACCAAACATAATAACAATAATATAATCAAGCATATCAAATTATAGATGGTATATAAAAATAAAGTAATAAAGATACAAGCAATAAGGAGAGACTGTTTGTTAATTGAGAGTTATTCATTAAAGTTAGTAAAGCATTGTAACAATACTAAACAGACAATGGAAGATTAAAAATATGATTCATAAGATTAAGATAGCAAGTAAAGATTGACATTTGCTTTTGTGTCGGTTGAATTTTTATTTAACTTTTTAAAATTGACATGTAAAAAAAGTAAGGTCTCATAAGCATCTATGGTAATATTGAAAGGTAGAATAAATACTATGTTAAATTTAATGTATGATTTTATTGATAAATAAATTTCTTCATTAATCTTCCATCTCTGAAGAGGTGTGGTAATTATTAGACAAGAAAGCGTTGCGTAATAGACCAAAAACCATGGGAAACGTTCATAGGTTCTAACTGTTCAATATTTTGATAGTCTATAAACGCCGGTGTATACCTTAAGGTTTGGGCTGTCAATTGCAGTTTTTTTTTTAATATTAAATTTCTCAAATTTAAACTCTCCGTTGCCAAACATTTTCGTCTCCGTTCCACACTTATACTTTAAATACACTGAAAACAAAAAAAAAAACAGAAAACAAAATTAAAACACGAAGTGCACAATTTGGCTAATAATAGATTGAAAAGATATTTTCATGTACCCGGCACGCGTAAATAAAACAAAATATGTTAACAAAGGCTAAGATAATAAATATTCATAGATGAAAACATAGCTCTGATTGACCATTATTATTTTGATATGATGAGAATTGACACCGATTTGACTTGGTTCAAGGTGAGATATCCGCAGATTTCAATCAACTACAAAACAAAATATTGTGTCCTCCAACATAAATCATTGACAAGAATAAAACCATTTTGTTTAAAAGATCAGATTTGAGCAATTGACACGAGGGTAGAAATAATAATAGCCGACGTCCATTACAAGGCAACTCAAATAAGTATCTTATAGCCATTTGTATTTCAGCCAGACTTCTAATCATGGTCTATGTTTTCAACCGTACTAGTATGAACAGAAAATAGTATCTGCCCATCTCAAAACTAAACTACATTTTCTATTTGCAATATTACTATCTATAACATGTATTAAAAAAAATATATATTTAGCTCAAGCGATTAATTAAACAGAGTTCTTTCAAGATGACTTACATATTCTAGTTATTTACACAGTTCGGCTTTTCAAACGATTCCTATCGTAGGCTTTTAATAACATTTTTGGAAATTTACAAAGAACTGTTTGCTTCGTTGCAGTTGTAAAATTTGTCAGCTTTCAAGGTTATGAATATGTTATGAGTAAATATATAACAGAAACTTGGCTAACAGTTTTTGTTATTTTACAATGAATGGCTTCATTTAAAAGCATTATTTATGTACAGAAGTCATCTTACATGACTATCGGAGACAAAAATAAAAACTAAATTAAAAAATAGTTCAGTTGTTTTGTTGCCTGTGAATAAAAATATTCCGATTGCCGACAGTTGCGTGCCGATGAACAAAAAAATGTTGGTTTAAAAATTATCCAAGAAGTTTTTTCTTGACGAGAATAATGCTGCAAAATAAATGTCAGGCCTTAAATTAATGGCCGAGGTAACGAATTGCTTACCGATTTGACAGTCGCCTTGATGAAATCTTTCTTGTGCGCAAGATCAAAGTCAGGATAGTGGCTGTACACTTGTTTGCAAACTGTCTTCATTGTGATCTCTTCCAAGTTGGCTCCTTCCAAGATTTGCTTAACGTACTTCTTGATTTCGTCATCCTGTGAGGAAAAAACATGCATAATAATATTTTTAATCCACGCATATTCATCACAATAGTTTTTTCTATGGCTGCAGTTTCAGTCATATTTTTGCAAATAAAGGCAAATGAATATAGATTTTAAATACGGATCTGAAAAGTATTTCTATGACTGTATTTTTTTTGTGTTTCGATTAATTTTCAATGCCAAATTTTCGATCTATCAATGTATATACACTAGTATGCTGTGGATGTTAAAACCAGGAATTGTAGAAAAAAAGTTGGATTCAGTTGGCTGGACACTTTCAATGACTCCGTGGATCTGCTGTTTCCGTTTTAATTGGCAGTTACTTAATTGAATTTACTATTACAACGTATGAAATGAAACTAACCAACCAGACAAATAGAAGACATCATAGAAAAACATAGCTACAGCTCCAACACATTTACTGCTCAATAAAATATGGCTGTGTTAAGAAAATCTGATATATATTAGTGTTATACATTGATGTATGCACACCGATACAAACTAACACATCCGAAACAACCAAACCGTGCAAATTTTAAAGTATTACTGACCCGATGAGATGTGCTAGTGTTGTTTATATGGAATTGCAACGGCGCTAGTTATTCTGTTTCAAGATGTGTACCATGTTTGGGCATAGCAGTCAATGTGTGAATTGATATTTTGATGAGAAACTTGAAATTCATTACGTTGCATTAACTCTTTTTTGACAACGGGGGGCTTAGAGACCTTCATGGTAAATTGTATTACGGATGAGAAACGAGGAGTCTACTTACAGAGGGTGGATGTTTGCCTTTCTTAGCAGGCGGTTGTGAAGTCAATGGCTGATCTTCTTCTTCGCTTCCTTCTGAGCTTCCTTCCTCTTCTTCTTCGGACCCTTCTTCTTCGGATCCTTCGGCTGATTCATCATCCGAAGACGATGCGGCTTTCTTTTTCTTACCGCTAGCGGCTGGGGCAGCTTTTGCTGGAGGTTTGCCTTTGGAAGCCGGTCCCGGTTTCTTTTTGGCTGAAGTACAATAGAGAGGGATTAAATAACCATATTGAGAACAAATATTTTAATAATATTAGTACAGAAGAAGCAATAATTAACTACTATATTTGTCATTGTAAAAATAAATATTTACCAGTTTCAATTTTTTATTAAACTTTACCCTTTTCTTGACCCATCCTGTTGTCAAAAAACCATTAACTTTTACTAAAAACTAAACAGACACCAACTCTCGGATAAGTCAAGTATAAAAAACAAATTACACAAATAAAATAGCCAAAGGTTTTATACAAAAAAATATGTCTACAACACATAGATAATATATATAATATTTTGTTAACTAACCAGGGGGAGGAGGTGGTGCTTTCCTTTTAGCGGCGACAGCGGCCGCCTTGTTATTCTTCACGGGTGTGGGAGCAGGTTTGCGTCCGCGACCTTGAGGTGTGGCAGCCGCACGACCTCTCTTGCTGGCCGGCTCCTGTGTCAGAGGCTGCGTTACCCACATCCCACAATCACATTCAGATCAAACATTTTATAACGTTACCCGGACGGATCCACCAAAAACGCCGACGAACCGCATCATGACTTACTTCAAGCCCAAACAATGAGCTATCACTCAAATTTTATCATTACGACAATGAATCAAAATACTAGTCAACGGTGCAAACTTTGTCAAAGTAATAATGCGGTTCCACTGCAGCGTGTTTTTTATAAATCCGTCTTAAAAAGCAACGTATCAAGGACCTCACATCATAAAGTGTCAATCAAAACATTTAATAACTAGTCTCATAAAAATATTGAACAATTTTCTTAACCAATGTTTATGGAGACAAACAGTTAAAAATGCCGTCAATTTATCTCATCACGAAAAACACTTTTTGATGTTAAGGCCCTAATGCACAAAAATAAAACAAAAAAAAAACAAAATAGAGTTGCATTGTGAATTCGGAGTGTAATAAAGGACTTGTGAGATGTAATCTTAAAATTATTGAATTGGAATTTGCGATAAGGCAAAAAAGAAAAAGCTTGTGCTGCTTTTCCTGCCACTTTTATAACATTCATATCAAACAAAAGAATAAAATTTTGAGTAATATGTATAATGGCTATTGAAACATTGCCGTGGCAAAAAAAAAAAAACTTACATTGATGGTGTATTTTTCGACATTGTTCACTGAAAAACAAACTGGAAAGAATGTAAAACAGACTAATTTGTGGTTCGACTTTTTCAACTTTTCATATGCGTAAAAATGCTTGCAATTTACGGTCAAATTTCAATTAACGGTAAATAATTCCTCCCATTACTGGCGTACCGGTAAAAGAATCTGTCCTTAATTTGCAATAGAGTACTTTTCAGTATTTGCCGGTTAGTTTTCTAATTTACAGGTATTTACCGAAGGTGAATTTCCATCAATTTACCAGTAATGCAAGCCTTAATGTGCAAGTTGTGATCATCAAATAAATAATAAAAAAAAAACTGAGGAATTAAGTGGAGTAAACAAAAATAAATAAAAATACTGACATCTGAATCTTGTCCATCGGATTCACTTTCTTGCTCTGATCCGCTTTCACTTTCGCTCTCGTCTTCAGATTCTGATTGAGGTTTCTTTCCTCTGCCGCGCTTCGCAGGTGGGGGAGCCTAGTTAATGAAATCATTAAAAAAACGTTATAGAAAAAATATCAATCAAACATACATTTGATTACCAATGAATTAAGATGACATTTTAACAAAACCAAATAAATAAGAAGTCAAATTTAATCAAAAAAATCAGTATAATAAATGCCACATAAGAGGATCGTGTTTACTTGATGTCCTGAATCCTACAGTAATGAGTAATAGAAAATTCAGCAAAAATATTGTAGTTAATTTTACCTTAGATTTCTTGCCTCCCTTGGCGGAGGCTTTGGGTCTCCCTCGTCCGCCTTTGGATTTCTTTCCACCTCCGCTGCGCCGAACGGGGGCTCGCCTTTTGCGAACTACTCCGCCTGCCTCTCCTCCCGCAGGATCGAAATCTGAATCCGCTTCCTGACCCGATCCACTCGGATTGTATGAACCCTGCAAGATAAAAAAAAATCTTTTGTTAGTATATCAATAAACACTCAAATATTATATTTGAATAAAAGTTAAAACGTCTTGACATTTTATGATAATTGGCATTATATTATGTGAAGTTTGATAACATTACCTCGAACGATGCGGTAGCACTTGCTGTAATGCACCTACAAATGAGATAGAAACTTACACGCTTCAAACAGTTTCATACAACAAAATAATACAGAATGTCGCCAAGAAAAAACAAATTGAACTTATATGTTATGCGTCAAAAAATACAATTTATCATTATCCATCCGATGTTTCAATCAGTGTTGACAAATAAATGTATATATTATTTTTTTTACCATATCCACTCCCAATCTGGAGCATATGGACTCCTAATGGAGTTTATCTCAACAGAAGTGTTTCTACGAGAACTGCTTGTTACTCAGTTGCTCAACCTCTCCTTTTTCCAAAGAGTAGAGAATAGAAGGAAAGGGCTAGGACAGGACTAGTGGTGAGCTAATCGCTCTCGATACGCCCTGTTCATAGGATAGGATGGGTGTGGGGGAGGGGGGGGGAATTCAAGACATTACATTCTTCCATGCCTTTGAACAGAAATTAATAAATCAATTGAAAAATCAATTTATAAAACTGCCCGTACCGGGATTCGAACCCGTGACCTCCGTAGCGGTAGCCAACGACGTTGACCACTCGACCACACAGGCGGCTGTCAATATATAATTACAGATCATTAAGTTTTCGTAGAGGAAAAAGAAGCTAATTTTACTTAATAACTGCACTTAAATGATTGTAACATAAACTGACAAAATTTGCACATTCAGTAAGTGTATACATCATGTGACAATAATTAATTAGATAATTGTGTATTACAATAAATCACAATCGAAAACATTGTACAAATGCTGAAATGAAGGATCAAACTAATGTATGTATATTTTTTATTTCATTTAATTACATTATTGTAAGACTAACTAACGTTGTATCAAAAAGTATATGTTTGCAGAGGGGGGTATCATTATTACAAACTGTAATTCATTAATTCAAAAACTCTGATGACAACTTTTGATTAAACGATTCATGTGTTTGCCCCAAGTTGATCCCTTTATTAACTAATAACAAAACTTAAGTATTAAACACAATAAGAATTTTCAAGAAAAAATATATTCTCATACTTAGGAAAATAAAATTGGGTAAATCAAAAATAACCTCTCTCAAAGGTCCCACCGGCAACGGAAACTCACTGCGACACATCTTTAGTCTTCTGAAGCTAATAGCTTATATCGTTTATTCTGGCATTGATAACTTCAATGGGCTTTCAGGAGTTATAATTAGTATATCTTGTTGAATCAGTCAATAGGGCTAATGATGAAATGTGCAAAAAAATACTTAATCTTTGGGCTACCACAATTTAATAAATACCAACTCAGTTCTCGGTGTACTGATAAATGATTTTTCAGTATCTCAATATTTAATGACCAAAAAAAAAAGTTGCTCCCTGCACATACTTAAAGAGCTTCTTGTAATATTTTTGATGGATTCGGCGGTAAATTTGTAAATGTTCATTTTAAATATAAAGTTAAGTTTAATAGATATGTTATTACACTTGTCGTGTTTCATCTATTTGAGAAGCATCATCAAATCTGTCGATGATGCTTCTCAGAGGTAAAAAACGTGTCACATTTTGTAACACAAGTGGAATAACAAAGTTATCAAATATAATTTTATATTAGCATCTCATACTCTCTGCTAATGATGCTTAATGACAGTTATCCAAATTCTACTCACTATTGATGTGATTTTTATTCAAACTACATGGCTTTCTAAAACAATTAAAAGTAATTTGAACTGACGGAGAAGGCTAGGAGTTGGGCTATCAAACAAGTCATATTTCCAAAAATTTTGTGGTAACCGAAAGATTAATAAACTTAAGTTTAAAAAAAGGTTAGAATATTGATACGGTTCGTACACTTACGTCTGAATCTCCTGATTCATCTCCACGAGCTACCTTAGGACCACGCACCTTTGTTTCCGGGTCAGTCTCGTATTCTTCATCAGAATAACCTAGAAATGAATTCACACATGAATGATACTGGATTTTTTTCTCATAAAATGAAACTTCATATTAAAATTGTGCATTTGACTTACCTCTGTTGTGAACTTTAATAGCGGCATTTCTTCGCGGCCGGCCTCCGGGAGTTTTAGCATCGTCAGAGATGGGTCTCTCTTTAACTGCACCTCTCGAATGTGGGGAACAATTCTTGGGTAAGACCAGGAAACCGATCACTCGCGTCGCCAACTCTGTTGGACCGCCTGGAGATGATAATATGCCACATAAGTATTATTATTTACAAGAAATCATACAAACAATATCACTGTTTCAAAAAAGATATATTTCAAGATTTTACTTTGCAATTAGTTTGGGTTGAATATTTCTTCAAAGCTTTCACAAAAAAACAAGCTTCATATGGCTGACTGAAGAATATCTGAATGTTTCATGTACGAACCTCTTTTATCAAGATCTAACATTTCGCATAGCATCCTGAGTTGTTTGGGTTCCAACTTTTGTACCTCTTCAATCTTAGTTTTGTACTCTGAAGAATCTTTATCGAATTCGTAACCTTTGAATTTCTTGATATTTCTCTTGATCAGATTAGTGCGGCACATTTGCTAAGGAAAAAAACAATTTTCAATTATTTACAAATTCTTTATGCGGAATAATAAACAATGTACATATCTGAATATCACTCACATTATAAAGGAACTGATGCAGGAACTTGAGGTCTTCAATCTTAAATCTGGAAATAGCGACTTCCACATTTGGAATGTGACCGAGAGGTATACCTTTGCCTGCTGGGACCGGCACAGGAGGCTCCGTTGGCTGCAAAAGAAAAACAATAAATTTGTGAATGGGGAGTCTAAACACAAGAAAGGAATATTTAATTTATAAAAGTGTTGAAATCATTTATTAAAAATTCATGCACCATTATGTACAGTAAAATAAATCTAACAAAAAAAACAAAAAAGCAATTACTTCTTTTTTCTTTTTTGGTTGAGGTTCTTCTTCTTCCTCCTCCTCTTCCTCCTCGCCCTCTTCATCCTCTTCTTCCTCCCCTTCTTCGTCATCTTCACCTTTGTCATCCTCGCCATCTTTTACAACTTTCTTTTTCTTTACGGGAGCTTTCTTTGGCCTACAAATTGTAAAACAACATTTTAGAACATAATGAACCACATAACCAATAATATAAAAGAAAAAGTAGCATGTGGGCGCACTTACTTTGCCTTGACCTCCCCTTCTTCCTCCTCACCTTCCTCGTCTTCCTCATCCTCCTCATCTTCTTCGTCATCCTCTCCTTCGCTCTCCTAAAATGATTTATTAAATAAACCCATAATTTTAACACAACTCAATAAAATTGGGTACAAATAAAATAATTGATTGTTAAAGCTATATTGATCAAAAAATTATAAATCTAGAGCAGTGGTTCTCACGTGAAATTTCACTGTGGCCGCTTTATAAAAAACTTTACTGTTGGTGGCCGCAGCAAAATCCTCTGGTAGTCGCACATGAGTACCATTGCTCCAGAGTGAGTTTTCAAATGCATTCAACTTAGTTCTATCATTAAGTAACAATATATACCTCTTTTTTGGCAGGCTTCTTCTTCTTTATGTCATTTGATTTTTTGTCTACATCTTCTTTTTCATGGGTCTCTCCGTTTTCGCCTTTCTTTTCTTTTGGCTTGCTTTCTTCTTCCTCCTCTTCGTCATCACCGTCTTCTTCTTTTGCCTTCTTGTCAGATTTTAATTCTATATCGGCAGTCTTTCCGTTTTCAGCAGTTTTTACCTCATCTTTAAAAAAAACATACAAGTAAATTTTCACCGTAACAATAAAGTTCCTACAATTATAACTAGATGTGTATACTTCTCTCTTCAGGTTTTGGTTTTTACTTCTAGGTCCTCATGAATGTCATGTTAAATTTTAAATTATGTTAAAAATACTTATAAAAGAAGTTAAAATTCTACATTCAAAGCTAGTGATGAAAGTGTATTTTTAATTTATTCTTATCAAAATTTACGACCTATAAAATATCTGACTTCATTTGTATGCAGTAATTATAACAGTTTACTAATTCCTAACAAACTATTGCAGCCAAACTTCAAGTCTACAATAGTGGAACAAATGTAAGTGGCAATAATAAATAAAAGTGTTACACAAAATTAACGCTTAACCTCCATACAAAACTGCTTGTATTTTTGGTTACTCTGTTGAAATGTGTTAACACCGTGCGGGTCAAGAAATAGATCAGGACAGGTATTTCTGTCTGATTTTACAAAGGTCAGTAAGAACTTGGAGAATCCATTTACCAGGGTACTTATATGATATAAACCAAATTTAGACTATTTTTACATAACATAAGCCTCAAATATACAATAAAATAATTATGATTAGTTACAATACAATTATCTGGAGATGATGTATTGTTAAAAAAAAAAACACCTGAAAAATGTGGCATTGGGCCAAATATAAAAATAAGAATGTATATTAACCTTCATCATCTTTTTTGTCATCAGGTTCATCGTCCTTGGGAGGTTTGATGTCACCGTTGTCCTTGGGCGTTTTCACTTCCGCAGAATCGCCTTTGGACTCTTGCGATGATTCGTCCTCGGTGGACATGTCACCGCCAGTCTTCTTCTCCTCATCCTGTTAAGACAGAGGTAATAAGTAATTGTGGATAAATATAAATTCAGTAGTTTATGTGTTACACGTGGTTGCGTTGATTATTTAAATTTATAGTA
The DNA here is from genome assembly GCA_031772345.1 of Himalopsyche anomala. NCBI lineage: Eukaryota > Metazoa > Arthropoda > Insecta > Trichoptera > Rhyacophilidae > Himalopsyche > Himalopsyche anomala. The sequence goes on from CM062829.1 coordinate 5,450,717, forward strand.
ATTGAATTTTTTGGAATCTTTTTTTCAAACAAGACTCCAGTTAAAACAGTCTGACTCCACAGCCCTGGTCATAAGTTTCCTAAGTAGCAGGTCACCGGTATTTTTTTAATTACTGAAATTTAATTCTGTTTCAACCATTAGAAACTCGCATATACTAATATGAAAGATAACAACACCAGTAATATGCATTTATTGTTTTCTGAGTTCAACTCTATATAGATACACTATTACAAGTTGCCATTTTCATATTCTATCATGTTTATCAGTTATTTTCGGCAGTCACGTTAGTTTTATTAGTATTATTAATCATTCTATATTTATTACCAAAAGTTGGAAAAGCTAATAGTTGGAAACAAAAGGGTAGACATGTAATTATCATAAAAAACAATATCGATTAAATTCTTTTCTTGGAATGCTCACAAATAAAATCAAGTCTCATCGCCATTCGAACTATAAGTAAAATTTAGATAAATCTTTGAATGAATTTATACTGTGCATTTTAATAAACCAAAAATGTGATGTTTCATTACCCGCTGAGAAAGTTTGTTTGAATGTACTTTTTGGCACATTAGCTCAGGTAGTATGATTATTATAATAAGTAGACAGTGTTAATTTATGTTGAATACAATTGGTCCGGGTAGTGCTGATATATTAGGTCTTCATTAAATATCACTGATATCATACCGGGGAATGCTTATAATAACTTGGCTACGGATAATGACAATATTTCAATTATTTAAAGAATCGAGTGTAATGCATTGATAATTTTGTTATTATATAGAGATTAAATAATACAATGAAGAGAGTCTTAATTCTGACAATTGTAATTTTGCATATACAGTTCAATTATCGGAACAATAAACATACATTTGCAATTATTATATTAAAAGAAATGTAGTCATTCATTTCCTTTATAATTAATAAATATCTTTCAATAAACATATCTATTTACGAAGATAAAAAAAATTGTCAGATTGCATTAAAGTAATGTATTTTTTTTAGTAACTACATACTATGCTAAGTGATTGCCGATACATGTTGGCCAAAGTTGGGCAGCCTATTTTTCAAAGTTTAAAAAATTGAGTGGCCAAGTTGAAAATATCAAACAACTTGACTGACTCAAAAGTCCTCAATGTACTGAATTTAGATTCAATTAGTAAAACCTGGTTAACTCGGGATGAGTATTGTGAAACTAATTGAAAATAGTCACTTTTATAAGCCTAGAAGTACAATATACCGGAAATTTCATGACACTTGGACTGACGATTTGAATTTTTGTGTAATGAACAGGTTCGGATATTTTCTATTATTTCGTAATACAATTGATCGCACGCACTTTTATATCTCAAACGGAGCAATAGTTTAACCATTAAACATAAGAAAAATATCCAGTGTAATACTGTTTTCAAAAAAAATATTGTTCTACTGTGTTAAAGACAAATATTTGGGGTTCTTCACTTATGTGGTATATTACAGACCCAAGGGAAAGGCAAATAATCTTGATGTCACTCTTTTCTGGACAGAGGCATGAAATTTTTAAGGTATAAATACATTGAAGTAAAGAATGGATCTCGATGAATCATAATGATAAGCAGATATTATCAAATTTAAGCTCATTTATCAAGATTCTTGTTATTAAGGTGAAAGAATGAAGAAGAATTTTACCGCTGTCAAAATTTCAATGTTAAGACTCAAATGCCTGACACAGAGTGATAGTGTTCTTCAACTGCAGTGTCCACGGGTTAAAATCCCAATACAGACACTTGTACTAAATTGAACTTTCAATAAATTTATAGATTTAAATTCAAAAATACTGTCTGTATACTAGCTAAAGGTGTTAAATAATAAGATTTAAACACGCTTGTAAATTCTGATAAAACAAGTTCAGCCATACTGTGGATTTTTATATGATTCGAACATAATTATACCAAATCAATTTCTTAATTTTTAAGTAAAAAATAAATAAATTTCAACTTTAAGCTTTTGAATATGTGAATCGAATTCGTTAATCATTACATTGTCGAATTTCATGAAGTGGTTGTAACAATCAGTGAGGATATTATTTGCAAACCCGACTCGTTCCAAAATTGTTGAAACATGAATAATGAATGTTTTTTAGTAAGTATTTTTGGAAATCAGTCTCAAACATGGCTTGATGACATACAAAATATCATTACAAAGTAATATATATATATCTATAAAAATATATTTAAAATATATATTGTTTTACAAAATGAAATTCAAGATTCATTTTTTAACTATTTTCAAACGAGCCGTGTTTGTAAATAGTAATAGTTAAAGTGCATAAAGATGTTAAAATTTCATTTTTATCGAAAAAGGCGATTATGTCAAAACAAGGATTATTAACTTAGCACCTTCTGCAAGTATACTGACGATGTGTTGTCTGAAATTCCCAAGAATAGAAAAGAAAAGTAAAACAGAGTGCAGCAAGAGCGATAAGTTTAATTTAGTTTAATGTAAACCTTATTCTTCTATTCTTACGTCCTTCAAAAAGAGAGAAGTTGGGGAACTGTATACAAGCAACTGTTTGAAAAAATCCAACTTTGTTAAGATACCCAGTTAATAGTTCATATGCTTCACATTAAAAATATACATGGTATAAAAAAAATGCTCAATGGGTGAATAAGTACACACAAATTTCAATACTATTCCAAAAATTTTGAACTTGAATATCCAATTACACATAGTTTTATTCATTGTAATCAGATAACGAAAATGGTTTTATATTAACATTTTGAAGCTGGAAATAATTTGTTTAAAATTTGATTGCCTATTTGTATTTTGTGGCCATGAAAAGAGTTTGTCAACAACACAAAGTAATATATGTATTGATTCTGAAACACTTGATATAATAATGTTTAATTTTGTGAATTGAATGTTGACTCACTGAACAAAGTGGAAGATGAATGTTGTAAAAATAGATTATTGCTACATTTTCACATAACCGTTTATATATATTTTAGCATAAAAGGTTATATGTGTCTGTAATTTATTATAGGAACACAATAATAGAAGTGAAGTTGATAAAATATTCATTGGAGAGAGTTAGTTGGCAAGCCTGCAAATTTTCAAATGTACACAACCTTGATATGGAATGAAGTGTGGTTTTGTTTTTATTTTATAATTATATTTTGTATGAAGATATAATTTTATTTTAAGATCATTTTTAATTATTACAAATCACTTTTTGACATAAGGGGTGTGCTCAAAATTATTTTTCACTTATTTCGTTTTTAAAATAAAATTAAAAGTAAAATGTATTTATAATTATTTTTCGGTAGAGTAATAAATGCCCAGCACTTATAATTTTTTTTTGCGAATTTTCAAAAATATTTTCTCGCAGTCGCATAGTAATTTTTATTTTATCAATATTGTCAAAAAAATCAACTATGCTAACGAATGCCAAGGTCATGCAAAATTCAATCAATGTCATGTAAAAAAATGTATGTACTACAGCAAACTAACAAAGATCCTGCATTTGAGGGTAGGGGGCGAGATTATGGTAAAAAAATAACTATGGCTAAAAAATAATCGAGTAGGTCGAGTTTCGTGACCCGAGTGAACGGGCAATCAAAAGTTTACACTGAAATATCCAATATCAAAGATATCCTAAATCGGCGCAGTTCCCGCGTTTTGCGAGAAGCAACATCTTCTGTCAGCCATATTGAGATCCCGAGACGCAGGCAAACATTCGTCGGATACCACTGAAATTAAGCCACTCTCGAAAATTATCGTACATCACCCACATAATTTAACGATTTAAGCACGTTTTGAAAGTAATCTCGCCGGTTAACATACCTGATTATCACTTATCTTTGCATTATCGGTATCTACCGACATTTTTAACAACTCTGTTGAAAACGAAACCAAAGAGCGTCTATTTGGCCAATAACACTACCAAATTGCTGCAGTTCTGGAAACCGACGTACGTTTATCTACCGATGAAGGCTGCCAGATACACTTAGATGATTTCCCATCGAAATATGGATAATTTTCTACGACAATCGAACTGAAATAGAGTATTTGTAAAAAAAGCATGTAATATTGAATGAAAACAATGAATTTTGTTTGAAGCCATTGCTTTTCAATTAAAAATTAATTGTTTTTTTCTCATGTGTGCTTTTAGAATTATTTTAGTGATAATCATATTCAAATTGTAAATACAATGTAAAAACATAAAATTGCTTCCAGAAAGTAGAAAGGTAAAATACTGATTCATATATAAAAAAAGGTTTACACATTAAACCGTATGCAAATATTTCAATTTGAAGTTGTCAAAAGAATGAATTAAAATATGATATTATCATGATCTCATTCTGTGTGTAGCTTACGTGTGCTTAGTAGAAAGTTAATGAATTTACTATAGGTAGATCATAAACACAATTATTTTTTTCATTGTGATCTCACTCGCGAGTTTACCAATATTGTATTTTTATGTTAATTAAGTGTTCTTATTAAACATTACCTTTACACTTCTCTTTCTTAGTTAAAAAAATATTTTCAATATGTTGCTGGCCCTTAAAAACATGTTTTAACATGTACCGCCCTTAAATGGACGGTAAAAACCCTGGACATACATGAAAAAAAATATGTTTTCATTTGATTTTTTAGGGACCAGCAACATACTGGAAGTATTTTTTAGCACCGTAAGGGAAGTGTTAAAGTGAGTAGCTTAATTTAACAGCAGTAATAAATTCACTAAGCATTACACATTTTAAGTTACGTCAAATATTTTAATCAAAAAAATATTTTTCATTTAACTAGTAATATATAAGTTTACTGTGAGCCTCATTTCCAAATTATTAAAACATAAAAAAATATTTAATATTTTTAAAATCCTGCTTTATGTTTTTTATTAAAATATGTATTTTTTTGCAACTCTGTACTTGATCTAGCTCAGAATAAAGTCAATCAACTGCTTTATGAAAAACAGTACTTAGGAAGTATTTTTTTTCCAGATGATTATCAAAACTTTATTAAAGTTTATTTAATTTTGATTAATTTACACTCAAATCTTTGACTATGTATGATGCAGAAAAAAAGGGTTGAAATCATCAAAGACTTTATAAATATTGCTTTTAATACAGGGGTGGGCTGGAGGGGGCTCGGAGGGGCTCGCACGAGCCCCTTGTTAAATTTTACTGAGGCTGGCGAGCTCCTTGTTAGTTTAAGAGAAAACAATATTCTCAGATCAATACATAACTGCAATTTCTGACATGTATATTATGTACGACAGTTTCAGTATACACAGTAGTACATTTTTAGCCATTTACATTGATTAGTTTACGGTAAATTGCATATTGTTACATATTATAAGTGTATTAAGTAACAATTGATTGCTTATACAAATATTGCATATAATTGCATATGAGTGCTTGGAGATTAAGCAAACCCCTTGTTAACTTATTGGCAGCCCACCGCTGTTTTAATACTATGTCAATTAAAAACTAATACGTATAAATAGGCCCAAAAAGAAAGGGTGACTGCCGTAAATCTCAATTTTAGTGGCAGTGGTGTATTAAGGCTGGGGCGCTTTGGATTGGCTTTCCCACATTTTTTTCTAGACTTAAAATTTTTGAAACTAATGTTTATTTTTACATAAATATAAAAAAGACTGACGTAACTTTGTATTGGAAGAAAATTTTGCTATAAACTTGTTGGTGCATACATTGGATAACTGCGGGTTAATTAATATTAAAATATTATAATTAATCAACGCTTCCAGACTTTTTTGTTTAGTGAGACTTTTTTTATTTTGATTTGTAAAAAACCCTAAAAAATCGAGTCCTAGAACTCACATTTTATTTCAAAAGCCATATTACTTATCATTATAAATCTACATATATCCTAATTTATTTCTGAAAGCACGATAAAAGGTACATAAGGTAAAATGTTATTTTATTGAAAGAATGAGTTGTCACTGTAATATAAGTATTTACTAAAAATATAAAATTGGTGCTCATAGTAAACATAACAGCCTCATTGAGTTATTGATTACCATGTGAACGTGCTCGATGATATAAAAAATAGCCGGAACAGTTATTATTATTATTTTATTCATAAACCTCGCGGTATTCTATTTGGTGGTGCCTTTTAAAGAAGCGAAACACGTGTCACGATTTGTATTACAAGTAGAGTAGCAAAGCTATCAAGATTGAAGATGAAAAGTCAACTTCCACAAAGTTATCACCAAATTCATCGAAAATGTATTTTACCATAATATTCTCTAAAGTTAACAAATGGTACTCGCTGTTAATAACTAGACCGCTATAAGCACATTGGTGGACGAGCTTTTTTATAATATAGCCATGGTCTGTCATCTAATTACAACTCATAATATCCATACTCATTCGGTTTCTGAGATTTAATGGGTGGCGTTAAGGGAGTCAAAAATAACTCTTTTAATGTCTTTTAAGAGTAGTCTATATGAGTAAATTTAGTAAAGTATAAACAATTTTAGTTTACACAAATTCAATTAGCTTAATTGTAATTTTGGCAGCGCAATTAGAAGAATACGTCCAAGCGTGTACGAGTGAATCAGTAATCTGTGCCGGGATTGCAATGGACCAAAGTATAAGGCAGACGCATGTTCACATCACACGCACCTACGTATTAGCGTACGTGGATAAGCACGAAAGTGCATAGTATAAAGTCTGTGGTGCCCTGAGCTGTACTGCGCTGCGTCGCCTGCGTTTCATCATACGCTTAGCTTAACTCTTTTAATGTCTTGAGTAGTCAACATGAATAGTATCGTATAAACAAAGCTCAGTTCGGACAGATTAAATTAGTTTCTCTGTCATTTTGTTGCGAGTAGTGAATAGAATACGTCCATATACAAGTATAACACATCCAAACCCGAACGAGTCAGGTAAGAATCTTTTTCGGCTTTATAACGGAGTGCAGTGTAGGGTAAACGCATGCGCCCGGTTATTAGTGTACGCGGGTCTATGTTTCTTAATGTAATATAAAATCTGTGCTGCTCTGAGTTACACTGCGTTGCGTTTTCTGCGTCTCAGCATACACTTAGACGTGCTGACATTGTATTAGGTATTCATTTTTTTTTCAAAATTAAACCAAATATTATAATATCTTTTTTTTTTGATAACTCTAATTACAAGCTTGCTAACATGTTATCATTTACAGTCCCCTATATTTTATGAGTATAACTGGTTATAGACCATTAAATTCCTGGTAAAGGAATTTTATTATGATTAAATGTTTACGGGTATAGATTTGCGACCTAAATTCATTTTTTATAATGAGCCACAAAATGTATGTCTTGTTTAGTATCATTATTTTTTAAACTTTTCTCTCTGCGACCTGTGAAAAAATATAAAATGGATAAATTGGCTGCATCACTGACTTAAGAGAGTAGGCAAGACGATATTATTTTATGTAATCAAAATCATAAGTCAGGGGCTAAATTCTTCTTCTGGCAATTTTACTTTAAACACCTTTCCATAGACTATGACCGGGGTGGAGGAGTATTGCATTTTTGTAACGTACGTCTGAGATCAAGTGTTTACGTCTCGTATATTGGGTATGTCAGTGACCGAATTGCAGAAATGCTACACTGATAAAAATAAATATAATCGTATTATATAAAACGATGTAACAGTGGTTAATCAATTTGCCTCTGTCAAAGCTATTAATACACACTAATTGAATTGAGAAGCGTTAGTTAAGCCTACACGGAATATATATTTCGTAAGTTTCCAAGAATAGAGATATAAAGTAAAATATATTGTAGTAAGTACATACTATTGACTCTATAATTTTAGTGGAATCAATATTATTAGTTCACATGGAAAATAAAACTCGATTTTGCACACTTTATCCAAACTATAAATATTTGACTAAAGCAACAACAGTTGTATAATTAAAATTTAGTTTTTCTCAATTTGTTTTGTTTTTAACTCTGAATCCGATTGCGTTTTTAGTGTATCTCGTTCATTTCTTAATATTTTCATAATATTATTTGAATAAAAATAAACAAAAACAACTCAATTGTAGAGAAATTAATTTTTCTAGTTAGACATATTACATTTTTGACGGAGTCGACGACAGCGTTCTAGTATATTTTTTAATTGCACATCAAAGTAAATGTCTTATTATAATTTAAATCTGTATGAGTTTCGTTATCAAAAAGATTAGATGTACAGGTGTACTACAAGTACTATGTATAGTCAATATTCACGTATGCGTAATTAAGCTTTTCCAAACTATTCTATTACTATATTATGTATATGAAATCCAATGTTTTCATCAACTAAGCGTTTTTTATGAAAATAAATAAAACCGTTAGGCTGGTCGTGTAGTCACTTCTTAAATCTGAACATAAATACAACTCGATGTAATGATTATCACGAGATTATCATTTTCGTAAAATGTGTACAACCATGGTTACAGGACTTGAAGTCCTTTTTCCTACTTAGTGACTAGTAATAAAAAAATATAGTTCAAACAAGAAGAATGCCTAAATCACTTGTATCCGTTTCTTGTAGATCACCAATTTTGAATATTAAATAATTTGTAAAAACATGGCATACGATTTTGAAGCTGAAAACCCCTACCAATTAGCGAATTATTGAAAAATACGGTTCAAGTAAGAGACTCCTTACAGCGCTTATGTCTTTCTGTATAATTCACGAATTTTCTCATTATTTAAAAAATGGTTGATATGCAGTAAGTACTTAAGTATCAAATATATTTTCATTTTTAGCAAAGTGGTTAGGCAGTTCAGTTTTAAAATTTAGAAAATAGAATTTACTATTTGACTTACATTGAAAAGTTAGCTTCGTTTCAAAATCATATCCCGTATTTTGATTTCATTCATTAGTTCCTTCAATAAATATTTTTATTAGGATATCGTCCATATAATCAGATTTAATGATTCTAAGAAATGTTGCACACTAGCAGCGTTATCGTAAAAAGCTGAATATGATTTAAACATTTCTTTTTAATAATTAATTTTTAGCAAATTTGTATTAAAACGACTTTATTTTTACAAAAAAGAGGAAAAATAAAAACAAACGTGATATCTTACCAAGAATATACTGAAAAAATCTAATAAACTCAACAAAAATATTGTGTACAAACTATGGCACATCCAAAGCAACATATTCCTACCACGTGCTATATATTCATTCGTTGTATAGAAACTTTCTTTGTGTAATATTGAATATTATTTTCGAAACAGAACAATCCCGGATATCACCATGATCACCATCGACAATAAATATTATAAACTCGTCAAAGACTTGAGTTGATTTAATTTTGTCTTTGTGACTTGCAACACAAAATTCCATGCCGCACTGTCAAAATTGCAACGTGAGCTAGACAATATTGCATCATAAATAAGGATTTAAAACGACAAGGTTTGAAAATAAACACAAAAATAATAACCATACCTATTTCCCTAACTCCCTCTGTTCTAATTCAGTCGAAATATGTTGTCAAAATCGTACCAGATTTATGTTTCTAGTCGGCGTACCAGTATTTTATTACAGAATAATGACTTTATTTGTTTAATTGGATAATTCTACCCATTAAATCATTGTGTTACTATTTCGCAAGATATATTCTACGTATTTTTCATAATTTCATTATTTTTACACTAGAATTAAGTAACTTATTTGCGAAATGTCAAAGGACGCCTTTCATTTTTAATAACCTGTGTATTTTAAATAAACTCATTAAAAATCGCTTTCGACTCTGGGAAAGCATACGACACCAATAATTATTTGATATCGTTTTAGACTAGTCTTAAAAAAATCTTTTCTGTCAATTATTAATCATACAAGTTTGTATAATAACGGACATTGAACCAATGTATTTATGTCTGATTCTAATATGTACTCTTTTACTATCATGTTGCATTCCGCACGAATTCCGAATCGAAAAGAACTTCCGTTTGACTTCAACTACTTTTTCAACATGTTCCTTGCTTTCAAATTCAATATTTTTGATATTGTGACAAGTCAAGTGGGCATGTGGTGTCCAACTCTTGATCTTTTATATAATATATACGGGATGTGAACCAAACAGATAAAATAATTGTGTTTTTAACCAGATAAATAAAAATAACCATAGGATCTTATTTAAAAAATCTCATTTATAACTGGGATGTTTTGCCTTTTTACAGATGCCGCTTACTTGTAGGTTTTACAAGGAGAAATACCCCGAAGTGGAAGATGTAGTTATGATAAATGTGCGCTCCATAGCGGAGATGGGTGCATACGTTCATTTACTGGAGTACAATAACAAAGAGGGCATGATCCTGCTTTCTGAATTGTCCAGAAGACGTATCAGATCTATAAACAAATTAATTCGAGTCGGTAAAACAGAGCCCGTTGTTGTAATCAGAGTCGATAAAGAAAAAGGTTTGCATTTATTCAATGTTTCCATTTGGGATTTTAATCCTTTGACTGCATTAGTGTGGACGATTGATAATTCAATATAGATCACTCTTAATATATTCACTCACAATTCTTGTGGAAATTATGTTCATAAAACTATGTTGACTCAGTTTACAGTTTTTTTAAAGATTAGGATCATACTGATTTCGTTTGTTACAAGCTTTTTAAACAGATAATCGATACAAATAGTGTTTTTATTAAATAAAATAATTTGTGTTTGAAACAAAAAAACTTGTAAATCTGCCTTACCAGATGGAGTGTGAAAAAAAACTACTTGTGGAATCTTATTCAAAGTTATTTTTTTATTGTTTTGCTATGATAAGTTTTGTGAAAATTAATGAAAAAACAAAATTGACTCATTCAATACCCACACAAATCACTTATTTTGCATGTCTAGCGTTTATATACATTAATTATAATAAGTAGATTAAGAGCATTGGAATCCAGTCGCTAGTCATACATTAAGACTTTGTATCGAGAAGCTGTAATATGACTGTAATTAAATATGTCTAAGAATAGTAATGCAGAAAGCAGAACATTTATATTTTGGGAAAAATGAGTTGTCATGCTCAATCTATTATGATTTCTGCATAAACCAGCATCGGTACCAAAATATTTAAAAAAAAATACAGGTAACCGAATATGCTACTTTTGATTTCCAAAAAGTGACCACATTATTTTAAAGTCATTAATGTTAAAAGGACATATTTTACAAAATAACAGTCACTTACACTTGCTCTGCATTTAATTATTTACACAAATATTAAGTGCTTCTTATTAACCATGTTCGTCACTTGCATGGACTGTCTGCTCTGTGCATATCTATGCTCAAATTCTCCTCAATTGTGTGTTATAATTTAAATATATAATTTCTCTAATAGGATACATAGATCTTTCCAAAAGACGTGTGTCAGCAGAGGACGTAGAAAAATGTAATGAGCGTTACGCTAAAGCCAAGGCTGTCAACTCCATTCTCCGTCATGTGGCTGAGTTGCTTCACTACTCATCAGATGAACAGCTGGAGGATCTTTACGAAAGGACTGCGTGGCACTTCGAAGAGAAATACAAGAGTAATAAGGCTTATGCTTACGATTTCTTCAAGCAGGCTGTATTGTGAGTTTTATTTTCACATATAATCAATATTTGCCATTTGCAGTCTACCGATAATAACTTTAGTGTAACGATATGATATTATTGACTGCAATTGCAAATATTAAAATAAATATCTTCAAACTGTTACTCCGAATTTGGAGCATTTCAACAGAAGATGTTGGATAAATTTAGTCTGAAAATTTATTTCACTGAAGCCTGTTACACCTAGTTGCACATCCAGCGAAATAACAAAGTTATAAAATTCAATTAAATATTGGTTATTAGCAGTGGTCTAGTGGGGCCAGGTTGGACCAGGTCCTGGCACCTGAAAATGAGCCAGGGCGCCGCCCTGCCACCTTTTTGACTTGTAACTTAATTTTCAAGTATTATACATACATATATTCAAAATACTGTTAATACAATTTAAAAACATTATATCAAAATTGATCTACTCGATGGATTTTACAAAAATAAAAAATAAAAATGTACATACACATGTAATGAGAAGAAATTAATTTAATTTAATTGCGTTTATTGCGCGTTTTTTTATTGATTTAATTGCTTAAATTTGTGGTTTCTTAACTTTGGACGGATATTAAAAAAAAAGGGAAAAAATCAATGACCGACCTGGTATCTATTTATTTACCACTACACCACTGGTTATTAGTGAAGTGTTAAGAGTTGCAGCATCGCTAGTGTTCTTGTTTTATTATTTAGCCATTTCGTAATTGTTAAAACAGTTCATGTTTCGCAATGTTCGAATTTTGAACGAAACCCTGATCAAATGTACCTAGAATTCACATTTCCCATCATTCAAGTTTACTTTTTTATTTCCTGCAATTCGCATCTATTAAAAATTTAACTAGAACAGTTAAATTTTAAGATGAATCGAGAGCATTTTTTTTTAGCTTTTTATTATCATTGATGGTGTAAATAACATAAAAATATTAAAATAATTTTTATTGGATTGAATAAGTTTTATATTAGAACAAAACAGAAGTAATAATTAAACCAAATTGTGTGATTTTTTTAAGTATGTATGCTCCCAATCTAAATTTTTGTCGGCCCTTTCAAAAAAGTTAAATCGGGGCTTCATTGTACATTTTCTTACAGTAAAATTATTTGAATCTTATAGGTAAATAAATGTTCATTTAAAAAACCCTTTACAAACAGTGCTATTTTTTTAAATTCATTATTAATGCTTTTGAAAGTCCTTTCCTTTTTTTTAGCTAATAACTATTTTCACATATTTTATTTTCATAGCATACGTTACTAGATTTTCTTTACATTTACAGGGACCCAACCATTTTGGCAGAATGCGGCTTAGACGAAAACACAAAGCAAGTGCTCCTCAATAACATTAAGAGAAAGCTGACGTCGCAGGCGGTGAAGATCCGAGCTGATATTGAATGTGCGTGTTACGAATATGAAGGCATCGATGCGGTGAAGGCGGCTTTGAAAGCTGGTCTTACACTCTCCACAGAAGAGATTCCTATCAAGATTAATTTGATTGCACCGCCATTGTATGGTAAGGATTTTAACACATTTTCTATCTAGATTTTTACTCAGTTGTTGCAGATCAATAGTGGATGTTGGTTTTCACATTTCTATTATTTTTATTACCATGTCTCCTCATATGGAGAGCAAATAGACTCCTAGTGTAGGAGACAAGGGACTAGTACAATTTCCATTAATAATATTATAGACCTATTACTGCCATCTCTGTCTGGACTTGATCATAAATAATATTTGAAAGGATCTAATAAAACCATGTGCACATTATAATATAATATAGCAAAATGCGCTCATATATTATAATGTTTCATATATGTAGAAGTATAAAAAGTCTTTCAAATCAACCACATGGGAGTTGGATTCTGTATGATGTGAGGCTTGATGGTAATTATTTTACTGCACTTCCCTCTTATCAACAGTAATCTTACTGTGTTATTTGTCATGACTATTTATAGTATAAGACTATATCAATTTTTATTTATTATATTTGAAAATATTGGCTTGTTTCAATGTCAGAATGAATGTTGGATTATACCTATAGTTATTAATAAACATTAACCTAATGTTAAAATGTTGTGTTTATAGTTATGACGACGTCTACTCCTGAGAAGGCAGAAGGTTTGAAAGCGTTACAGGATGCAATAGACAAAGTAAGAGAAACCATCCTGTCGATGAAGGGCGTTTTCAATGTGCAGATGGGACCGAAGGTGGTCACCGCGATGGACGAGGCGGAACTCGCTCGGCAAATGCAGAGAGCCGAAGCGGAGAACGCAGAAGTGGCCGGAGATTCGGGAGAGGAAGAAGAAGAGGGAATGGGCGGTCCAGCGGAAATCAGCGGAGACGAAGACGGGGATAAGGCAACAAAGGAAAATGGAGATGCTTCTGATGATGAATAGGTTATATATTTATGTCAAGTGCCAATTTAGTAATAATGGTTTTCCTATGTAAAAAACGGTATCAACTGCACAGTGTTTACAGTTGAAAATATAATGATGTCTTTGTTATAATGAAGAATTTTCCTAAATAATAAAACAGTTTTTTTGTACTAATTCCACATTATTTATTAAAGACCAGAAAGCTGATAATGCTTGCGATGAGCAAAACGGTTCCTGATCCCAATCAATGTGGAATTAATCCAAAAAGTGTTTTATTTTTTTAATACAATACTTTTCCACCAAGAATTGACAGTGGACATCTGAAAAGTATTTCCACAATTATTAATGAAATTCAAGTGGCTGATTTTTGTATATTATAATTATAAACTTGGCATTTTAAGTGTTCTCGAATATAATTTAATGAAAAAATTATCCGTTTCACTGTAAGAAAAAACATCTGGGTATATTTTTTCTTTGTAAAATATGTCTTCTTTGTGTATATTAAGGTTTGCATTTAAACTGAGCTTGATGGGAAAACTATCATTACTTTATTCTGCAATTGTGTCATCGTCTCTCAACAATTATTATGCATTTAATGTATATCGATTACTTTGTAAAGATGGTGTCTTGTCCCCCGCCTGTCAAAGGTGACCTTATTATATTTTATAATAATAATAATAAACAAATTTTTAAATTACTTTGTGTGTCATTTCTTCAACCTGATGTACACTTCAGGTTTGAATTTAGTGGAACAATAACCTACCTTTTGTCAATGGCAAAATTTTCCTTGCTGGAATTAATTTTTAAAAAACCAAATTTAGGTTATCGTTGAGAAGAACTATTCTTAAGTATCGTCTCATCATAATTATAAAGGTAAGAGATCACTAGGTTATAATGTTACCCTATCTCCTTGTGGACTTGCGAATGATAGGTATTTTTTAGTGTCTACAATGCAGGAAGTTGCAGAAGTACCGTTTGATGATACATATCTGTCGCAGTGATTTTTTTTTGTATAATCTGGAGAGCTCATTTTCATGTGGCGAGCATAAGCCTATACTGGAGTAGCGTTCACTGTGATTGGGTGAGGAGTAATTGGTGTTTAAAGGAGTAGCTTACTTTTGAGAGTAATTGTCCTCGCATTATGTAAAGTATGATTAAAGACCTGCATGTCATAAAAAATCCGAAAAAGGTCAGCTGTCATATCCTGTTATTTATGTGATCTTATGAGTTGTAGTTAATCTCATGTCTTCTCAAGATGGTGCAAATGTATTACAACCAGTGTTCCCTCTAATTTTCGGAAGATTATGTGCATAAAAGACATTGGTTGTGCATCTTTGACAAGAAATAAAAAGATTTGTGCGCCACATGACGGTATTTAGACCTACTAAACGAAAAGGTTGATTTTTAATAATGACAATAATTAACAACACTATTTAATGTTAATTAATTTATTCTGGTGATGGTGTAGCTGTTGTAACTTTTGTGCACTCTGTTGTAATGTATGTGCGCGCACCCAGCTTAGAGGAAACACTAATTACAACAGTATTTAAAAAGCATTTGTCCATTTGTAATGTAAATATTTTTATTAATTGATTCAAATTATTTTACATAGGACACTTATCTAATTTTTATTCATAATATTATGGTTGGTAAAAGTGATTAATTGGCATATGGAATAATCAAATAGTAAGAATTTAGAGTTTCCATTTTCCTTAGCTTGCCTATTAGTTATGTACTAAAAAAAAGAATCATAATCTCTCACATTGATTGGGTGGGTAGTAATTCTCAATGTTAATTGATCGGAAGTCATCCATTATTGACGTAATTTTAGGTATATTTCAAAACTCATTTCTCATGTTTGATCAGAAAATCATTTACCCCCTTAAAAATAAAAGAATATAAAAAAACAACTCACTCTTAACCCATTTTGTTATGAATACTTGGATAATATAAGATACTTTCCCCCTCTTTTGCTGGAATATATTATATGAGTGCCAAATTGTAAAAAGCTGTAATTAATTACGTTAAATGATAGTCATGTGGTCACAAATTGATCATATAAAAAAATAAAAAATAAATAAGCTTCAACCGTGGGCCTTCAAATAATTGGTGAATCTGCATTGGCTCAATTATTTTTCTTACACAATAAAAATTATAAACCACAAGAGCGAAAGAAACCTTAATAATTCATATATTTACTATAGGCAGTATTTTATATCCTGTCGTTAAACATTTTGGTTATGACTTGATTAAGTCTTTCACAAGTATCTCGTTGGATTCTCATTGCTGGCACATTACAAGGCTATGCATATTTATTTCTGGTAATGATAAAACAAATCTAACTATCTACGCTACAGCGATGATAATAAACTAGTTTATTCTATCTAGATGCCTGGTAAATTGGTTTTTTCATGGCTTTGCACATGACTACTAACTTTATTGCATTAACATGTTCTTGGAATACTGATCTTAGGTGCAATCATTATCTCTATTAACGATTCAATAAATAACAGTAGTTTGAACAGGCGATACTAATGTATAACAACTATGTGCTGTCAATGAGATTTCTAGGTAAGTAGAGAGGGTACAGACTAATCCAAACAAGCTTACATGGTAAAATTTAAAAAAAATCAGTTAATTAGCACAGCTCAGAGTAAATGCGAGTTTTTGAATTTCATCATTCATGGCAGCATAATTTGCCAGAACTATTTTCACAGGAGTTACGTTTCTGGGTTTTGAGAGTAAGTTGGAGTTCTGCAAACTATACTTGGCGCACCCCGTCTCTTTATGACGGTTCAAGTAACGCTCTAGGCTAAAAAGTTTGCTGCAATTTAAGCAAACCCATTTCCAAGCGTGATGGTGAGTATTTCTTTGGTGTGCACGCAGATTGGAGCTGAAACAAAAACCAATTAACCACGGTAAACTTAAATTATAAGGAAGTAACAGGTGGTTATTTTGTTTCAAATATTCTAAGCTTATCAATGGCTTGAAATCAATCCTTGGCTTAATGCACAAATACTTTTATAGAATCCTAAGATTTGTATATATTGTGATCAGCCATTTGAAAGTAAAATATTTTTTCTCTTGCGAAGCGTTTTTTTACCAATCATTTTCCTCAAAGATTTGTTTATAATTAGACATAATTAGATGTAATATTAAATTGTTAAAAAGATTCATACATTTAGTTCTTGCTGGAAGTTTTTTTAAGAATAATTAGTAAACTAAGTACCGCATAGTTGGAATGGATTGAAAAACGATCCCATACAAATAAATAGAAACGTTTCAAATAAAAATAATAAAAACAAGCAAATCAATTAAAGAAATAGGGTCTTAAAGAGTTTTCAATATAATTTTTATCAATTTTATGAAAATAATTTCTATTGTTTTCCAATTTGACCATATTTTTCAGGGTAAATGGAAATTTACTTTATTATATATTATGGGAAAATACTGAATTTACAAAATAATATTTTTATTCTTCGAATCATTAATAATTTTTGTCGTCGTATTGTAACAAAATCTTTCGGTTAAAAATAATCCAAATAGGTAGGTGAGTAGTACCCGTCTGTAAAAGTTTTCGAGCAGCCATTAAAGATACAAAAAAATGGTGTTTCGCCAGTGAGCAATGTCAAGTGTCCGTCCAATGGCCAGGGCATTTGAAAATTCAGACGATTATCCCGAATGTTATGTTGAAGAATATCGGATCTTTTCCGATTTTCAGCCTGCACTACATTGTTATTTTCAATTATTGGTTTATTTTTCGCAGACTTCACATTCGAAACGTTTGTGCGATCATCGCGTATTTGGGATTCTGTTTTCTTCAAAATTATCTTAGCTCTTTTAATTTGTACTTCGTTTGAATTGCCACTATTTTTCAAGGTCTTTTTTGTTTCGAATTTGGCGGGTTTTGAATTCTTCATAATTTCTCCTGTATCGGGTAACGTAATGAAGTCGTCGTATTGATATTTTTTACCTTTATTTTTTCTCACATTAAAAGAGTAATCAGAGGCGTATTCATAGCTCCCTGTTTGGATAAAATCTGGCGTAAAACTCTTTTTTGTAAAATAGTTTAGATGAAAGCGCATCGTAATTGGAATCTTAGCGGAATTTTTCGAATTTAATCCCGGTTCCGGTTTTTTTTTCAAATTGCGTTCATTTGGATTTGAGATAGATTTCTTGGGATGTTTCTGAAAATAGATATTACACAATTTACGATTAAACTAAATTAACTACATTAATCACATTACCAGATATTTTACATTTACAAACCGAGCCTTCAGTGTAAATTCGATGTCCGGGAAAATTATGCGTATATAATAAAAGCGTAGTTTGGTAGTACATATAAAACTCTTTATATTCAAAAAAAAACATGGTTTTGTCAGGTACGTCTCTAAAAGATAGTAAAATAGCTTTAAAATCCATCAATTTACCTTAACATGTAAATCATTTTCGTAAAATTTTGTGTTTTTTAGACACAAATTGCGGGAAATAAAAACGTAAAGGCGTATATTAAATGTACTTGATTGAAATGGGTCTGCATAAATTACACTAACAGGAAAACGTAAAATACGGGTACGTAAATCGGGGTTTCGCTGTAAAATAAATATAAATTATGTTTCTTTTTATATGCATGAATATTTTATAAGCCTAGTTGGCTGCAGTGGTGTTCTGAAAGACGGAATCGAACTCGTCTTGAATGATTCATAACTGACTTGACTAAAAAATTCTTCTCTCACAAACAGATAGGGAGTCGAAAATACGGGCAATAATTGAACAGCCCTGTAATCAAATGTAGAATTTATTTTACAATTGATATTAAAAAAATGAGGCAATGGTTGAATTTCATATTGAGATGTCAGTTCTTGAATTATAGTATCCAAATAAAATTATAACTTATATAAATATCACACACACAATTCAAAATAATAAAAATGGATGTCTTTCCATTTCTTCCTTCCCGTTGTCAAAAATTCGTGAAATTAAACATAGTTAGACAAGTACGAATTCAACAATATGGATGATTGAAAAGTCGGAAATCACCGCCATGTAAATATTAAACTAATTTTCGAAATAAGAAATATTCAATTTTTGTAATATAATTTTGAGTAATTCATGACCTTCAATTCAAAAATATCTTCAAATTTAACAAACTATAAGAGTAGGTAAGTTTTTGCCTAGGTAGATTGTTACGTATCAAATAATAACTGTCGTAAATTACATATTAAATGTAGATACATATTTTATATGGTGATAGTTACATTTTTATAATGTGCATAAATAGACAAAAAAACTCGTCAACTCGTAAAAGTATGATTGAACAACTTTTTTGGCAATTCGAAATGATTGTGAAGTACTAAGCCGCTTACCACTACTTTCACCACTTTTGAAATGGCTTTTCCGAGTCCAAAAGAACGCTTCAGCAAAAGACATCTAGGCATTGTGGATGTAGTTTATTAAAATTGATATTAATTGTTAATACGGTGAAAATAAAATTTGTTTGCTTTGAACGATCTGCAGTTTCACACCCACAATCTGCAAGCGATACATTTTAAATGACCAACTGAAAATTCCAAATTCAAAGTTTTCCAATAAACGTCATTTGACAATTTATGGCAAATCAACTGCAACAATAAAATTATGAACTACTAGAGAAAATAGTCTATGATTTTTTTTTAAATTTAATCGTTCCACTGTAAATTTTGCATATACATTTAAGTATAACTTATTTATACCCATTATTTCAATGATTTACTTCGGAATCTGATTTAGTTGGAGCTTTTTAATAATAATTTAAATAATTATGCTGTCATTTGGGAACTAATTTCAAGATTAAAAAAAAAAAAACTAATATTTTTATTTATATAATCGTATATAACTACTCAATCTCGATCTTACCATGTCACTTTGTACTTTTTGTACCCGCCACCACCCGCTACGGATTTACAGACCTTTCAGTACATAATTCCAACACATCAATTTATCTTAAAGGCAGTGTTTCATAACCTGGGTTACGTAAACTGTGGACCCATTGGGGCTCGATAAAAGTTTATTTTTTTATATATTAATATTTAACTTGTCTGAACTGAGTAGGTACTCTTAGAGACTATGACAAATTGACAATCGCTATTATACAATTTGACACCACTCATCTGTGTGAAATCTCACGCATGACTTCAAATGTTTGTATTTTGTAGCCCATGTATTTTAATCCTATTTTCAATAAAAAAAAATTCAATATCAATTTTTCGTCTTATCCGAAAAACAGAGCTCACATATTGCACTTAGGGTCTCTAAAGTTCTTAATCCGGCTCTGGCTATGGGTAAATAAATAATATAAAATATACAGAGCCACATTACATATTGTTTACATACAGTTTATAATGCAAACCTGTAACCTATACGTAACAAACAATTACAAGATTTCGGATACAAGTTTTGTCACCATCAAATATTAAACGATGTTTATTTAATTTTGTTTTAGATGTCTTTTTTGCCCATATAAGTCAAGGCCTTTCAAGAGAAAATGTGAGACCCGGAATAAGTATTATAATATTAATAGATTATATGGTTTCTACTCAGTGCTTCGTATTTATTATATTTAAAAAAATATTTGACTAAGCGCTTTTATCCACGATAGTTGTCTGGTCTTCTCATTGAAATTTTTATTGTTTGTAAATGCTTGTGATGAACAAAACCGATTATGATCGTTTTATATTGTTGCGGAATGAGTTAAGAGATATGTGTTTTATTTTTTTTATAAATATGCGATTAAATAATAGACGGATATAATAATTAACACTTTAATGTACACGCCCATCTGAAAATAAAATCGGTTAGTAATTATTATTTGAAAAGCGCTTTTAATAATGGGTTGGGAAACATGAGAAACAGAAGATTTCATTTAGGGGCAGCGACGTCGCTCGGCGCTCGCTAGATGACGGCACAATGTCATTTTGTATCTACAAACGGAGTAGAGATGGGAAGGTCATATAAGGTATTATTACAAGTATATAATATTAAAATATTATAAAGTATGTTTGCTACTCCTCGCAGGTCCGTGGTGCAGTAGTCAACGTCAGTAGCTTCAGTGACAGATCTCACGGGCCCAAGTCCCACTATGAACAGTATTTTTTTTCAATCAATTTGGTTCGAAGGCATGGATGTTTTTAATGTCTGGAAATTCCCTCCCGTCCTTCCAATCTTAAAATAATGTGGCGTAGCGAGAGTGATTGGCTAATTAATAGTCCTGTTTTAGCCCTACTCTTTCTGTACCTTAGAATAGAGTATATTCGAAAAAAGAGAGGATGAGCAACTGATCAACAAGCAGTTCTCGTTTAAGAAAATTATCTGTTGGGATATCTACATTAGGAAGCCATATGCTCCAGATTGGGAGCGGACATGAATTGATAATATTTATATTGTAAGTGACAGAAAACTCAACTGTGTGCCTGTGGGATGACATCAGGGCAGTAGTATGATTGCGTTCCATTAATTTGAAGTAAGCAGCCATGGTTAACCATTCTATAAGTACCTAAGTAGAGTACTCACCCGATGAACGTTCTCATTTTGCCCATCTCTAGCTCTTAGTATTCGTTGGGAGGAGTGAGGTATCGGATCGATTATTTGTGGCGAAACTTTCTTCACTGGCGAATGCGTCCGCCTAGGATGAAGCGTATAATTTTAGATTCGTTCACTTGGGACTTGGACAGTTCTATAGAAAACATACATACAAAAATAGTTTTAAAATGTATTAAACGCGCGTTAAATGAACTCGCATAGCCATTATAATCCACCGCTCCGATGTCAAAGGCGCAGTAAACGTATAATATAATTATAACGCCCGTGTATTTGACAAATATTTTCACCCGCCAACATCTTGTTTCGTGAATTAAGCTATCGGAAAATGCATTTTACAATCGCTCGTTCTTCATAACAGAAAACAAACATATTTTTAACCTTAAAACATAGTTAACCGTAGTGATCTAAATATAGTGTTTTATTTGTGAATTATATTCGTTCGGTGCGGTGACAAATTCGATTTGAAACGGCTGAGACTTTCGTCGCGAGTAGGTTTTCATTTAATAAACGTTTTGAATTGAAAGACTTGTGTAAATTGAGTCTAATAATTTAGCTAGGGTGACAGATTTTGTGCTTTTCTTGTGGAAGTTATTGGAATGTGAGAAATCATCGCTGTCCAAAGACCGAAATAATATGTAAAGTGGAGGAATAAAATTGGCTCACACTGGTGGACCGGATTCCTATTATTATTATTTATAAAATACGAATTACTATTCGGCGAATGCGATTGGCGTGGGTGACTTGATGTGAAGTGAAGTGGCCGGCATTATTATTGTCTGATCTACTATCTGTCTAGTGGTGTTTGAATTTCTGGCGATGATACGATGACAGAATTGTTCCTCGGCCGTTGATAGGACCTCAACTAGGAGATGGGGAACTCGTGCAGTTCGGGACAAGCGCATAAAGATAAGGACAATGCCTCTCAGAGGTCTGAAGAGTAAGTATAAAACACAATGCCATTTCACGTATCTCCAAAAATCCTTTCAAATAGAAAAGCTCTATCTTTACCTTTTTAAAAATGCAGAGTATTCCTCAATCACAATAATGTATCATTGAAGTGTTTTTAGATACCTGACTGAAAGCCAAATGTTATAATATATACATATGTGTGTTTATCATTTATAAAATATGTAATATTAATCATTCAAATATCGTAAATCAAACCAATTGTATTAAATGTCTACAATATATTATACAAATAAAACATGCAAAGAAACTACTGAAATAAAACAACACATAGCAGTATTCTATGGATTCACCGGTCTCGTGAGTGAAACCGGGAAAAAGGGAGTTTCTTTCAACGCGTGAAAAAATACGAATGGCAGGGTTTTTGATTTTCCCACCGAGTCAAAATGGAACGTTCTTTTTACAAAATAAGCACTTATCACTGTTCAAACTAAGTAATAATTGATTCAACGATACCGTAGGTAGATTTCGTCCCTACCTTTATTAAATTAATTAAATATTATCACGGTAGCCTGTCAATACCTATTTAATATTCACCCCTTTTAATCTTTTCCTTCTCATTATTTTGTCAGAATAGAATACAAGGAAATTCAGTAGAATTTTAATGAAATAAGTATTTTTCTGCGTTTCATCGCCTTTCCCTCTCAAAATAATTTTCAATATTAATAATCCCATAATTCTGTTTGCGGTTGTGTAAAAGGAAATTGGAATTTATCATTTTCATTTATTTGAGGAAATTTAATTAAAAAAATATTAAGAATTTTTTCAATTTCGTTTCAATTGGTTACTTCTTTTCCTGTTCTTTTAATGATTATTGCGAACAAAATAAATCAATGGCGTTCCTCTCGCAACTAAGTACCAACATATAAAAGAGATTCGTCACCATTACTGAATAAGCTCACATGATTTTTTAATTATTTTGATTTAGGAGTGGTAAATTACGGCCCAGATTTTAAGAAACATACAATTTTTCATGCCGCTACATATATAGAAATACTAAATAAAAAAATAGTAACAAAAGGCGCTGTATTTCAGTATTGTTAGATGAAGGAGTGGGGAGCTTAATGTAAAATCAAATGGCATTTATTTAATCACACATTAAAATAATGTGGGAGTGCACAAATGTACTACCATGAGTCATAAATAACCAATGCAATCATAAGACACTCTATTTGAGTAGAAAAACGATACCGTTTGACTGGTAAGAAAGAGGATAACTATTTTTTTCTAATCCGTGACCGTCCCCAATACCAAACATATGGCGTCCTAATGGAGGTATATGAACAGAAGTTTTTTTACGAGGACAGCTTGTTACTCAGTTTCTCAACTTTTCTTTTTTCTATAAGAGAGTAAGGATAGAAGGATAATGTTAAGACAGGACTAATGGGTAACTTTCCACTCTCGCTTTTCTTCGTACTGTGATTCGAACCCGTGAGATCCGTCACGAAAACCAACCACGCTGACCACTGCACTATGCAAAAGTGATGTAAATAAGAGAATTTGCATAAAAACTACATATGAAGCATTACACCCTTGGTTCTGGTCACAGAGTAAGTTCATAAACCTTTTTTTTTTATGAACATATTTTTAATTTTTTACCGATATTTTTTTTTTGAATATACTAATAAGGAATGCTTAACTCAATTGGGATGTTTTAAAAATTCTAGATTAGAATTTAAAATTCTAGTTAGATTTTATCGAATGTTGGTAAATAAGTCACTCAATAATTTGTCTTAGTTAGAGGTGTCGCCGTAGACAGCTGTACTCATCCTTAATTGAATCGTTAATACATTACATCTGCCACTGCACATGAGTCTGGGGACGCCTTCATCTAATGGAAAACGTTGAAGCTTAATTGTATATCTGTGATATATTATACTAACATAGAATAAAATATACAGATAAATGTAAGTCAAATGTGTTAAGAATGGGCGGCCATATTAATAAAGATTTTACGATGTCAGCTGTCATAAAATTTAATTTCTCAGCCAAAGCTTGCCCAATGCAATTTCGTGTTTTTAAACTCAAATATTATAGAACACAGAGTTACATAACGTTATAAAAATACGTTTATCTAGTTTTAAGTTCATACCTGTTTTTTCTGTCATTAAATTATTATTTCAATTGTACGCGGTTGGTTGATTTGGGCGGGGATTCGTATTAAAAATGAGGCAAACTTGTTATTATTTCAGACTTAACAAATTCAAACACTGAAAAATTTCATCGCCGCAAAAATATGATTGAAAGCTACCATAAACATAAAAATATACTAACAAACACTTTACTTACAGATCTTTTCCAAGCATCTACATATGTATCGACATTGTTTTTTTTTGTTGCTATCAAGTAAAAAAACAGCCATGAAACTAAGTCTAGGAAAATTAACCGCTCCAAATTTACAGCCAGTAATTTATCGCTAGCTGTCTACTGATGCATCAATTAATCATATAAACAATTTAAAGCCTACAAGTGATTTACGTAATATTCCCTTATAGTTAATATTTTAATTTCAAAAAGATGCGAGTTTCTGTGACAATCCGGGAAAAAGTATACCAAATCGAGGATTTCAAATTGCTCGGTGAGCTAAAAAAAAAAACGAGTTTCTGTGACAATCAACGTTCCCTCTAAGCTGCGCGCGTGCGCGGCCGCGCAGCAGTTGGGAAGCCCCCGCGCACTCATTCCGGGTTGGCGCGCACTGCAATGCAGTTGTTCAATTAATATTTGATCGGTCCGCGCAGCCTTTGAAATTTCTGCGCAGCTAACCCTTCGGCTTAGAGGGAACGTTGGTGATAGTCCGAGAAAAAGTATACCAAATCGAGGATTTCAAATTCCTCGGTGAGCTAATCCCAATCCCGGGATCCTATATGTGACCAGTGACATGATTTTAAAAAAAAATAAAAATTAAATTTGACCCACTTGCGAAAAAGGTTCACCATCCCTGTTCTAGAAGGTAAAATACGCTAGCAATTATTTGTAAACAATATTTTTTTATTCGGTCAATTGATGGAGTGGTAAACTGCCGGTGGTAATTTTTCTGGACCCCTTATAAAATATCTGTTGTATATACTTACAAAACGTACATACTATATTTTCGTCATTACCACCCAACACGGCATTATACTCTTTAAAATTCCTGAAACAAAAAGTGCAATAGAATAACAAAGACATCAATTAAAAAGTAAGTATACCGTCAGGGCCGGCGCCACCATACAGGCAAACTAGGCAACCGCCTAGGGCGCAAGCTATAAGGGGGCGCATAAATGGAGTATTAAAATTATGTTTATATACTATAATAATAATAAATAATTGTACATAATATTTTATTCTGATGTTTGTATATGTTAGTTTCAATTATGTACTGTGTTATATATGATTCTAAAAAGAGAGGTTGAGTAACAAACAGTTCATGTAGAACAACTTCAGTTGAGATAGCTCCATTAGGAAGTTATATGCTCCACATTGAGAGCAGACATGGATTTATAGAAAAAAACATATTTATAATGATCCCGAATTGTTTTTTTTCATTATTTCGAATAAAATGGGACGATTTTTTAAAAATGGGGTGCGCCAATAACCATTGCCTAGGGCACCAAATAACCTAGCGCCGGCACTGTATATCGTATACTTTATCAATCATAATGCAGTAAGGTTTCCATAAAGAAGTTTTCACCATCTGAGATTTGCTTGCTCGCTTTTATGGCCATCACGGTGTTAACTGTCAATTCTTGGAAAAAAAGCTTGGATTATTGAATTCTTGGATTTTGTACACGCGCGGCGGAAATCTCGGATCGGGTGTTTTAAGCTGAGAAATAGATGAGAGAGAATATGACAATTCTAACATTCTCAAAAGTGTCCAACGCTATGTCACTGATAAATATTTGAGTAGTGAAATGAAGCACAAATGATTATTTCTTATATAACTTCATATATCGACATAATCCACGTGGACCAGAGTTAAACATAGCGCCCTTATTGCATCATATTCTAAGATAAATTCGTGTGTCAGAAATATTATATAGTCACCAAAAAAATCTGTGATCATTTACCGCTCTCTAGCACTTGCCGCCCTTAGGCAACTGCCTACTTGCCTATACCCAAGGGAAGTCCCTGAGCCCCCTTGCAATTTGAGTTTGTAGTATGTAAAAATTTTAGGCTCTCTTTACGCTGGACCCTCATGCATTGCATGAATCTGCTATGAGATAGCTACGCCGCTAGATCCGAAACGGTTTCGCTAATCGCGAGCATTTTCAAGCTCCGCTTTTGTTAAAAACTCATTTAGAACTGTTAAAAAATGTGCACGTCAAAACTCTATTTAAAAAAAAAGCACCACTATATTATGTGGAATTGCGATGAGCGAAAACGGTCCTGACCATATTAACCACTTGAATACCAAGCGGACACAGGTGTCCGGAACATATGCAAGCGAACAAAGGTGTCCAAGACATTTAAAAAAATCGAATACTTGGTATTCTAATAGAATATAAGCAATATTTTGATGAATATGTGTAGTACTATCTATACTGAGTCAATGTAGGTTTTTAAAATATCGAATTTGAGTGTATATTAGGCAACATTATTTTTCTCACAAACAAGCGGTATTTCTGGGACATATTAATGATTTATTTGCGCTGTATTCAAACGGTTAAATACATGTGAAAATAGTACAAAAGATAGTTTAATTTTTTGAATACGGGTTTATGTATTTTAAAGTAGGTAAATATTTTCGTAACTTGCTCGCTTAGATTCGTTTACAATTCTTTTTTCATGTATTTGCATAACATTTGTCTGCATTTCAAAGTGCAAATGTTAATATTATATGAAAATTGATTTGGAACTGTGTTCCGACTCTCCGACGAAAACAAACTTAAAAATTTCAACCATAAATAATTTAAATACACCGAGAAAAGTGATATGTAGTTCATGAATAGATAATAGTATATTTCAATGATGAACCATAGCGATAAAAGTGATAATAAGCACTGAACAAAGGCGCTGGTCCACGAGTAAGTAAGTTATTATCACATAAACCGCACACGCTCTGCATACAAATGCACTCTCTCAGTATAATAATACTACCAGGGGACGTCAGGCAATTTGTATTGTGTGAGATATGCGAGAAAAATCGATGTTTTTTACATGCGCCGCTTGCGCTCTACGATGAGTTGCTTTGCGCTCAAGGAAAGGATACAGATCAGAATAAATCTGTGCTACTAACATTTATAAAATTGAGAATTTATGGAGACAGCAATATTGGTATAACCGAAATTCATTGTGTTCTTCAATACCGAAATACCAGCTTTGAATATGCAAATATTCTATTTTGACTATTATTTGTAAAATAGCCAAAATATAATTTTGAATGAATACCAACCAATGGCGGATTACCCTATAAGCAAACGAGGCGCGCGCTTGTGGCTTCTAAATCTTACGGGCCTCAAAAATAGCTTATATAATTTATAAGCCATATTTTTTTTTTTACATGTAATTGACATTTTTATGTTATCCAAAAAACAGGGCCTCCAAATTGTATTGCACCTGTGGCTTCTCATGTGCTTAATACGCCACTGACAACAACCATAAGATATTTATGAAAATCACTTGTTTGTGATTATGATATATTTTTTAATGATATAAGAAATATAGAAATGCCGATTTTGATTCATACGTCCGGCATTGAAATACCAATTGACGGTATTTTCTTCTGTTGGCTTAATTAAACTTTTTTAAAACACCGGTGTTGATATTTGCAATGCCAGTATGTAATATGAAATAGCGGAATTGATATATTCATTCGGTATTGCAGTCTCTTTTCGCATACACTCTTGAGCTTCCTTCCTTCCCTTTTGTCTAACCAAGTGTTCTAATCTCCGAAAATGCACTTTAAAACTTTGATATGATGATCAATTTATGGATGTATTCCATTGGAAAATTATGACACTCGACTTGGCAATGTCGTTGGGCTTTTGTTTTCTGGTTACGAAGGCGAGAACTCGAATAAAAAAAAAAACAATTTCTCAATAGATTTGAATTTAAAAAGTTGTGTGTCTACTTTCACGCCTTCCCGCCCACCTCCCCTATTCCATCACGAAGAACATGATGCAGAGGGATAGCTAACTAATAGAAATTTCCTGGTCTTGATGCAAAACAAAATCGATTAGAACTTTCAACCCTCGAGTTTTGTACTCGTTGTAAACGTTTTTGCGCCCCTTGTCGTAGTTTGCTACAATATAAGTTGGAGCTTTTTTTAATTTATAAAGAATGGAGTTGAATTACGGTATCACCAAGCAAGAACCGTATAACAACTGATGTGAAATCCATAAGAAAAAAATGTTGAACACATGAATAATGTGCAGGAAAAATTATAGAATGCTAAATTCTAAATTGGAAAGAAATGAAGGCGAATATATGAAGAGGTTAAGGCTCAAGATAAGTAGCGTCTCAGAAGCTTTTTAATTTAGTAGAGTTCTGATCTACCAGCACAACGAAACCTTGCTAAAAAAAAAACCACAGAACAGAACCATCGACGCAAACTTTTATTGAAATGAAAAATATCAATTATACATTAAACATCGTCAGGGCCGACGCCCCCATACAGGCGAAATAGGCAACCGCCTAGGGCGTAAACCAATAAGGGGCGCATAAATGGAATATTCAAAGTATTTTTATATACTCTAATAATAATAAATAATAGTACGTTTTATTTTATTTTGTTTGTTATAATTATGTATCGTATTCTATATGATTCGAAAATGAGGTGTTGAGCGATTGAGGAACAGTTCACGTAGAAACACTTCTATTGAGGTACGTCCATTAGGAGGTCATATGCTCTACATTGGGAGCGGACATGGGTAAATAAAAAAAAATAAATATTTATAATGATATCGAATTGTTTTTTTTCATTATTTCGACAAAAAAAGACGATTTGTTATAAGAGGGCGCGCCAATAACCGTTGCCTAGGGAGCCAAATACCCTCGCTCCGGCACTGAACATCGTATTGCATTGATTTATATATTATATTGTTTTCAGAGTATAGTTTTCGATTCATTACTGATGAATATGAGTACTAATTGCTTTTCAGTATTGTTTATTTCTCACAATTTAAAAATGTTGTTCTTTTCTGGCGAAGTTTACACGCTTGACAGTATGCCGGTGATATAATAGTATGTAAAATGCATCACCATCTTGAACTGTGCTATTTTAAATGGGGCGATCACCCTCGTTGGCTTACATAATACGTATTATCTAGTTTCTAGTACATGCATACTAGTGATTGCAATTAACTGTCTCTGTTCCATGGCTATCCGTTAAAATACCGATACGAAAATAAAATACCAAATTTTTGTTAAGACGCATGAGATGATTGATGTCGACTGTGGAGAGAAAAAATGGACGTAACCAACGCATAACAAATTTTACAAGAGACACAAAAATGTTTTTTGATGATTTTGTGTCGAAAGACAAATTATGAAATATACACAACCTTTTAGTGCACGGAGACTGATAAACTGGTTATTAATTGACTTTATCTGATATTTTTTTTTATAAAACATGCTCATCTTAATTTGAAACGCTTCGATCAACAACCTATCAGATTAATGTTTAAAAAACAAAATTCAAATTATTACCACTCTGACCACTCTGGTCACATTTTTTTATGTCACTTTCCATCAACCTATCATTCTAATAGATTTTTGCGCATCTAAATTGACCAGATCATTACTTAACCACTCCAAAGCTAAAAACCCACCAGTGTGTCGCATACCTACTAACCACACACGCTACCCACCTGTGTGTTGTCATTATTACGACGTCAATAGATATTTTTTTAGAGTTTGCATCATTGAAAAAGGATCCGACATCTCTTAAGGACTCACAAAATGAATATTAAGTTTTCCTTTATTAGTTTTTAGAAAATTGCTAGCTTACAGGACAAAAAACGTTATTTTTTTACTAGCTGTTAACGGGTTAATGGACTTTTTAATATAATTATACAATATCAGTCTATTTGTGATCTATTTTGTACACATTCATTTTTCGGTGTAAGCAATATTGTTAGGCTCCGAATTCTAAACATGCACATCGCAGTATTCTTCAGATTCACACTTTTAAAAAAATCGGTTATTACCAATACCGTTTTTTGTAGTTGGATTTACTGGGTAACCGGTAATTTTGTTATTAATTTGCACCAACTACCCATGTTTGCTATTTTAACGCGTATTAGGAGCTTAGTTTACAATTTCGATTTATTTTACGATGGCGCTTTGTGCTTAGCGTGGATTATATTTTAAACACGGGTCGCAAGAACTGTCTGATTGATAAATTGAATTGTCTGATATAATATTCAGCGATGAAATGATTTCATATTATACGCAATAAGTAAATTTGAAATATTTGAACATACATTTATTTTTGTCTTTGGAATCATTCCTTTATCTTGTCTTTTGTTTCAAATCTTTTTAATTTGAATTTGGAATCGTCAAATGCGGTTACTTTTCGCTTTTCTGTCATAAACTATGACAGAAACAATGTGACAATAGTATGTGCACTCTTCTTTTACATTATGCTGTCATCCTGAACGTGTCTGCTGTATTGAGTTTAAACTAGTTTCATAGTTCTCAATAGGGCCTCGTCTACAGAAAATCTTCTCTGGATAATTGACATTTAAAATAAATATTAGTGATAACTGTCCGAAAATACAGAATTAATGTTTTACTGATATGTTATAATGACCTCACTAAATATTTATAATTTTAATAAACGGGCCACCGGCATTACTTAAAAACTGTTATTTTTATTTTTTCACCGTGTCCGCTCCCAACATGGAGCATATGGAGTCCTTATGTAGTTTATCTAAACATTGCCATTAATTAGTAACTTATTATTACCTAATTATTTTTTTAAATATAGTTATTCTAATTTAATTGTTTTAAAAAATGTAACTCATTGAGAAGATTTTATCCTTGGTGTGATATGAAAAAAAAAAAGTTTATCTAAACAGATGTGTTTCTGCAAGAACTGCATGTCACTCAGTTGCTCAAAATCTCTTTTTTTAAATAATGTAGGGATAGAAGGGTTGGACTAGAACAGGACTATCAGTTGGCTGATCGCTCTTCCTATGCCCGTTTTTTTAGCATATGATGAGTGGGAACATCCTTTTGGACAAAAATCCATAAATCGATTGAAAATCAATTTTAAAAACTGTCGATTCGAACCCGTAACAGCAGCCAACGATATTGACCACTCGACCACGCAGCCGGAACGCGTTATTATTTACGTACATAATAAATAACAAACATAAGAGTTATTCTGAATGAAAAAAAATATATACTTACTATCTATATTTATTGTTCTCAAAATTATAAGTTCCCGTACACTACTAATATAGTCGGTTTTTCATGTTGATTTCGAAAACCCAGAAGTTTGCGAATTTCCCAAAATTACCAGCGCGAGAGTTTTTTTGTTTTTGTTTTAGCTCTTTCATGTTTCATTTTCTCAATCCCGAAGTCCCGGGATTAGTACTGTTGCAATTCCGAGATTTCGGGATAACATAATTTAACGGAATCCCGGGATTGGATACTTTAGTGGTGATGTATATTTTGGTTTATCATAAGCATAAAAGACCAATGTTCATAAATATCTTAATTATAGTATTTCCTTAAATAAAAATATCGCTGCTGATTTGCTATAATATATCAATCTCGTTCGAATCTTCGTGAAAATAAGTTCAGTTACAGAAAAGCTCTCTTAGATTCAATGTTTCGTAAACGAACAGTCAGGGGTGGGCTGCCAATACTTTATCGAGGGTCTCGCTTAATCTCAAAGCTATTCGGGGTGTTCTGGGGAAGGTTGGATTATTTCATAACTTTTACACAATTATACGCAATAGTTATTTAAGCAATCGAATGTTTCTTAATATACTTAAAATATGTTACAATATGCAATATGCTGTAAAATAATAATTACCAATACCTGAAAATGTACTACTGTGTACTTAAACAGTCGTAAATGATATATTGTATGACAAAAATTGCAGATATAATCAGGGGGCTCGGAGGGTTCACGCGAGCCCCTTGTCAATTTAAGAAAAAACAATATTTTCAGATCAAATGAGTACATTACTGCAATTTATGACTTATATATTATCAGCTTCAGTATACACAGTAGTACATTGTTGGCCATTTACATTGATAATTTTACGGTAAATTGCATATTGTTACATATTACAAGTGTACTGTAACAATCGATTGCTTATTTAAGTATTGCATATAATTCCATCGGAGTGATAAAAAAACTCATGCTTCCCCAGAATATTGAGAATTGCTTTGTTATACAGCGAGGCCCATGTTAACGTATTGGCAGCCCACCGCTGGGTATAGTTGATATGATCTGATAATATTGTTTTGTTTTTATTTGACATTCATAAAAAAACTTTGCCGTAATACTGGCATTTCAAATTTTCAAAACCGGTCTTCTTTTGGTATTGAAAAAAACAATCGAAACATCAGGCTCCCGGTTTTGGAAATATTGATATATTGCAATCCATACCGTTGGTTTCCGACGTCTAATGTATTTGTTTTACTTACATAGAGTTCCTTGCGTATATATTGTAGTAGTTAATTATTCTCTAGTAAACTTTTGGACCGTACTGCCGCGCTGTGTTTCGTAGCACCTATTAAAATAGATCTCTTTCACAATAACATCGTAGCGTGCGTAGTTATTCGACAACAACAACTTACATTATCAAGAGAAAATGTGTATTTATTATCTCAACAAATTTGATTGAGCAAAAAGGTACTCAATCGCGTAAAAGACCGGCAAGCTGGCTGACATTCAGAATAGAAAGATTAAAAATCAATAGTGTTTTAAATATGCATATGTGATTTGAAAAGGCAGATCAGACAGAACCCGCGAATACGCGGAACTCAATTTGCGCAACACGGTCTAATCTCTCCGAAAAAAGATTGATTATAGATTTTAAAAATAAGTTGATTTGTTCCTCGCTGGAAGCGGATACGGTTTTGAAAAATCATTTTACTTTTATTAAAACAATGTTTGATTAAAAATAATGACAATGGAAACCTCTGACACAAGGGGTGCTCTTATTAATGACTTTCCGTAATTGAGTTGTCCATTCACCTAGTTCAGCCCATTGTGATACGGCAGGATGGCACAGCTATTATCACAGTTAGGCACAGCTATTATCATTTTATCTATGTACAAAAATCTCGGGGACTCATTTTGCTGTAGATATATACATATATTGATAAGCGGCGTGTAACGAGGAAAACGCGATTAGCAAAGGGCAGAAATGTCGATATTGTAATCAAAACAAAAATCTCCGCTCGGCGATGATCGACCTACTATCAATCAACGTACACAACTCAGGGTGGCCTTCGTGCATAATTACTGCGATATTTAGGCATAATATATAATGATTGATAATCAAAATTAATAAAAGTTCTCTATACCGTTATCTATGTATATTAAAAATGTAGCAACAAATGCATCGAAAAATTCGGAATTTTTTACGCGTGCGCAAGGTTACTATGCTGAATAATATGTTTCTATAATCACTTTTGAGGCTGAAGTGCACTGTCAATTATTAGTGGAAAGGCAGTTTATTAAAAAAATAAAACACTTTGTCCTAATTCTAAATTTTTAATAGATGTCAGAAACTGTTTCGCTCATTTCGAGCATTATTTTAGTTCTTTTTGTACAAATAACCTTGTATTGATTTATATTTTTATCACTTGAACTGATTAGTTGATAGTGCTCGCAATGAGAGAAACCGTTTCATTTCCGCTTTTATTGTAAAGCATATGAACTGCTTGTGGAACTTGTCACAAAATATATTTTTCCACGAGATCTGCGAGTTACTTAGTTGCTCGACTTTTCTTTGTCGATGACAGTAGGGATAGAAGATTAGGACTACGACACGACTAATGGGTTATCTATATATAATTTTATATACATATATCAAAATTATTAACAGTTTATTATAGTTTATATTGAGTAATATAGCTGTTCATTTTCGTCGATAGATTAAATGCATACAGTGTTGTAGTCTACGGCATTGTTTCTCAACCTTTTTGAGCCCGCAGCCCTTTTTGAATAAAAATTTTACCCGGGAATTTACAGAAACGAAAAGACGCGAGGCCTTTTTTTAAACTCTTCTCAGGATTTGCCCGTGCCCCCAAAAACTATGATGTGGTTCCCCTGAAATTATTTTGCCCCTTTGGAGCATGCTGTGGCCTCCAGGGGGGCGAAAACGTGGTCGACGGCATTAGGTAAAAAAAAAACAAAATTTCGTATTATTATAAGAAAATATTGTCTTTCCAAAATAAGTATCTAGATCAGGCGTGGGGATCCTGCGGCCTTTTGGCTACTCTGGTGCGGCGGCGGTATTTTTGTATATTCCTGACATGTTCAGACCGTAAATTCCGGTCAAAGATTCCCTAGTCAATGTTTAATGCGGCCTTATGTCGAATCAGATAAATGAATGCGGCCTTTAGAGAAGAAAGAGTTTCCCACCCCGGATCAAGGTCTTTATGCACATGAATATAGCCCCGCTGGCCTAATAATTAGCCCAACAGTTGAATCATTAGCTCAGCTTTTGCCAACATGACTGTATGGAAACCTAGTTTTGTGCATTGTTGAATATTGCTAAACTTGTGGAGTGTTTTAACCATTTGTTGTAACGTCATTGCGATTCTTATCAGGGTAATCGATCGATGGAAAGTCACAGCATTCAACAGCTTTCCTTATATATGAACATGATGGCGTGCCTACGTACTGTAATATACGCGTAAGAACCAGTGACTAATGTTTATCTGGTAGTCACCCAACTTGATCGAACAAGCTATTGGAATACAAAGGAAAAAATAAGGTTGAAAATACATTCAAACCGTGTATGTTTCGTTGAAGTTATAAAATACCTTAAAAAATATATAAAATGAAAATTCATATTTGTACACTTCCTTTCAACAATTAAATTTCAAAGCCACCCTAAAAAAGCGTAGGGAGTGTAAGATGGCTCACCCCCTATCATCAAACGAACAACATAAATAATATAATTCAATATTTTCTTTTGTCTCGGAACAGATAAACAAACACTGCCATTTTGAAAACGGCGGTGCTGTATTTGGCTGACGATTTTTTTTCTCTCTTTGCAAACAAACAATTCGCCAGGGGCGGTGTGAGGTACGCTCTCGCCCTGCCACTAGGGATTGTAATACCGGATGAATATATCAATACCGGTATTCAAAAAAAGTTTTAGCTCGATGGCTGCCAGAAACGAGATGTCTCGTAAAATTTTTCGTGCTCAACACGCCAGATACGAGTTATCTTGTCGATAACTAATTAAATTAATTGTTGCAAATTATAGCCGACGTGCTAGGTAATAACTATTAATTATCTACGGCAGCTAAAAGGCTAATGAAGGAAAAAAAGTGTGACCAATCGGAATCTTGATACCAAGCGAGTAAATCAAAATCGGTATTTGAGAGATTTTCATGAATAACTTACGGTTTCTTTAACCACTTGGATGCCGCGCGATCGTCGGTGTACATTTTTTTACATACCACGTATGTCGCGCGAGCACTGGTTCTTCCTACAACAATCTTGACAATATTTGTATTTTGTGTAAGATTAACGGCTTAAATCTTACACGTAAATTTTACGCATACAGTAAAACCCCCATTTACACTATAGTCGGGACCCTGTAATTAGGGGTAGCGTAATTGGGAGTGTGAATCTCATACAAAATTAGGGATTTGGTTTTTTCCGCAAAAATACAAAACTAAGATTTCCCTTCGTCTGCAAAAAAAATAAAAATATGTACGAAGTATTTAGTTTTTGTAGTAGTAAATATTCCGCACACAGACAGACGCCCAGCTATTACTTTATTACTTTTGCCCAAGCAATCAAAGCAATAGAAAAAGACCAGTCATTGAGACAATTTTGGAAAAAAAACTATAACAGCAATAGAATATAATTCAAGCAATTAAAAATATCTCAGAAAGATGTTCAAATGTAACGACATCATGTATGAATGGCATATGGAACTAACTATTAAAACGTAATAGTAATATGAATTTTAATAGAGAAAATGAAGTAGGAGAAGTAACGAATATAATTGTACAATTTGCTCAAAAATTTAATCTGGAAGTTGACAATGAAGATATAATTCAACTTTTAAAAAATGATGTTGAAGAGCTCACAAATCAAGGTTTGATTGAGACTAAGAAGGAACGTGCTATAGAAAAAAATACAATGTAATTTATAAAGAAAATAAAAAGCAATTTTCACAAACAAATCTGTATATGTTTGTGAGAAAAAAATTTGTAAATATATATTTATTATTATCAGTGCTTTTTTTTGAAAAAAAAGGTGCCGGAACGCACTTTTTTCGAGCATTTTCTAAGAAGGTATATTATTTATTATATATTCGAATATCATTTTGATAGAATTAAAGGTGGCTTTTCATATAATGCATAGAAAATAAAACAAAATATACATATTTTTATATTTATTTTAGAAATTTCAAATGAAAATTAAACAAAGAACATTACATACATTATCTAACATAACATTAAAAAAATATGTAATTTATTAAAAACGCTATCCAAAATTACATTCCAATTACAATGATTTCCAGAGTTTTTCCCAATTTTCGTCAGGTAAATGGTCCCTATTTCTTTTTTTTGTGTTGGTGTCTGTGGCCGAATGTCTTCCTCTTAGTAACCATTGATCAACGTATTTTGAAGGATCAAAAAGTATCAAAGGTGGTCCGACGAGTTTAATAAGCAAAAGTGACGAAACTATACTATAGTAATAATATTACATATAGTATATATTCTGAAATAAATACCACTAACGTACCACACACTTTTTATGTCTATCATTTCATTATTTTTTTCTATGAAATTCGACTTACGACTATTTCGACCTACGTCTTAGGTGGTGGAACGGAACCCTTTCGTAAGTCGAGAACTGACTGTATTTTGTTTTTTTTCTGTGACGTCACGTTTTATTTATTTAACCCATTTTCTATAACCGCACCGCCGCAAATCATCACATTACATAATACCCCATCACCACTAAGGGCGTGACGTCATGCATGCAAGGTTGTATATCGTTATTCAATTTGTAAAAGGCGCCAAAATCTGAGCCGTAGATTTGTAAATGTCCCGAATCTGATAGTGATGAATTTAAGATAAATCGATGCGACCTCTGTCTTGTGACGTCTCAGGGAAGTGATTTCGCCGGAGCTGGCAAGAATGGTGGAAAATTACTTCGCGCATGTGTGCGTGCGGATAGCTGGATAGGTGTTTGTGATATCGTCCTTTGCCCTCGTTGGGTGCCTGCCCGGGAAGGTTGGGAGCGACGGCGGTGCCGGGGGCAGGGTGGGAGCGTGGGGTGGCTGCCGTGACGTCATGGCGGATAGTGACGTCACGCCGATCGCGTCGCTGCTAACAAGGGGTCGCCGACTAATTTTGAACACATTTTGTTTAATGTCACCATCTTTACAAAGTTAATGCAATTTAATATGTTATTTTGATTTTGAGAACGCATAACTTTTTAAATTATATTGAAAACAACCACGAAAAATGAATGAAAATACTTTTTTTAAAAAATCAGCATATTGCATCGTAATGGAGGTACCTGTACAGAAGTTTTGCTTGTTACTATGTTACTCAGCCTATCTCTTTTTTTCGAGGAGATTAGGGATAGACTAATTGGGCTACAGTACGACTAGTAGAGCTTATCATTCTAGTTACGCCGTAACTTTATAATTGGAAGGGTGTGAGAGAATTTTTAAACATCACAAACACCCATGCTTTTGAACGGAATCGATTAATGGGATTAATGTTGGGACTTGAATCCGTGAGATACGATACGGAAGCCAACGACGTTGATCACTGCATCTCCTCACCTGGACCTCATTCAGAAATGAAAAAATGGCGTCCTGTCGTGTTGTCAGAGTTCTATTCTTTTGTTGTTCAGGTTTTGGTAGTTATTTAAATTGATTCGCTTTAAAATTTCGTCACAGTCTAACAAACTTTCACCTCTTCTAAGAAATAAAGATAAACTGACTTATCCGTGTAGGATACTAGAGGATTCAAATAATTACTTGAATGTTTTTAACTTATTCAATCTATGATATTATTATGATATAACGATTGGTTGGTTGATATAAAACAAAACAAATAATTATCTTAAAAATACCTTTTTGTTGTTTGTACGTTTTCATTTATTTTTTGGTTCCTCCACCAATGGTGCACGAACAGTGGCGTAGTAACAGCAGGGTGTCGCGTATGTCGGTCGGAAGTGTGAACGATGTCTGTGTGGCACGGTTGGCAACATTTACTCAAGTATTAGATATTTCCTATACAGGGTGTGTGATGCGTAGACATATTGCTACGGTATTATATTATTGATGATATTGGTTTATCGGAAGCAGGCCGTTTATATTGGCGTAAGAATTATTTAAGGAACTCCTGGCTAGATGTTGCAATATCAGCTTTACCGAAATCACGATTCCGGTATATTTTTTAATTCTTTGATACCGGTTTTAATAATAAAAAAACGTGTATTAAAATGTATTTTATTAGTAACTATTTTTCAGCAGCTTTTTCTGAAAGAGCTTTCTCGGCTGTCCGAATTTTTGAGGGAATAACTGATCAACATTGACAAATTATTGAGCTCATATTCTAATTCAATGAAACAATATATTTAAGGTATTTTTTATTAAAATAAGGCAGACATAATTTGTTATGTTATCAGTATTTAATAATTTGTTTAGATTTTAAGAAATCTTGAATGTTGTTTATGTAAGGTATTTGTAATAACTCACCTCTATATTATATAGATTCCAATATTACTTAGAGAAATGTCTAACCTCCCCCACTAGACCGGAACTTCATCGTTTGTATAAATCTAGGACTCTTTTTTAGCGGTTTCCGGTCGCGTTTCTTGTTTCTTTTTGCATATTTCCACTTCAGTATATTGGATTTAATTCACACAGGAAATTGTAAAAAAGGCATTTGTAGTTTCTTTCGGTCTGTGCTACTTACTTTGTAATATAATAAATTATATTACGGTTTGCAGGGCTTTTTTTACCTGTAACGCGGCGGAACGGCGTTACGGCACCTTTTTTTCTCGAAATTTTAATAAATGTTTAATTTTATTTTTTCTATTTTAAAATATGTATATTTTGTTTTATTTTATATGCATTATATGAAAAGCCGTCATTAATTCTATCAAAATGATATTCGAATATATAATAAATAATATACCTTAGAAAATACTCGAAAAAAGTGCGTTCCGGCACCTTTTTTTTTTAAAAAAAAAAGCACTGACGGTTTGTAATTAATGTTACGCACTGACCATTTTGACATCGTCAGTATTGTTATACTGACCTGTTAAGGCAGGAACAGGTTTAGTTACAACAATTTTAATTATGATATTCTTTGAATGAATTAAAATTCTATACAATTTATTGCGTTCGAAGAAAAATTAAAAGCAAGATGTCATAAGAAAAAAATACAGTTTACAACATAACATTAGGGACCTTAAAA
Source organism: Himalopsyche anomala (assembly GCA_031772345.1). Lineage (NCBI taxonomy): Eukaryota > Metazoa > Arthropoda > Insecta > Trichoptera > Rhyacophilidae > Himalopsyche > Himalopsyche anomala. The sequence goes on from CM062829.1 coordinate 5,490,762, forward strand.
AAGTTGTATTCACATAGAATCCAGTTATCTGAAAATCAGGACCTCCGTACCTCATTGCGTTTGGGGCTTCCCAATTGCTTAATCCGTCACTGGCTACCACCAATATTAGCTATAATTTTTTAATCCATGGCCGCTCCCAATGTGGAGGATATAGCTTTATATGGAGGTATCTCAACATAAGTTCTTCTACGAGAACTTTTTGTTACTCAGTCGCTCAACCTCTCTTTTTCAAAGAAAGTAGTAAAGATAGAATGATGAGACGGACAGGACTAGTGGTTAACGAATCGCTCTCGCTACGCCCAGTTGTTAAAGGATCGGGAAGTGTTGGAGGAATTTTTTAGATATCACAAACACCTATGCCTTCGGACAGAAATCGATAAATGTTGTTCTTACCGGGACTCGAACCCGTGAGATCCGGCACGGAAGCCCACTACGCCAACCGCTGCGCCATATGACCCGATGCTATTTTAATTGAACTAAATAAATACCCTACTATTCTTTGACTCGTATTAAAAACCATTTATGTAGTATTTTAACGTATTTAGTACTATTTTACGAACATTCAATTATCAATTATATATTGGGCATTTAATTATAAATGTGTTTTACAATAAGAAAATTGATTTATTTAAGTTATCATTGGTTGAACGAAACACGGAAGAATGCAGTAAAAATAAAATAAGAAGCAAATGCGTCAACATTATTTTATTATTTTCGCACAGCTTTTCCGTAGAATCTGTCTGTCGTTGGCTGGATAAAGATTCGAAAAGAAAACGGTTATAGGGGCGAACCGGGAGAGGGTGTGGCGGATAGAGGGATAATCCCTGTCTGATTTCTTACGGTCTGTGATCTTGCGAAGGCTTCGGAGGACATCGGTTATTCGGGAGAAATAAATCAATATGAGGGTATTTATTTATACAGGGATAAGTCGCTGAGACGTGTTTGATCTTTTCCGTGAAGGGAGAACATCAAAATGAAATATCTATGTTGGTTTCCTTGGAAAAGTTATGGTATGAAGGAATTTTAGATATTTTGGTTTTCTAATGCAGTGGTAAGCAACCCACGAAGCTACACTAGAAACGCTATTGGACTAAATCATACAAAAGCTCTGTGAAAAGGTATTGGTACTCAGATGAAAATAATAAGTTTATTAATCGTTACCCTATTGGTTATTCATTCAACCGATCAACTCATTGCCTAGAGAAGTGGACATTTTAGTGATAGTATTTGTGAACTGTTTGTTAGGTTTTACTTTTTTATTTCTTGATTTTGATGTATTAAACAAGTACTGTTTTTTTTTCATTATATTTGTCAAGTGTATGGCGAATTGGCGTCAGCTGTAATGTCATGTACTCTACTTTTATTTTTTAAACAATAAATAAATAACCAGTGGAGGATCAAGCGCTTGGGCTTCCGAATTTTAGGGGCCTCAAAAATCGCTTATAGAATATTACTCACACACTTTTTTTTCAGATTTTAATATATATTTATTATTTAAGATGGAATTTTATGACGTTTTTATGTTATCCGAAAAACAGGGCCTCCAAATTTTAGTGCGTCTGGGGTTAGCATTAACAAAAAACATTCAATTAATTTTTGTGTTCCTATTCGGCAGTGGACTTATGATTTATTATAACTGCCCTGTACTCGAGAAGAGATTTGCACGACAAAAATATTTTCACAATAAACCTAAATATAATATGGTTCCATTGAAGGTGAAGTGAGCCAAGCGGTATTTTATAAAAAAAAATGATACATTGTAATGTTCTACACTTCTTTAAGTATCATAAAAGTGAAGTTACCTCAGGTTATACTTATACACATTGCAATAGTGTTTTCTCAATAAAAATATATATAAGCCACCAAATTAGTGTTTCTCAACATTTTTGGGCCCGTGGCCCCTTTCGAGTGTCTTATTTTTCAGTGGCCCCCATAACTGTTTTGTACTATTGCATATTTAAGTATAAGGAATTTTGGCACCCAAAACGAAAAGATGCAAGACCTTTTTTAGTAGGCCATTATTTCGAATTTCAAAAACCCAGGAATTTCGAATCCAAAATCACAGGAATTTGCGGATTTCCCAAAATGAACACCACGAGGCGTTTTTTTTTCAGCTCTTTCGAGAATTTCGGATCCATAATCCTAGAAATTCGCGGATTTCCCAAAATGATCGCCGTGACACTTTTTTTAGCTGTTCTCAGACATCATCTAAAATACAAAAAAATACGCATTTCGCAAACTTTGCTTGTGGCCCCCCAAAACTGTAGTGGCTCCACTCAAAAAATAAATCCTCTGTGGCCTCCCCCCCTTTGAGAAAACCCGCACCAAAGCACCAAATAATGACGTGATTGTACTTAAAAATCCAAGAAAGTTTTACCATTTTACTAGTTGGGTCACTTCACCTCTCGAGGGCTCATATTTTCAACGCATTCATTGATGTATACTGACTTTTGAATTAAATATTTCTTGTAGTTTTATTCGTAACCAAGTTGGTTTCATGTGAACATAAAACCTTTATAAATTACTTAAATAATAAAAAACATTTATTTTAATAATTGAAACGTTTCCAAGTTGAAGAAACGGCTTTCGAAGATCACAAATTTAGCTAAAAACCGACAAGACCTAGTCGTGTTCCTTAGTCATGAGGTTGCCAATATTCTATTATTGTATTGAAATTTCATTTAATCGATGTATATTTTAAAACCGTATACAAACTTTTCTTTTGTAAATTTTCAAATAAAATGTTGTGAATAATATTCTTTGCGAACAATCAAATAACTCCAAATGGAACAAATAAACAAAATATGTCCGTCAGTCTCTAAGCCCCCATTTTTGGAGTTGGCATTTGAGTGATTCAAAAAATTAAAGTTTTGCAGAAAAAAATATCTTTCAAAAGGATTTTCTGGAATTATTCAATAAATGAATAGCTAACTTTCGTTGAGATAAAAACAATTCAGGACTATTATATATTATTTATACTTTATTATACTGCAATAAATATGGAAAACTTATATTTTGCTCAGCACATTAAAAAGTTGATAAATAATATTTTTATGTCTGAACAAAAATCCATAAATTGATTGAAAAATTAATATGTAAAAACGGTCCATGCTGGGATTTGAACCTGTGACCTTCGTGTTCTAAGCCAATGACATTGACACTCAACCACGCAGCCGACGTATGTGATGTCTTGAAATCCAATGCCCACCCATTCTATTCTAAAAAAAATGAGGCATAGCAACATTGATTAGCTGATCACTAGTCCTGTTCAAGCCCTATCCTTCTATCCCTATTCTTCTGTTGAGTATAACCTTTATTAGGAATCAATATGCCCCCCTCGGAGCGGACGAAAAAAAAAATATTTGGGATTTTTGCACGTCTATAGTAACAATGTTCGCTGGCACTTTACTACCAGATTATTTTTCAGGATCGGAACGAATGAAAATGATACTGTTTTGCCTTTGAAATTAAAACCAAACATCAGTTGAAAGTTTAATGTAATCTAAGAGATCATTTAACGAAGGCTAAATTCAGAAAAGGCCATTAGGATAGTAAATTATTGCAGTTACATGAAGTGAAATAATGAAACAAACAGAATGTATTTTTAAATTATTTATTCGAATGTCTTCATATAAAGTTATTTCACTTTAAATTAAAAAATACTTACACTTCTGTTCTTCAGCACGAATTAATACAATTTACAATCTCAATATGAGTAAAATTACTTTAAAAATCCCGCTGTAACTAGATTAGACAATTTTGGGAATTGATTTAAGCATTAATATCCATTAAAGTAAGAAAGTAAAACTTGTAAGTACCATATGCCAGTTTCGCATTTATCAAAGAAATTGTTAATATTTTCAATGTAAGAAATTCTACTGAAAACAGCGAGCTATTAATACACAGTGAAGAGAAGTGAAATTAATTGACAACAAATAATAAAATCGGAGATATTCAGATTAGATGAATTATTATAATTAGGCATCAATAATTTTGAATCATGTAAATAAAATAAATACAGAGATACAGGTAACTTCACACAATTCAAATTATTTTAATTTTACATTATTTGAAATAAAAAACGTAAATTAAATACAAAAGGATCATTCTCTTTTGTTTGCTTGTTTACTTTGACAGTAGATTATAGTGAAAAACAGATATACAAATTCAATGTTTGAAGTGTTATATTTCACATTTATTTTGTATTGGAAAACAGAGTTAGATACATATATTTTTTCTTGATTGATGACCATTTGATATAATAAGCATATTCCCTTGAAAAATGATGATATTATCACGCTGAAAACAATGAAGACATTCGACTGTGTTTGATGGTTTATTTGCGTAATTTCGCCGCGGTCGCAGCATTGTCTTTCAGGATCTTGCTCTTCAAAAAGTCCTTGTATTTCAAAATACCTCCTTCCCATTTAGTACATGTGCCATGCTCACAGATCCAGATGTTGTTCGCTACCTGAACACGGAAAATAACAAAGATTTAAACAAATTCTTAAAACACATGAAAAACATTGAGGTGTAAAAAACTATCATCACGGGGGACGATTTTTTTTAATTTAACACTAAACTATCTAAAGCTCGGCCAACCTTGCGGACCACATATGTGTAAAAAAATGTTCATTAAAATTACATTTGTAAGATAAAAAGATCATTCTTTATCCATGTCCACTCCCAATGTGGAGCATATGACCTCCTAATGGAGGTATTTCAAAATAAGTTTTTCTTTGAGAATTGCTTGTTATTTAGTCGCTCAACCTCTCTTTTTCAAAGAGAGTAGTAAGGATGGAAGAATAATACTAGGACAGGACTAGCGGTAAGCTAACTGCTCCCGCTATGCCCAATTATTGAAAGATCGGAAGGTAAGAATATTCAACATGAGAAACCAATAATTGCAATCCATACTTGACTCAATTTCCCTGTTTGTACTTGATGCACAAACATAGCACTGCGATTGTATACAATGCGCAGATAAAGAGAGTGGGTGTGTGTGCTTAGTGAACATGTTGACAGATGGTATGGTGTATTATAATATATAATTATCAGAAAGCACTTGAGAGATGAGAGGAGAATTTTACATTAGGTCACATATTTGAATCTTTAAAACAAAGTATATAATAAAAAAATCATGATTTTGTTACCTGATTGATAAGTCGGAAGTCGTGACTGACCAGGACCATCCCTCCTTCGAAATCATTGATGGCGTCGGCTAGAGCGTCGATGGTTTCCATGTCAAGATGATTGGTAGGTTCGTCCAGCAGCAGGAGATGAGGAACCTGCCAGGCTAGCCATGCGAAGACAACGCGGCAGCGCTGGCCATCGGACAACTGACGTATGGGACAAACCTAAAGAAAATTCTTCATTATACCATTTATCAAATTGAAAATGTAAATTTTACAAGCCCGATTGAAATTCGACCATGATTGGTGTTCTTTCTTTACATGATTCGCTAAAGTTTTGGTAATATCACCAACGTTTTTGAGAGTAAATCTTCAATGTTTGCATTGCATACTCTTTATTTATATCTTCACAACAATATTACAAAACTGCACTTGCACAAGACAGACGGGTATTGAGAGAATTCTTGACAATGCTAGATAATGATAAAATTATTGCTTTAACCACTTGAATACCAAGCGGACACGGGTGTCCGGAACATATGCAAGCAAACACGGATGTCCAAGACATTTAAAAAATCAAATACTTGCTATTCTAATAGAATATAAGCAATATTTTGATGAATATGTGTAGTGCTATCTATACTGAGTCAATATAGGTTTTTAAAATATTAAATTCGAGTGTATATTAGGCAAAATTATTTTTCTCAGAAACACGCAGTATCTCTGGGACATATGAACGATTTATTTGCGCGGTATTCAAGCGGTTAACCATCTAATGTAAGAATTATTTTTTTCTTAACAAGTTGTCACTCCAAAACGGAAAAAAAAGGATTTTTCTTAATTTTAAAATAATGAAGTAATACTCATTTTCAAATGCACAAATGGTAAGGATAATAAGTAGTTCCAGCAAGATTAAAGCTATTGAGATTTAAAGTATCAACGCTAAATGTAGGTAACCTTACCTGCTGTCTACCGGTGAGTCCATATCTCCCGATTATTTTCCTCATATCCTCACGCTCCTTGACATCGGGGAACGCCTTCATCATGTACTCTAGCGGAGACAGATCCAGGTCGAGAAGCTCGTGCAGATGCTGGTGGTATCTGGCTATACGGAGATGAGAGTTCTTGCGAATCATACCGGGGAACGGTACAAGCTGTAATATAAAAAAAACAATTGATTTAATTAGTTTGATACGATAGATGGAATCTCCCCATTGTATCCATGGCCTCGAGAACTTACACCATATGTATTCATCAATTTTCTTGGACTACAATGATTGAAGAGTTACCATTTTGGGCTGCTCATAAAATAATTAAAGCAATGAATGAGTACAAATGAGGTGTCTAGAATCAAACACGGCCAAGTTAGTTACACTTCTTCTTTCTATCTTTTAGAAGAGTCAAAAGTTTGTTTCGACTACTTTTTGAAGTGCCTTAATTTTAATAATTACGAAAAATCCCAGACACTAAACGTCAGCTTATTAAATGTTATGCGTTTATATTCCATACAAAGTACTTAATGGCAAAATCCTATGATCTGATTGGCTCTCAATGACTTGACCAGTAAGATAAGATGCCTTTGATGTAGCCACTTTTGGTAGTTAAATCATTATTTAAGTTAAGTAGATTTTCATAAACTTGTAGAATGATTTTGAAACTGAAGAATATATTGAATTGTAGGTATGAAAATTCCCTACCGGAATTCATTGGTAAAAAGATGAAATAGCTGTGTTTGATACTGGACAAATCAAATAATTAAGCTTCGTAAATTTACAAACATTTCAATTATGAAATTAAACTACTGGGATATTTGACCGTGAGTGCGTTTGTAATATTCTCGTCAGAATTTTGGTAGAAAATAGGTCTTACAAAAAATGTTCAGTATCAAACATAGAACCTATACATTACATTAAAAAGTTTGAAGGTAATGTACCTGTATTGAGTCAAAACTATAACATAAATATATATTTTTTAGATAAATAATGATTTATGGACCGTAATACTTTCTGTTTTTGGCAGCAGGTTAGAACCCCTGGCATAGACAATGCGAAAAGGGATACTAAGCGAGTGGTTAATAATACATTATTGTATTATACGAAATTCAATTCTCTTGTGATTGCCCTCTCGAATATGAGTTTTAGTTTTGAAGAGTCCTAAACGCAACGTGAATATTTTACATTCGACCATACTTAAATTAGTAAAACGACCAATGGAAGTTTACGTAACTGATAACGATGACACTATAATATATCCAATAATTTATATTTGGGAGAGATTAATATCAATGTCAACCATATTTCAAACAGTTCGAGAAAATTTCAAAAGAATTTTTAGACATTACAAAACTCCCATGCCTTCGAACAGAAAAAAAAATCAAAATCGTTTAGAATGACATAATATCGCCAGCCCCTTGACCGTTGTTCTATCCCAATGCTTCCCAAACTTTTTCATACAACGGCCCCCTAAATCTGAAAAACATAATCCGCGGGCCCTCCTGAATACAAAACATGTTCTGTGGCGGCCCCCGGTTTAGGAAGTACTCTTCTATCCGGATTCTACTGTAAGTGTTTTTTTTTGTATACTGTATGTATTTTTATTCAGATATACAAGTAATGAAGTTACCAGTCAATAAGAATCAACGGCATTATAAAAATAGACTTGGAAAATAGAGGGAAAGAAAAAAACATCAGAACAAAATGTCTGGGAAACGCTGAAACAGGGGAGTTCACTAAAAATACTTAAACGTCTATAAATATGTGTTGTGAAGTAACAAAACCATTAATCTATGACGCAGTAAAATACCGTGGACTAGTCAAAGTTATAAAACAGCCAAGAATTCATAATTAACACCTAACAAAAACTGACATTTAATATCTGAAATATTAAAAGTAAAATTTCAAAAATGTCGCGTTAAAAAAACTTATGTTGCGCCTAAACAGTCGTAAAGTTTATTTTTGTATCAAAGTTACTCCGCCCATCTAAATTTAGCGATGAAATTTTGAACCGGGAAAAATTTTAATAAAATAAAAATATATTATTAATTAATTTGAATTTAGTGCCAGCCCTGTCAGTTGTTAAGTAGATAATTAATCAAAAATTAAGTCAATATTTTTTTTTGTGGAAATGTAGATTCTCATTTTGCTGTTCGCCTTAAAGTTGATGCTCTAAATTTCTTTAGGAATTGGGCAAGTCAATGGTTTCTTCAAATTTATCACAGCGTTAAGAATTTGTGGATTAGAAGTTCTCAGTCTGTATTCGTAAGAGAGTTTTCTTATTCGCTATATGAAGCAAGCCGTACAAACATACTTTTAATTTCTTATTTTACAATTTAATGACATTAACAGACAATGAAAATGATGTATATTTATATTATTAACAGTCTATCTACCAAAATCCAACAAAATCAACTTTAAATTGTCGCAAAACAGTGTTCGTCATAAGGTCACTCACATCAACCTGATGTTTGCATATAAAGAAATATTATTGAACAATATGCCAAAGCACGAAGCAGGTATGATATCAATATTGGTAGAGGAAACAATTCATAAATGTATTTGCATGTTCATATTATATAAAAATATGCATGTAAATATTAGCACATGCATTTAGGAGTTAATAATTCAATTAGTGATGCCGATTCTTACCTCTCCATATAAAAGTTTCAACAGCGTCGATTTGCCAGCTCCGTTTGGTCCCACCAAAGCAATCCTCGTGTCCAGGTCTATACCGAATTCCAAGTTTTTGTAGATCCATGGACTCGTCTCTGTGTAACGGAAGGATACGTTCTAAAAAAAAAATACACAAAATTAGTTAGCTATAAACTCAAGTTCAATATAGTCAACATCTTGAGGACAAGAAGACTTAATGGTCATAGAGATGAAGACTCAAGGAAAATGAAAGAACAATTTATGTGCTATTCCTGTGAGCACGGTACTTATTTTGAATGGTCTGAAATACCTAACACAATCACGTTTTGAGTATAGACTGTCCAAAATAAATTATACTATGCGCCCGGGAATAGCATTACAGTTAGTTGATTCCTCCTAGCTAGATAGCATCAAGAAATTTGGGGTATTTAAAACAACACTGGATACAGGGCTCTGGAAAGAGACGCTGTGAACATGAAAGGACAGTATAGCGCTGGTAAATATATAAATTACTCAAAATGTTACATAAATTAAGTTTGCAAGGCATACAACAATTGATAAATTCGTACCTGAACCATGATGACTGGTGGCGGGACGGTACCGCAAGCGGGGAAGTAGAAGTTGAGAGTCTTGTCGTCGGACACCTTCTCTGTGAGACCCTGGGCAACCATTTTGGCGAGAGTTTTCTCCTTCGATTGTGCCTGTCTGGCAAGTTTGGCCGAACCGTGACCGAAACGGGCAATGTAGTTCTATAAACGAAATATTAAAATTTCATCATTTCATCACAGCACTCAAAAATTCGAAACATCCTAATAAAGACAGAGTTATTTGTAATCTATGGAATCAATGGAAAGTGCATTAATTTGTTATGCAATCTGCATCCATGGTAAGGTTACCATGTTTTTGAGATAAAATAAAGAAAACAATTTATTATCGAGTCAGAGACAACAAACATAATAAAGTCATCCGTTAGTTTTGTGGGACAGTATTGCTTGAAAGTTCTTCTGCATTAAAATGAGTTTATCATAAATTGCTCCATTTAAATAAATCTATTGCACGAAATATGTATAAACATTAGTGTAATTTTTACTTTAAGAGGAGCGTTGAATATTTTTTATTAAATTAAGACAAATTGTGCTGTAAACATTGCCGTGTTATAGTACACGCCCAGTAAGGACTGTTAAGTCGTTGCAGAAATAACGTTGAGTATCTTGACGAGACGGGGATTCGTTGGCACAGCAATAAATGCTCATATGCAGAGATATCATAAGTATAACATATTCCTACCTTCATGTGCGCTATCTGATCCTGCTCCCAATTGTATTGCTTGCTTTGATTTTCCAACAGCTCACTTCTTGTCCTGACAAAGGCTTCGTAGTTTCCTGTGTAGTATTTAAGCCGCTTCTTTGTCATATGTACAATGTTTGTGCATACGCCATTGAGGAAATCTTGCGAGTGGGATATCAGAACGAGAATTCTTTTATACCTAAAATAATAAACAAAACAAAAACGATTTGAATCGTATAACATAATACACTTTTAGTACAGTCGCTCTAAAGATATTATAGGTAATAACAATTCTTTATGACACTATTTCACTGAGGGTACGATAGAACAAAAGCGGCGAAGTGGTTGAAGTGCTTTAGTATTAACAATGAAAACTTACTGCTTCAGTTCCTCTTCCAGCCACACACAGGCATCCAAATCCAGATGGTTGGTCGGTTCATCGAGAAGTAAGAGATGAGGTTTCACGTAAAGGGCTCTCGCCAGGGCTATCCTCATTCTCCAACCTGATAAAGGATACAGTGCATTAAAATTATGTAAAAAAACAAAGCGTATTTCTCTCTTGGATATGCATTTAACTCATAGACTATCAGGATTAACTATGAGAGATTGGTGATAAAATGTTGAATGCCAGGTTGCAACACAACATTCTACTCAAGCTGGGCACAAGTATACGGCTCTCTGACTTTTTTGCTGTCTTCAAATTTACCAATACTTGTTTCTGCTGTTGTTTGATGTTTAAAGTGGAGTCGGGTAAAAAAGAAACGACTCCGGATTTCAATAAAAAACCGCCTCCAACTCTGAATTGATTTTTTTTAATATTTCCATTTAACTAACATCTGTATACTCATCAGATCAATCTAGTTACTAGAATAAATTCTAGTAGATTTCACTAAACTACAGTCAACTAAAATTACCTTATTGAAAAAAAATGCCTTTTTCAATTGCATCGGGGCCGCGGGTTACACGGCTTTTGTAAAAAGGAGTCGCCACCCGAAAAAGGTTGGGAGCCTGTGGTATAGTAGATGGGATATAGATACAGAATACCATACAATTTTATAAATTATTGTAGAAAATAAAATTTTAATACAAATCAATAGATTTAAAAAATAATCGAAAACCGTTATTTTTTCCGGAAACGAAGCGAAATAACGATTTTCGGTTTTTTTTAAAAATGTTTTGATTTGTATTAAAATTTTATTTTCTACCATAATTTAGAACATTTTATGGTATTCTGTATCTATATCCCATCCCATCTACAATAGGAATGAAATAAGGAACAATTAAAAAATATATATATTTGCATATTATAACAGTCCAAAGGTCGTTACTCGTTTTGGTTCGAAGCCCGGTGCGTAAGTGTTAAAAAAAATCCATTATCTAACTACCAAAAATCTTAAGGATACATTTATTTGGGAAAGATAAAAAACGTATATATTTTAAATTTACGCAAAAAAATATATAGAAATGCAAGCATGATATTTAATTTAAAGTGAAACGAGTCCGACTTTAATACAGGAATAACAAAACATACATTAATGTTATTCGAAAATTATTTACGTTTACGATTTTAAAACAAAACATCCTTTCATTGGAGGTACAGCACACAAATATCCAACATCAGTTTACTCGGAAATAGTATTTCTGGGATAGTCGATTTATTATATTTTCTAATATCGACTGTGGAAAGGAAAAAGGACGTAACCCTCAATTTTCAAAACAGTTTTTTTTCGATAATCACAATGTATACAACTTGACACACATCCTATCAAAAGGATGGAAGCTGAAAGTACCGAATAAGCATCTAAATTTAGCTTTCAAGTTTGAAAAAGATGACCTTGTAAAAAATTAAAACCAAGAAAAACATTGAAATGAAGGTTTTTCCGAGACAATTTCTTTAATTAATATTAGGTTGTGTCAATTAAACACCAGTTTAGAAGTCTCCGTGCACTTCAATGTTGTGTATAATTCATAATTTGCATATGTCACAAAATCATCAAAACACGTTTTTAGCGCCTCCTGTAAAATTTGATATGTGTGGGTTACGTCCTTTTTCCTTTCCACAGTCGATATTATAATCATCTTTGCTTGCTTATTTATACACAGTAGAAATTTCTCGAAAATTGATGACTCAACAAAATGTTCCTTTCTCGCAGAGAATTATTATATTGTTCAAGCAATTTCAAGACGTTAGCGCGAAAAATGTATCTGAATTCACAGTATGTATAGAAATAACCAGTGGTGCAAGAATAGTAGAAGCGAGAGTTCAAAATTTTCTAGCCATTTTATAAACGATATATATATTTTTTGCGTATGGACTCCTAAAGGAGTTTATCTAGAAGGATAGGGCTAGGACAGGACTAGTGGTTAGCAAATCGCTCTCGATACGCCCCGTTCATAGGATAGGATGGGTGGGAGGGGGGAATTCAAGACATCACATGCATCCATGCCTTCGGACAGAAATTCATAAATCGATTGAAAAATCAATTTATAAAACTGTTCGTACTGGGATTCGAACCCGTGGCCTACGTAGCTGAAGCCAACGACGTTGACCACACATGCGGTACAAACGATATTATTCAGAAATTATTCGTCTTACAAATTAGATATTTCAGTTTGACATAATTGCGTAGTCAACGTTGAGGGCTTCGGTTACGAAGGTCGCGGGTTTGAATCCCAGCACGGACAGTTTTATAAATAGATTTATGAATTTCTGTTAAAAAGTATGGATGTATAATATGTGACGTCTGGAATACCCCCTCCCATTCATCATATCCAAAAAACGGGGCGTAGCGAATGTGATTGGCCAAACACAAGTCCTGTCCTAGTCTTATATTTCTACTCTATAAAAAAAAGAGAGGTTGAGCAACTGAGTAACAAGCGGTTCTCGTAAAAACACGTTTGTTGAAATAAACTCAGTTAGGAGTCCATATGCTACACACTGGGAGCGGACACGTTAAAAAACGACTATGAAAAAAACCTCTTTGCGAACTCGTGGTAAAGATGTAATAAAAATTCCAGATTCGAGAAATTCGAAACTGCTCGGACTCGGATATCGAAGAACTCTTATACAATTATCACAGTTGATACATAGGCATTTTGGGGAGTTTTACTTAGTCCTACGCCACTGGAGAAACAGCTTTGCGGATATGCTAGGTTTGACGCAAAAAAATGTCTTCCGAAAATTTGGCGACACTTAAATTGTTTCCCAATTTGACGTGCAGCATCTCGTCTCACATTTACGATGAGTCGACAAATTATGGCACTCGTACCAGGGATTTTGATACCGGTATTACCGAATCGGGATTATCGGTATTTCGGCCATTTTTTAAAGATAGAAATACCGCTGATAAAAATGAAAAATACAATACGTTCGAAGGACATTGAAACCGAGCGGACTTTTTACCTACAACCGGGATTCTTTACATGAAGTACTTATCAATATTGACAGAACTAACTTTTTTTTACCGACACATTTTAATTCAAAGAAGCGATTAATTTCAGAAGATCTCATGAGAATGGTATAGATATTTTTTTGTTCAGTCTCAGTTAACCGTAATTATTTTTCTTGATGCTCGATTTTATCTATTTTTTTATAATACCGGAATTGATATATTCTTCCGGTATTGCAGTCCCTTACTCCGACAAAACTTCATCATCATTATCTTTCTCACTCTCCGCTCCACGTGACGTACTCGGCGAGAGAATTTTGAAATAAGGGCGCGTAATTGGATCAATTTAGTGTCATAAAACCCAGCTAATCATTTGAGTGATGAAAATAATATTGCGCCCCCTCCGAAGTCAAAGGGTAGCGGGTGATGCCTACTGCGTTCCATCAATTATCATTAATATCAAATGCCGCATAAATCAGAGGTCCTCAAACTCAACAAGTACGGGAAGAACTTTTGGTGAGGTGCATAGATAGTCTCCATTTGATTTAAAATACATCACAGTCTGATATGACGCGAGATATACCTCGAAAACGGCAAATGAAAAAAAGTAATGATAATATTTTGTTACAATGCTGTTATTTTTCAAATAACACGGTTTTTTTATATTTCGAAAGCCAATCTTCAATTTTTCTATGTATACTATTCATTTTTTATACCGCTTTTAAAGAGTAAAACTGTCGTAAAAAAAGAATTGAGAGTATATACAAAAAAATATACATCACTACCATAAAGAAACAGTGGGATATGTCGAAAATAATAGTTTCGAGATAATTGAATATTAAGTTTTGTGTTGTACTTTTTAAATAGTTAATTATGATTTTATTTAGTTTTTTTTACGGTTTATTATCAAATATAATAGTTGAATTTAATTATTCTACTAATCTCGCTGATGCTTTGAAGTTACAGAGCAATATCAATAATTGAAAAAAATAGATTTTTCTTCTAAATGGGGCATTTTTCTAAATTAAAATATTTCAGTGCTTCATTATAAAGGTTTATCTTTCAGCCATCGATTGTCATACATTTTCATCGATCACTGTTGCTTTATGGTAGCGAAATGTCTTTGCATTTGTTTTTTTCAAAATTGTCATTTGCGCATAAGTTATGCAAGCATACATGTATAAGTGTGTATATGTTAGTATAATAAGCATAGGTCAATGATTCTCAAACCTATTTCACAATAAGGCCAATTTATCAATTGTCAAATGACAGGTGTAAAATTTTCGGATTCTAACAAAAGCTCTTTCCGAGTTCAGTCCTAGATAAAAAATAAAACATATGATGGGACATGAAATGTACTTAAATCAGAATCATATGCGGGTACGTAAAATTGTGGTTTCACTGTATAGGTAGTTAGAACACATATTTTGAAAATTTTTGATGTAAATTGCGGGAAAATAAATCTTGAAATGCGTTTAAAATATACTATAACTAAACGGATATTAAAAAATCGAGAGATAGCGTAGGTTCTGTAGATGTATTTCGCGGGAAAATACAATGTACATATAATTGGGTTAAAAAATTACAAAAATAAAATTCGGTTGCACAAACCAAACGTAATTGACGAGTATGTTTAAATCCGGTAAATGAAGCTGAGGGTTATGAATGTTTATTTTTTTCCGAACTGCCGACTTTTTTCAAACTTGAAAATAAAAAATAATCACTTGCACGGCGCGGTGCAGGTGTTGTAATTAGGGATAGCAATACCGGGATCTCGGTGTTTTATCAATACCGACATATCGGTTGATAGTTATTGAAAGACATATATTGAAAGTGACGTACAGAATCCATCACATATTTTTTTATAAAACTGTTCAATTGAAATAATTTAAATCTGCCAAGAGTTGTATCAATATTAGGGCACTTTACATTGGCGCGAAAAGTCGTCCACGCTTTGGTGACTTGTGTTCCTTATGCACATTAGGCATAAGGAACATACCACCTAATCCTAGACGATGGCGCCCCAGTGTGCAGACCCCTATTGTCACGTCTTTCAATGATGTATTATTATTAGCGCAAATAGCAAGTTGTTTATACAAAAAACAACCATCTATGATTATTATATATTTATTAACCCTTTGTGCTCCAAAGGCTTTTCAAAAAAATTCCACCAGCTCCAAGCCATTTAGTGAATATGAACATAAAATGATATTGTTGTTAAAAATAAATAAAACAAGGTTTTTTTTAAAGTGCGTCTATTGCACAAGATGTTGAATTAGTATCTTTTATTGGCTTAGTAGTGGTATTTTATATCAAATGTCTAAATACTGATTTTAATTTACTCGCCCGGTATTACTATCATATCTGGCCGTATTTTCAATTTTTTTTCGTAATACCATTGATATTTGCAATACCGGTATTGATAATACTGTTCCGGTATTGTAATCCCTGCGCGTAATGGATTTACTTTCTTATCAAATTTAAAGTCGTTTCATTTTTACGACTTCTGTTCATCCGTTAAACAAAACCCGCAGCGGAATACTCTAAAATAAATTGTATGCGTTTGACTCACCCCCTGAGAAGTCTTTGGTGGGCTTCAACTGCATTTCAGTGGTAAAACCGAGACCGTGAAGGATGTGGGCAGCTCTGGGTTCGGCCGTATCAGCGCTGATGTCATCAAGTCTCTCGTACACGTCCATCAACTGTTCCTGGGCATCTATAAGTCACACAGGATGAAGATAATAATCATTTATTGAGCTCGAGTTTTTCTTCTTCAATTTTTAAGATCTTTGAAATTAGACATACCATCGTCTTCGCAGTGAGCCAAAGATTCAGCCAGTTTCTCCAGCTTGACCCTCTCTGCGTCCACCTCCATGACGCACTGCAGGGCCGTCTTGTCAGAGGCCGGCATCTCACGGGTCAGATGGAAGATGTCGATGTGCTCTTGTATGGGCACCTCGCGATTTCCCAACACGCTCAGCAGTGAAGATTTTCCTATGATGAGAAATATGATTCATCATTAAATATTCGATGGCACTTTGGAATAATATTTAAAAAAAATCCCGTTCGAATGTTTCATGTGAATTCTGGAAGTTTGTTTGTGGTGACCCTAAGCCAGGGAGGGAGGATGAAGAGGGCTCGCGTGAGATATATGCGTTATATGTCTAATTTTTTTTACCATGTCCGCTCCCGATGTGGATTATACATATTGACTCTTAATTAAGTTATACTCAACAGGAGAGTTTCTACAAGAACTGCTTGTTACTCATTGATCAACCTCTCTCAAAGAGTAGAGATGGAATGAAAGGGCTAGGACAGAACTAGTAGTTAGCAAATTGCTCTTTTTTAGGATAGGATGGGTGGGAAGGGGGAATAAAACAAAGAAGAAATCACAAGAATCTAAAATCCCAGGAATTTATGGATTTCCTAAAATGATACGTGAGCTTTTTTTAGCTTTTCTTTTAGACATTTCAATATCTAAAACACAACAATTCACGGCTTTTGCAAAATGTGTAACTATTTTGTTGCTACCCGATTTTCAAAACATGCGAGGTTATGGATATTTGCCCGTGGCACCCCCAAAATTTTACAGTGGCTGCCCTAAAATAAAAATCTCTTTAGCTCTCCGTTGAGAAACACTGGTATACATTGTAATTATTGAAAAAAACTGTTTTGGACTTATTAGAAGAAAATTTCGAATTGAAAAAAAACGATCTTTCGTAATCGATAGTTTTAAATAAAACGGCTTTGTATGTTTAGTGTTGACTTAATTAACTTAAGTGATTGTGGTCCCCCGAGAAAAGGTGACGAGCCGCTGGTTTAAATTATCATTTAAGATTTCACAAACTGCAATGCAAGCGGTGCACGTTCGTTTAAGCGGGCGGTATGTTTTTTCGGTTTCCTATTTTTTTTGCTTTATAAAACTAACATTAATTTTATTAACACATTGCGATATTTCAGACATTTTGTCTCCGAATATCTGATTTCACGTAAATGACATTTTGATGCAGTTAAATTAAAATATTTGTCCCAAAAATAAAATTTAAATATTGGTTTGAACACGGTTTCTCTACCGAGGCAATGTTCCAAGGGGACTACCACACAAAAAAATAATTTTAGGGGAGCCACAGCATAGTTTTGGGGGGGGGGGGGCACAGGCAAATCCATAAACTCCCAGATTTTTATCGGGCAGCGACAATAAATTGTTTGAACTCTGCGAGAGAGATAAAAAAAGGTCCCACATTTTTGGCAATTCCGGTTTTTTGAAATTGGAATTTTTGGAAGAGCTAAAAAAAGGTCTTGCGTCTTTTCATTTCGAGAAATTCTAAAATTCCTGGGTAATTTTTTTTAATTTGCCAGTCAGCAAAATTTTCAAAAAATTAGAAAGAACAAAGAAAACCGGGTATGGGGGGCACGGGCCCAAAAAGGTTGAGAAACTATGGTTTAGATCAGAGGTGGGGAACATTTTCTTCTCTAAAGGCCGCATTCATTTTTCTGATTCGACATAAGGCCGCAGTAAACACCGAGAAATTTGAAATCCTCAATTCGCTATACTTTTCCCCCAGATATCTCCAAATCTCGTTTTTCCAGAATTGGCCAGAAGACCGCACCAGAGTGGCCAAAAGGCCGCGGGTTCCCCACCTCTGGTTTAGATGCTTAGAAGATATACTATTATTTTAGAAGAATATTTATACTGCAGACTGTACATTTTACTCAACGTTTCCGAAATTTGGTTATGCAATAAATATATCTAAATTTAAAGCAGGGTTGTAGTCGTTAAAAAAACAATGACCACACAGCTTCGATTTAATGTTTTAAACGAGACCATGAGATGTGAAGTGAGCCAAGTGGTATTTTAGGAAAAAATTAATTAGACACGTTATACGTTTTAAAGTACATTAAAAGTGAAATCAAATCAGTAAATACACGCTGCAGTAGTGTTATCTCCCTAAAATGAAAATAAACAATCCACCAAAATACCATATAAAGACGTGTTTGTACATTTCAGTGTCAATACTTGGTGGAAAGGGATGATATTAAGAAAAACACAATATTTCTTTGAACTTTATTTATTTATCAACTGTCCAGTTGATAAAGCTCGTCATGAGCGAAACCGGTGTTGATCTTCGTAAGTAGACGTGATTGTACTTAAAAATCCAATGTAAAAGTTTTACCATTTTACTACTTGGCTCACTTTACTTCTCGAGGGCTCAATAATAGTGTTGACGCGGTGATTTAAAAAAAGTTTGAAAACTCATTAGATCACTCAATCGGAGAACATATTAACTGCATTAACACCTCCATGCCCATGATGCAATCGTAAATAGTCGAGCCATTAAGTCATTCAATATTTCTCTTAATATTGTCAATAAGTATTTACCATTTTAGGTATTCTAGCATATATACATTTTTTAAATTATTTTTTAGTTGCTAACTTAGGTTTAAATACTGTCAATAAACAGTGAAACTGAGATGCCATCATGGCAGGGGACGCGATTTTTTAGGATGGCATGTTACGGGTTAAAGATTGCATAGAATAGATATTTCTACACACAATGTATAGCGGGAAACATGATTGTGGTCATATGTGCAATGATTGTGCAAAAAATACGAACAAAAACATTTGTGGTTCCGTCTCATTGGGATCTATATACAAAGGTTCCGCGACATGATAAAATTGGGAAACACTTTATTTGTATAGTTTAAACAACGGAAAAAAAACTGCAATTTGACGCTGTCGACGAATTGATCTGAAAGTGACGAATTGTTAAATTATTGGTTGCGTCACTTTTACACAACAGTGCCTGACTTTCTATTTTACAATTTAGATCGGAAAAAAATAATTTTCATAGCACAATAAGTCAACAATAATAACTCACCGCTTCCATTTAGGCCCAGCAATCCGTATCGTCTCCCGCAATTCAACTCGAGGAGAGTATCCTGGAGAAGCTCGCTGCCGTAGAATGTGATGGAGAAGTTGGCAATCTTTACGTCTCGAGATCTGGGATGGACAGCCAGCGATCCGGTACAGGAGCGGGCCTCCGAATTGATCTTGGCCTCCTCTTCCAATTTCAGACAGATTAATTCTGTAGACGAAAAAACAAATCTCGGTTAAAATCTGTGTTCTTTGCGATATAACCAGTGCTATAGAGTTAAACTCGAAGAAAACTAACAATTTCGAGTTTCGCACATTCATTTTGAAGTTATCGTACAGTTAAACTTCGATATAACTGACTAGTTCTGGCGAGGCGGTGCCCGTTAAGCCATAATTCCGTTATACCACGGTTTCTCAACCGGGGTCTGCAGAGAAAATTTATTTTAGGGGAGCCACAGCACAGTTTTAGGGCACCTTAGGTAAATGAGCTAAAAAAAAGGTCCCATTTTTTTTCCCTTAAATTCCCAAGTTTTGAAAATCTGCAAGTGACCAAAATGTTTTAAAATGAGCCAGCGAGCTTAAAAAAAAAGGTCTCACATTTTTTCATTTTGTTAAATCAGTAAATACGCATTTTTTTTAAATCGGCCAGCGAACAAAATTACTTTGGAATCTTTCAATGTCTCACTATTTTTCCAGTCATCATCCCGAAATTCCGAAATAATTGTGTCTCGAGTCTCGAAAAACTAATAACGGGTATCGGGGCCACGGAAAAATATATATTCAGTGGAACCCACTATTAAACTACCCCCAATTGCACTGTCGCATTCCATTGTCGTTGCTACGAGACGTGCGGCGCATAGTCAAATTTTGGCTAGCGTCTGTGTATTCAACACGTGAGAGGCTATACACGAATAGCCGGCGACTGTCTGTGTTGGATTTTGGCGCGCTTTTTATTTTATCACTTAGTAACTAAATATTTCGTCCATATATTTATTTTTTGCGGGAAAAACCAAATCCCTAATTTTGTATGAGATTCACTCCCCCAATTACACTACCCCGAATTACACTGTCCCGACTTGAGTGTAAATGCGGGTTTTACTGTTGAAGACAAAACGACTCTTGGCCTGCCGCACTATTTTATTTTTTATGTTGAATAATGTTATAAAAAAATAATCAGTTTGCAGTTCTAATAGTTTCATCTTGAAACTGCCTGGTCACTTCAGTTATGTATATCTACCAACATTGGTAGACTTATCGAATGTGAGAATGTTTTTAAACAAAACTCATTTTTCCCCAAAACATTCAGTTGCCCCACGCTGGTAGACATTTTATGAATCCTGTATACATAATGGAGCGATTGAACTGAAGTATATAACTGTTTAAACTAAATTTAAAAAATGCGCTGGCATAAACTTTACGCATTCCCAACGAGGACATATTAGAGTAAAAGAAACAAATTTCCCTAAATGCAATTGAATAGTCAATAGTTTGATGATAACGTTATTCTAAGTATGTAACCAGCTGATAGCGTATCGGCATGATTCATACTTCAAACGAAATTGACACTTCGATCCAGTTTTATTAAGTATTTAATTTTATTATTTGCCTGCAGAGACCATTCATATAATGTCATTTTCTTTGGTTATAAATATTCAAAGCGTGTTGGATTAAGTACGATAATTGTTTATACGCCGATAAGACGTTCACGTGTTACTACCAAGGTGATTTGTGTTTCGATACTTCCTTTTACAAGTATGGTGATGTGAGATGGCAATACCGGCATCGTCGAAACCGGGATTGTCTATTTTTTAAAACAGAAATATCGGTTTTTTAAACAAAAAAAGTATAATTTTAATGTCAATAGTTTGAACGTAAAAAGTTTACAGAGCGGAGCATTTTTTGTATTATACTTATATTGAATTCGCGATGACAGTCAAGTTATAAGGTAATGTGGTGAAACAGGTAATTTGGCGGCAGTTTGTATTTTAACATTAATTCAAAAAGCTTAAAATGAATCAAGCATATGAGTCGCCCATTTCCAAAATTAACCTTGTTCAATTTCATACCTACAAAACTACGTGCAGGGAACCGTTATATTGAAATAAAAGCCATATTTTCTTGAATCAAATTGAAGACTATATTATCTATTTCAATTTGATTCATTAAAATATGGTTATTTTTTAAATAAAGAAGGTTCTCGACACATTTTTTTAAGTGTTGTCAAAATTGTGAAAATGGACAAGGTTAATTACAGAAATGGACGACTCGTATATATAATTCGTCGGCTTAATTCTAACATCACGCATGTCTTTTTTTAATATAGAATTTTATGTTTTGGAGATTTCGGTTAAAAAGCATATCAACGCATCTATTTCATTCGTTTAATATCCAAATTTGCAAGTGGAGGGGGGTATCTCTTCTTATATTTATTTATTCTAATATAACGTAAGTTCTCTACATTAAGTATATATAAAAATAAATGTTTATTTTTTTAAAAGCATAATTATTAAGAATAGTAAAATATTCTGTTTTAGCTGTTTCTTGAACATTTGTGAACCTGGGTAAACTGACGTACGTGATATTAGAATGAAGCCGACGATATCATTCTTGAACGCCTGTTCAAAACAAGCCCTTTGAATACAATTTAAATAAAAACTTTCACTAATTTACCAGTATCAACCAAACGTTCTTAACTATTATTAAATTTGGTTTGTGATACTCGATAACTCGTTTTTGAGCTATTGTGTACCATAAAGTGGGTAGTTAAAAGTTTCCAGAATTCGAAGTGTCGAATTGACAGATTCCACAATTATTCAGAAGTACGAGACTTTTAGCTCCATTTTTGAAAAAGTTACTTCTGCCAGTCCAGCACTTTTGAGCTTTTGTTTTTTTAGCTCTACTTAGGGATTTTTACGTGTTATATTGAATCCCGAAATCCCAGGATCGTAAAATTGGTCGGGATTTGAGGCCCTAATACACATGGTTACTTGGGTACTTCAATTTTGGGTCACGATTAAGACCCACTGGATTAGAATGCAGTCGCGCAGAAACGTTAACATCAGACATTCGAGTGTTTTGACACAAATTTATATATCAATTTATTTCCAATTATTTCTACCATCCCTGTGAAACCAGAGGGATGTCCTAGTTACCTGGATAATTTTATTCGTATGATGGTTAAAGATAAGTTAATATGGCGCTTTCTCGCATCGATTTATGAAAGTGTGCTTGAAATCCGTACCTAATCTACCCACCACAAATAAATGGAACAGGGTTTCACAACCACTTGTGCGCTTCAAAGTATTAATGACGAATAAATGGAATTACAACATATTTTTATTATTTAGTAACTGGATGGTTTTTGGTGATACTTTTTTAGTAAATGCCTTTACAGACGTATAAATATGACCATTTATAATACACAGAGATTTTACAAACAAATATAAAAATCATCATTCAAATGATGGTCTATTGGGATCGCAATTCCGGTCGACTGCACAATAAAATTAATCGTTCAATATAAGACATGTGTCATTATAACCAGTGATGTAGTGGCAAATAAATATGTACCAGGTCGGTCATTGACTTCATCCGTCCGAGGTTATAAAAAAAACACAAGTTTTCACCATTAAATCAACAAAAAATATGTATTATATTTTAATATAATTATGTATGTACCTGAAAACTAAGTAAAAAGTCAAAAAGATGGCAGGTCGCCGACCTGGCCCCACTACACCACTGGTTATAACTGATCGATAATGGGTGTAACTTTTGGAAATGAATGCATAACAATGGTGCGCTATCTTAACTTTTTATATGAAATCAAAACCGGTATTTTCGCATTAAAACCCCAGCCGAAACACCGGGATCCTGGTATCGGTTTTGCAATCCCTAGATATAGGATTGGTCAGCCATTAGGTATGTTATTGTGGTCAGGGATGTAGCGAAGGTGGTCTGGTGGATCAAAACCCCACTCTCCTTGGCGAACGCATTATATAATGTTATATAGTGTTACCAGTAAAGACGCGTAAGTTAAAATTGATAATAATTATTTATTATATAGAATTGATTATTTCATTGTTTTTGTACGTATTTAGTTTAATTTTATCAAAAGTATTTTTTCTACCGAACTAAGCCGCCCACCCACTCTCTTGAACGAATCGTGGTCAAGTGCCTGGTTTTGGTTACATCATGTTAACAATTGTAATATGTACGATGTTAATATGATGGAAATGCACTCCGACTTCGAAATGGGTAAGAACCAGCGGCTTATAAAGAAAAATATGAGAATTAAAATGGTCCCCTACCTTCAGAAGTCAGCTCTTTGACGCCGCCATTTTCCGTTGAATTCCCATTTGTAGTCGATGGGGCTGGATTATCGTTAGCTGCAGAACCCTTGGTTTCCTTCTTCCCGCCTCGCGACTTGGCTGCATCTTTCTTCTTTTGCTGATCACGTTTCTTTGATTCGGACGGCATTTTGTTGTACTATTTTTAAATCACGGCAACTGTAAGAATGAAGACTTTGTACCTTTGATATCGACTGACGCATAGTAATAGAAGGACAATTATCTCATCTAAGATGATGAAATGTAAACAAAGGGTTATTTAGGGTAGTATACAG
This sequence comes from Himalopsyche anomala, assembly GCA_031772345.1. Taxonomy (NCBI): domain Eukaryota; kingdom Metazoa; phylum Arthropoda; class Insecta; order Trichoptera; family Rhyacophilidae; genus Himalopsyche; species Himalopsyche anomala. The sequence continues at coordinate 5,514,713 of CM062829.1, forward strand.
AGTTCTAAGAAACAACTCGGCAAAAGCTTTGGCGGATACGAAGAACTTTTCAAGGTTAAAATGACATTATCTTTAACAATTTCCACTAAAACAACAAATCAGCTAAAAAGGTGCCGCCGCGTAGAAGCGTTCTCTGTAATTTTTATTGTGGGGATGGGATTGTGAGCCGGATTAGCTCATCACAAGTGTTTCTAGCTGTTTAAAAAAAAAATGGGTAATGATGTATCTATATCAGGGTTTCTCAACGGGTTGTCACAGTGCTCCAGTTCTTTTTTTAGGGGAGTCTCAGTAGTTTTGATGGGCCACGGGAAAATTTTGTGAAATCCGTTATTTGTTTTAGAAATTGGAATGTCTGGTAAGAGCTAAAAAAAAAAGAGATTTTGGATTCGAAATTCTTGGAAGCTTTAAAAAAAAAGGTTCCACGTCGTTCATTTTGGCAAATCCCAAAATTCCTTATGTACCTTATACTTTAATATTACAAAACAGGTATGGGAGTCACAGAAAATATGACTCTCAAAAAGGGCCACGGGCCCAAAAAGGTTGAGAAACTATGATATATATCAGTGTTTCTCAACCTTTTGAGTGTCTTTATTTGTCTGCCCCCCTTACCATTGTTTTGTCTTCTTTGAAAGGATTTTTTTAATGAATTTTGCAGATTTGCCCAGAAAACCAGCGTGGGACCTTTTTTTTGCTCTTCCGAGGATTTCGAATCCTGGAAATTTGCCCGTGGTCCCCAAATTAACAAAAACGGTGCCCCCCTGGGACTAGCGGGAATATATATAAAAAAATCGTTTATGAAATACATTAAAATGTTAACTATCTTTGCAAAAGCTAAAATAAAAGCGCTTGCCAAGTATTAATACGTAACTATTAGTCCTTGTCCTAGCATTATTCTTCTATTGTTACAATTTCTCGGAAGAAGTTGATTGAGTGAAAAACATAATCTGATGAGATGTTTTAATATTCTTTACCTATGAGCGGACATGGTTCTCAACATATTTTTTGGACGACCGTGTTAATTCAAGTCACTATCGCGGAAAACTTAAATCGTGTTAATAGAATTTAGCGATTAGAGAAATCGTTAAATCGTGTTAATATAGATAAATTACGACCCTAGGCAAAACCTTAAATATATTTATTTTAACACGAGAATAAATTGACGTACGTCTGCGATTGCCATGTTGGTTGGCCTCGCTGTACACGGTCACTTTTACGCGCAGAAAGCGGAACGAACTATTATCAGTAAACAATACTTCCGTGTCGCGCATAGTTACGCTGAATTTTAGACGAGTGGGAGAAATAGATTCACATTTTTTTTTGCCAACGAATGACATAGATTTCCGTACGTCACATTTTGGCTACCTACTTTAATTGAGTTCTATATTCGATTTCAGAAAGGCAAGCATTAATAAGTAAAAATTCTCAGCTGTATATAACTGTCATACCTAAATATTAATATCGCTTTAATATGACGTTAATGAAGGTTATGTCGTAAATTAACAGTTATTTGTAATGTATAATATTAAATGGGAAATAGCTTTTCCGTAGAGGTAAAAATGTGTTAGAAATACCAGAATTAAATAAACCATTGTTAAATATTGAGTCAAATAAAAATAGTAAAATATCAGAACAATGAATACGCATGAAAAAAATATAAGAATTTAGTTTTATATGATTTCGTTTTGGCATATATTTTGACATATCTATTTATTTTATTTAAGAACTTCATATATATTATTGTAAGGAGCATATTTTTTTTAGGTTCAGTAAATTTTCGTGTTTCTGACAGATGGTTAGTTCAGAACGGAGAGCATTTTGGCATTTTTTATGGCAAAAAAGTTTTTGCTAAAATGAGGACGTATGCAAGAGATACGCTATGATTTGTATACGAATCGAGAGGAAGAGTTATATAGATTTTAGAATCGTTTACACGTAAATTTATCTCAATGTCTCATTTAACATTCGTTTCGTTAAGAATCTGTCATAGTTTTACAAATATTTTTAAAATTTATTCCGACATTAACGTAGAATCGTTTTCAACAATTTACAGGTTCTAAAACTGAATGACAATTTTACATATGTTATAAGGACGATTAAATTCGAGCACATTTGTACAGATAAAACCACATGAGTTGCTTCTTAAACATTAAAATACTGTCGACTAATCATACGTCAGAAACACAAGACAAATATCCATTCTTGACAAATCTATTATCTATATTAGAAACACGTGTTATTTTCTTACCTGTTAAACTAGTGATATTGGATGTCTATATTCACTTTCGTCAACTTAAATTCATTTTAAATTTAGAACAAATTTGACAGTATGCTAGCGTAGAAATTACACATGTACCACACCAAACTTCTACAAAAAGTAATTGTCCTGAATCATTAGTATTGCTACATAGTTTTTTTGTTATATTATTTGGCTGTGCAACATTTTTATTAAGGAAATCATAGATAATTTATCTCATAAAGGTTATGTTCATCGTACTTCTGTCAGTTGGTAGACTTTTGCTATGTTCACGTTACTTGGTTTCAGTTTGATTTCCGTTTTTCTACGAGAAGTGAGAGCTAATCCGCTGACAACGTGTTTTGAATTGCTTGATATAAAATGAAAACTGGTTTATACTGGTTCACGAGTACCATTTGTCGCTTTGAAAGAAAAATTTGAGACAAACATATTTTAGCAAAATTTCGCAGTAAGATAGTATTGTTATTATTTCGTGAGATTTAATTAATTTTATCTTCCTGATACTTTTATAACAAAGATTTATTTATTCTTCGGGATACAAAAACATATAAATGCATTAAACTGAAAAGTAGTTTGAGTCAGCTTAGATAAAATAATGAGCGTTTTTTACATTTTCAGAAACAGCATAAAAAATATATTTTAATTTTTATGCAAATAAAAATGATCTTTGCAAGCAAACTATTTAAAATTTTGTTTATTTGTGTAATATTGTCGTTTTTATTTATTTGTTTGTATTAATATCCGAAAACAGCTTTTTCTCATATGTTGACTAATTTGTACATGTGTATACAATTTTTTTCATCATATGTATTAAAATTTATGTGATAAAATAGGTTCGGTCGTAGCCCACTATATGTGTAGGTGGTAATGGTTGGGTACAAAATATTATGTTATGAAGTTTTTTTTTTTTCAATGGCAATGTATTATACCGTTGTAGTTAAAATTCATATTTGAACGTTAACTCATTTACTTATAGGTTATGTATGACCAGTCATAATCAAATTTGCTAACGTATTGTAATTATCTCTTAAATAAAATAATACAAATTATAATGAATATCATTTTCAAATCACTTCTAAAAATGTTGTAACACAAAAAAGGTTTATCTGTACTATAACCTATATTTTATAGCTATATTGTCTATGACTTATTAATTCAATTTAGCTGTGGCTGCCAACCTTTCAGACCTCGTACATCAGGAGTCGGCAAACTTTCAAGTGAGAAGAGCCGAGTTGTCAAAGAAACAGGATAGCAAAGGTATCAGAGAGCCATATATATGCAATATATATATGGATTCTTAGGGTAAAAAAACGTCATATTATGTTCAAAAGTTGATGTCTCAAGAGACGCAAATAGCTATGTAAAGGCGTGCGAGCCGTAGTTTTCCGACCCTTGTATATCATTTAAGTTTTAATTTTTTAATTTTATCAATCATACCACTTTGATGACTTTTAGATCAATTTAAACATCTATAAAATAAAAGAAATAAAAATAATATTTAAAAAAAAATCAAACTGTTGAGAATGATTTCAATGCTGTTTGTTTGCTATTTTAATGAATTCTTGGCTGTAATGTGGTTACTGAAATTCATTCTAAGACTTTTCTCGCTCAGTTGCGTGGTCACAAGCTTGAATCTTAGAACACAATTTTCAATTTGTAAATTTTTCGTTTATTAGTTGGTAACCAAATGCTTGAATCTTTGTGGTACGAATTGTAATGATTTAACTTATTTTTCCACTGATCTTTTTTTCCTCATTCACTGCAGATGAAATTTCACGATTAATACAGAAGCTGAAAGAATAGTGATTTTCAAAACTCTAAATCAGTATTAAAAATATGAAATTGTTAGAGATTTTGTTTTACCGATGCTTATAGCAAGCGATGTGCTACACATGTAATATATCTTTTGTAGTTACACTACGCAATATTCGGTTCTATACAAACATAGGATATCAGCTGACGAGCCAGGTGCACTATTAGCGTCTCTCCAATGTATGTGTTTATGCGCCAGGCGAGTCTTCAGCATCCAACATGTTAAAATGTGATTTTGAACTTTCATGTTAGTAACAAAATTTACTTTATGTTGGTATTTTTTTTAATGATTGACTGACCCGTCAGTAATTAATGTTCCATAACATTGTAAAAAATATCTTGTGATGAATATGTCATTATTATTTTCTGTTATAAATTAAATTTGTTAATTTTTTAGGTCCCCGTCATATCAACTGACATGCAAGAAGTCCTCGGTGGAGGGGGCGGCGTGCTTGGCGGGCGCAGGAGGCGCCGCTCCCCAAGGAATTACTGGTATCCAGCTTCTGGCGCCGGTTAATTCAGGTGACCAGATGAGGGATCCACGAAAACCTGGCCTAGCCAAGGTGCTCAAGGGCGTGGCGAGCTCTAGCATATCCGGTGAGTGGACAACTTGACATATGTTAGATTGTTGATAGTTATTTCAGTTTCACTCCATAGTTTTGACAATCTATCAACAAACCAACCTAATTCTTGTTGAACTGAATATGTAAGTACTTTGTTATTTTTACTTTATGATATGTTTTTAAGTGAGGCAAAAGTGTTTGTAGCTGTATGAACATCAGTCAAAACTTTCCTCTGTGGATCATCAACAAAATATTATTATTGTAGTAAAATAGTAAAGATGAATTCTTTCACGATTAAAAAAAGTAGTTTGACAAGGACGCTTACAACTATTTGAAGTAGTTATAAATACACCCTCCGTTCTCACTAATAAACTTATGTTCATTCATGAATTGTTTCACGACAGCCGGCAGCAGGCAAAAAAAAGGAATTCTTGGCGATTTGTCAACATATTACTCATCGAAGAATGTGTGACTACATACCGCCAACATGTATTATAAATTCTTTAATCTCGAAAGAATCTGAATACATTAATAATCATCTTATTTGTTTTGTATTACAGACTCCATGTCTTTGAACTCGCCAGTCGGTGCTCCGGGGGCTGTATCGGAGCTTGATAGACTCGGGGCGCTGGGTCTTCCGTCTGCCACTCAGGTAAATAAAATATGCGCCAGTTGTATTCAAGGCATCGATACACCCAGCAAATAATGCAGTGACTCACCTTTGCAAGAGAGCAAAGTACAATTTTGTACACAGTATGACAGAAGTGATCTTATCGAACGAAAAAGAAATGCTCATGATGATTAATCATTTCCACTTCAAGGCGTTCAAAGAAATCAAGGTGTCCTGTGTTAGTGCATGAATAGATGTCAACTCATCAAACCTTTTTCACAATGTTTTTAAACTTTCTAAACATTACAGCGCATGTAGTCAAGTAGAGTTTTTCCTTAGGCATGAAAAAAAATCACAAATATTTTTGTTATTTTACAGTACACACCCTGTAAGAAAAATGTGAAGCCATTGTGCATTGTGGTGGGTATTACGTTGAGTACCCATGGGAATCAATTGATAATATTAATCCCTCATAGAGCAAAATATTTAAACAAAATTATTTGTTGTGGAGAAAAATGTTACCGTTCTGTTGTGGGTCACACAGTATAATAGTGAACAAAAATTAATAGCAAGATTATATTGAATAACAAACATTTACTTACATAAAAAGTTTTAACATTGAAATATGCGATATAAAAACAATTTATAGATAACCTTAAATCAATTTTATAAATGAGCTAAGAAATTGATTGATTAAAAATCATAAATCAAAAAGAAATCAACTTAATATGAGTAAGATTATTATACGCAACTCCAAAATATTTTCATGAATCTTATCGATTATTTATTAATATTTTTTGATGTGTAAACAATTTCAGAATTCATTTGTGAAAATTAACAATGCCCTGTTTTTATTTCAGGCATTACCTGATGCAGTATTACTTCTGATGTTGGGACGAGCTGGACTAGCAAAGCCTCAGCTCAAAATCAACAAAATTGTCATCTACGTTTCAGCAGCCGATTCACAAGGTATTACACCAAAAAAACATCATACCGATATGAAAGGGATTGGAAAATGTCATAATTATAAACAATTTTCTTAATTTAGATGAGTATCATCAAATAAATGGATGAAGAAGCTATGTAGCAATATCAAATTTTGATTAAATTAGGATCCAAGTTATTTTGGTGAAGAGAATTCAACTATTAACCGCTTGAATACCGTGCAAATAAATCATTAATATGTCCCAGAGATACTGCCTGTTTCTGAGAAAAATAATTTTGCCTAATATACACTCAAATTCGATATTTTAAAAACCTATATTGACTCAGTATAGATAGCACTATCCATAATCATCAAAATATTGCTTATATTCTATTAGAATACCAAGTATTTGATTTTTTCAATGTCTTGGACATCCGTGTTCGCTTGCATATGTTCTGGACAATGGTGTCCGCTTGGTATTCAAGTGGTTAATGTGCTCAAGGGGTAACTAAGGATCCTACGATTATACTTACTAAGAATGAATTTAGTTTAATATTCAAATGTGTTATTTATTTAGAAAAAAATAACACTGTGATGATTATTATGCCATCATGCCCAGCCCGTGACACCTTCACCCATTTTCAATTAAAAATTATTGTAATATAACCTATTCGTTTATCGCCGCTAAGTCTGATGGTCCATATGAAAGATACATAAAACCTTCATCCAAGCAAAACACATCCTTTTTAATAAATTGTAACATAAAGCCTTCTTCCACTCGTGTCTCCAATGAATAATTTGAATCAAAATGTTTTTTTAAGACCCAATGACGATATTCCAAAACAAAATATATTATTTTAGAACCATTGTTGTACGAATGGCTCCGTTGTAATTAGGTCATTGGAAGATTTAATTGAAATTCTTTTGTTGCAATGACAAAACACTGTTGTCATTCTTTTCAAAACTCTCCAAGTAATGATACATCATCAAGAAATCGCTTATCGGGGCTGCATGCTATTTTTAAATGAATGTCTTTATTAAATTTGAACCTTTCAAATTATGTACATTCACACAAGTTTTGTCTCCACCACCCAAGTTTCGCCATTCAGCATCTTTAGACGTTCACCGTTCGAGTATCATGTATATATCCTGAATCAGTTGATAATGTTCATCATGAGCAAAACTGGTCCTGATATTTATAAAACTTAAGTGGAATTAGTACAAATGAGTATTTTATTTTTTTAACGCAAGGGATTAAGATATTTTTCAAATACTTTTTGAAAAATAGTGTGGCGTTTTTGTTCAATTGAAGCAATTAAAAAAAAGAATAATTATTATATTTTCAAACTGAGACATTGCCAATATTTTGCTTAGTTGTAATCTAACAAGAAGAATAATATGTCATAACTATTTATTCTTGTTAATAGATAGATGTCACTTTCACAAAATGTAAGCTGTTGTTGAATAGAAAAAACTAACGATTTATTAAGAATTAAAGATTTGATTGACTAGGGCTCGCGAGGATTCATTTTTTGACTATATTTATTCATTCACAGTGCATATCATTTCAAAAGATAAAAATGATATTCCTAAATGATACAACCTTGTCATTATTCATTATACCAAAAATTTGCATCAATGTTGTAAACGTATTGATTTGTATTATGGCTGCAATTTGTCAAACAATATGACGCTGTAGTTTTCTGACGCTGGTTTTGAGATCACAATTAGTAGCAGCATCATCATGGCATTGTCACAAGTCTTCACTTTGCATAACATTGGGTCATTCCACTAATAGACATCCTTTGTCTGTTGAAGGAAAACATTGTATGTGAGGTATTCACGTTTCTCTCTGTGTCATAATACCGTTTTATGTTTAGAATGTACTGGAAATATCTATTGGAGCAGGTATGCAAGTAATTTCAGCAATATTTTCAATTCATTCATTTTGATAATTCCTCAAAAGAGTATTTGTTACTCAACCAAATTTGTTCTAGGAATGCTATCGTTTCACTTTCTCTTAATTCAAAGACGGGTGACCTTTCAATCCTGAAATTCTCAGGGTTATTAAACCGTATGTTCTCAATTTTTATTAATAAAATTTGTTCTTCGTGTAACTCATTTGCGACGCCGGTTGAAAGGGCTAATCAACGCATTACCTAGCGAGGTGGAACAAACATTGTGTATTGATTCAGCAACGAACATTGTGTATTGTATTTTAGTTTATTTTAATGTTTATGTAAGTAATATTATTATCATTTTCTTTTAATGTACATTGGCGGCAGCTGTAATACCACACATTGATTGTTTTTTTCTTCTAAAAAATAATTGAAATCTTTTTGATTAGATTGTCATCTTGCACTGAAATATCAAGCTTTTTGTTTAATTTTGTTTTTAAAACTGTACTATTTATTCTACAGCCTGTAGTAGTATTTTCGCATGCGTCGCACTTATTTTAGAAGGTCTGAAATACACAACCCGTGATTGTGTTGGACGGCCTGTATACTCAAAACGTGATTGTATTGGGTATTTCAGATCGCTCAAAATAAGTTCTATGCACGCCAGAATAGCACTTACTGGCAATGTTCCCGCACACATTTTTCCATCCCCGCACAAGGCTGCACACAGAAATATTGTAAAAATAAGTTTATTTCACAAAATTTTTATATTTGCGCACAATTTTAGAAAGAAAATTTCACACTACTACTCACAGAAGTTGATGGTCCGCACACAGAATAGAAAAATTAGAGAGAACGTTGCTTACTGGTTGGGGTTTTGGTTTGCAACAATTGAATATATACCTCAATATATTGGGAAATGCTGTTCTTGTAGTTGAGTGAATAACAGACAGACAGTCAGATAGATCATGGAACGAATATATATTGATTATTATAAAACAAGTAAAAGATTAGACGAAATACTTTTTAGAAAATCATATTTGCTATATCTTTCTTCTCCTAGACTGCTGTGTTGAAAAAGCCATGCTGCACAGCGAAGTTGCTTCAGACTTGCGGGTTTGGTGCCGGTCCAGAGGCTGGCAGTTGCACGTGGTTGACCTTCATTGGCGTACTCCCCTGGAAGGGCAGAGGGATCACGAGTTTCCTAGATTGTGCCTCTCTGAATTAGCGCGTAAGTGACAGACATCATTGCTTTTACACAATTTACTTCTCTTCTTTTTCTATTTAACAATATAAAGAATTGAAGTAATTTTCTCAGGAACATGTACAAACAATCTAAAGACACCTCAATTTATGATATTGGACATTTTTTATCAAAAATATCTGTGATTAAATTTGTTATTATATTTTTTAAATATTTTTTTAGCAGTTCGAATTTTCCTATGAGCTATTATGTCATTATATTTGAGTACCCAATGATTAATGTACTCCAATTATTTCAATTAAGTGTCAACAGAAGTTAGTGCTGTGATGTTACTAATGCAATTACTAATTTCATCTTTTACTCGTGCATCCTCACCCTCTTCTAGTGAAACGAGTCTCACTGAATTTTCTGTGACATCATCTTGTTCATCTTGATTTATTACCATTGATTGTGTTCAATAAATATATCAAATTAATTTTTTGATTTTTGTTTTTACAGGCCATTCAGAATCATCATACATTATTCCGGTTCTCTTCTTGAATTCCTCATTGGGAACACCTCTCCTGCCTCTCACGATTGAAAGCTCTGATTTTAGAGCAGTCGTTGACAGTACGGAAAGTGCAGATGACAGACAATTGTTCAGTAGATGGTGAGAATTCTATAACCTTTTACTATACATATTACTTATGGCAAGGATCAATATTTAAGCCACAGCTAAATCTTTCTTTAACGTCAGTTTTTTACTAGTTTTATAGCTGAATAGACAAAGATTGTTCTCGGGCTTTTGTACTCGTTGGCTGCTTGGTCAGGGGTTTGAATTGAAGCATTTCATGTAAATGATTTCCAATGTTCAGGTATGAAGTGGATAGTGCTGCTTCACCTCCGTGCTATCGACTTGTGGGGAGAGGTAATGAAGACAAAGGTGACGAGGAAAGAAGAGTGCTGGCGGCTTTTCAAAGAGTGCTCTCTGTCGAATTAAGAGATGCTTACCTTACCACTGTCGTTGAACAGGTATGATTTATTAAATTTGGAATGTCGCTCAGATTTCTTAAATGAAAAATTAATTTTGCTTAGAGTTAATTCAATATTTAATTATTCATAACAATATTCTCACAGAAATCTGAAAGGGTAGCAATTGATAGCTCATGATTGTTAATTTGACAAAATCAAATTCAAGAGTTTTAAACATATGAAAAAGTAACAGTTTTTGACCAATTGGTGCCTAAAATGAAGATGATCAACTAATGAAAGAATATTCATGTCAATTAAATCCAAAATTTTACTGCTCAATAGCTTTATTGATTTACTGAAGTTGCTTAAAAAATATATTAACAGCTTAACGACTGCGGACGTGTATTTGAGTCTTTGAAAAACAAAGGTTGATGGCTGGCAGACTCATATATGCGTATAAGCAAAGTACCTGGAAGCTAAGAAAATTAAATTTGGTAAAGATATCTTAATTGGTTTACAAATTATAGTGAATTTAGTAAAATTACAATTTTTGCGAATTTTTCGCAAAATTGCCCGACTGCCAGGTGAAATTCTATAAAAAAAACGTGCGGTCGTTAAGCTGTTAAAATCATTTTCATCATTTTATGAAGTCACTATATGTTTGTTCACTACAAAAATATTAGAAGAATTCACTAGTTAAAAGTATTCTTTTTCATTACTGCGTTATCTATTACACTTGACATTATTTTATTGTAAAAAATTGTGTCCTTTCTAGGAAGTGCATAATACGGTATTGATGAGTCAAGAATTAGCTCGACGGTGTCTCTGGATCAACCGAGTGTTTGCTCAGCAGCCTGGTAGAATAGAACAGGAAACACCCGGAGAGAAAGAGTTGCAGAGACGGCTAGCGGTGTTGCAGAAAGACTTGAAGGTGATTTGCAAGCAACAGTTTCATAATATCTTTCATTTGTTACTATATTTTGTAGCATTTAGTAGCTTACATGTACATATGATGATAAATGTAAATTTTCCATAAAAATATTATATAATAAAGGTTGTCCTCAACTTATGACCGAGATATGCTCCTGAACTTTGTTAAAATTGTCATACAAAATTGTATTCCGTTTGCAAAACGTTGAGACAGTGCCTGTGGGGAAATAATCACAAATAAACTTTAAACTGTAAGTGTGAAATGACGTTCAGTCGAACTGTTGCTAATCGAAGACTACCTCTATTATAAGTCTTTCAACTTTTATTTTTATAAGTTCAACATCTTCACTTGATCAACCTTGAAAATCAATTTTATAACTAATAAAAACCTTCACAACTGTATTATTAAAAAAACTGTTTCAGTAGTTTTGGTTAATTTGTAAGTTGTAAAAATTTAAGTCTACATGTTGCAACACAATTTGTTTCAGTGTCAATTGATTGAAAAGCACATAGCTCGGGCTGTAATCCCTCAGACAGAAGACGGTGTCCAGCCTGCGATGGCTGAGCATGCCCAGTATTTGGAGGGTGCCAGAAACCATTTAGCGCAGAGGTTGAAGGCTATTGCCGAAGCTGTGACTGAAGAGCATGCAAATCGTTCACAATTGGCTCATGCTCAAGGAATACACTCAAGGTATCTAAATATTAATAGTCGATAATGTCCGTCCGCCCGTCTGTAAATTGTCCCCGATTTCCCCTAAAATTAAGTAATTAACGAGGTCTATTTTTGCTACTACGAAAAATGGTTGTTAGCAAACTTAAACATTATTCCAAATATTAAATAATTTACGAAATTTCCGCTACTACGAAAAATAGTTGTTAGCAAACTTAAATATTATTCCAAAAATTAAAAAAATTACGTCGCCTATTTCTGCTACTACGAAAAATGGTTGTTAGCAAACTTAAACACTATTCCAAAAATTAAGTAATTTACGAGGACTATTTCTGCTACTACGAAAAATAATTGTTAGCAAACTTTAACATTATTCCAAAAATAAAATAATTTACGAAATTTCTGCTACTACGAAAAATAGTTGTTAGCAAACTTAAACATTATTCCAAAAACTCAATAATTTATGAGGTCTATTTCTGCTATTTTACAATTTAAATACTGCAGGGCTGTCGATATATGCCCCGAGGTCGATTTATGCTACTACGAAAAATGATTGTTAGGAAACCTAAACATTATTCCAAAAATTAAATAATTTACAACTAAAATACTGCATGGCAGGGCTGTCGATATATGCCCCGAGAAATATTTATTTTATTTTTAGAATTTCTGGCTTATTCAATAAATAGGTTTGTAATTTTCTGACTTCTTAAAAATGAGAAAAAAACAAAAATCCCCCCGTTGAGGTCAACGGGCTTACAGCTAGTTTATTTTAATTTTACTATTACAGTGTTCTTTTTAAGTGGCAGTGCCACCTGTCGAGTGTGCATACAGTTAGAGAGTGTGCATGTGTTCTGTGTTGTGCTTTACAAACCTTTGATGTTACAGACAGACAGATAAACTAACACAAAGATATTATAAAGTAATTTAAATAAACCTGTTCCAAATTTTCATCATTTGATGGCTTAGCTCCATAGAACGATACGTCAAAAGTTTGATGTTCTGAGTTATATTACCCATTATATTCGAATACCTCTCTTCTATAACTCCACAAAAGAACAAATTGAAAAACTTGCTTGTTTTTGCTCAGCAGGTAGATGTTTACATATGAAAATAAAAAAAATATAAACAATCTCTCTCAGTTCAATATAAATACAATTCGAAATTTCTTTTAACTGACTTCTTCAACAAAGTAATTTTGGGTCGTAAACTGAACAGTTTGTAATTCTATGGTAGTTTTTGTCAGGGCCTTTTTTACCCTGTAACGCGGCGGAACGGCGTTCCAGCACCTTTTTTTCTCGAAATTTTAATAAATGTTCGTAAAATTTTATTTTTTCTATTTTAAAACTTTCGTTTCTTTTCTTGTAAGCCATTGACTGTTAATCCCTTTTGGATATATAGGGTATCATAGGACCCATAAATTAATGTCATGCAAAAGATTATCAGGTATGTACTTTCTTGGAAAGGGCGTTTAATTTTTGCACTGAATTCTATTCCCATTTCTTCAAGTGAATGTGAACGCGGGTTTTCACAAATGAATTTAATTATCAGCCCAATGAGAGCTTCGTTGATGACCAAAACAGTTTCGTCACTTTTGTTTATTAAACTTGTCGGACCACCTTTGATACTTTTTGATCCTTCAAAATACATTGATCAATGGTTACTAAGAGGAAGACATTCGGCCACAGACACCAACACAAAAAAAAGAAATAGGGACCATTTACCAGACGAAAATTGGGAAAAACTGTGGAAATCATTGTAATTGGAATGTAATTTTGGATAACGTTTTTAATAAAATACATATTTTTTTAATGTTATGTTACATAATGTATTTAATGTTCTTTGTTTAATTTTCATTTTAAATTTCTAAAATAAATATAAAAATATGTATATTTTGTTTTATTTTCTATGCATTATATGAAAAGCCGCCTTTAATTCTATCAAAATGATATTCGAATATATAATAAATAATAATATATCTTCTTAGAAAATGCTCGAAAAAAGTGCGTTCCGGCACCTTTTTTTTTTAAAAAAAAAACACTGGTTTTTGTTATATATATATATATTAAATATATATTCAAAAAATTATATAACAAAAATATTAACATCGTTTTACTCATTCAATATTTTGCAGTGAGATCATTTTGGCAACGATTATTTTGAGGCCTTTATTTACAACCATGGCTATATTATGAATATTATCTGTAAAAAAATGATTTTATTTCAGCTTATTTGAAGAGTTAAATGACCACACAGTCTTCTGCCAGAAAACAGCACAGTGCAGCGTCAACCGAGAAATTGTTCTAAACAGTGTTAAAAGGTAAGACAATAAAGCTTTTTTTGTCATTGATCTTTCAGAAAAAAGTCTGTTATTCTATATTTTATAAGAGTTTCTCAATTCAGAGATAGATTTTTTTATAACATTATTTTATTTATTATAGTTACATAACCGGTGATAGTAGTCAACCGTTGGTGATAGTTGGAGCTGGAGGTAGCGGAAAATCCACATTGGTTGCAAGAGCAGCTCAAGCTTGCCATTTGTGGAATCCAGATGCATTTTTGGCTTTTCGGTGAGTAGGATAATTTTTGATTGATTTTTTGATGTCAAAACAACGTGTGAATGATAATAACTGACATAATTTTGCTTTTTTAGGTTTGTCGGAATAACTAACAGGTCAAATACAATCGAACATGTACTGAGCTCAATCGTAACCCAATGTTCTATTATTTTAAGCGGTTCGCAGTATACCGGAAGACATGTAAGTTGCTTGTTTTAACTTAATAACTGCATTTATTTGTAGTCGATATCAGCACAATGTAGGCGAGTGACCTGATGCTAAACTTCTAGCCGATTTGTGACCAACTACAGTAATCTTATTTATAAATGTTAAAGCTGACAGATTGGCTCTGTATGGCTTTTCAGTGCCATCTAGTTGCACTGGCTATGGATGGATACATCTTGAATTGAAGGGGCTCATCTTGATTAATTGAGATATCTTTCTTAACCTTTATTTTTAATTTTATATTTTTTTAAAAGGAATTGGTCTTTATTGACAAATCACACTCCTCACATTGAATTTCAATTCGGTAAAAATATCTTTTAAAATTTTGGTGAATAATGTTTAATAGTTTTGTGTATGACTTAACAGAAAAAAAATACTACTCCATAAGGGAGGGTCTGAAGCCAACTACATAAAAGATGACTTGACCGTAATTACAAAAATGATGATTCACAGATATCCAAGATGCGGTTTCAAAATATGTTTTTTGTCTTCTATAAATAAAGTTATGTTATTATCATAAGTTCAATTTGGTCTTTGGCAGGTAAAAAAAAACAAAAATAGAAAATTCCTTTGGAGAATATCTAGTCACTGGGTTTGAAGGTTAAAGTGCCTTTGACCCCTTAGATATTTACTTTTATACAATTATTCATTATCTAAAAATTTAACTTTATTGTCACAAAGATACCGACAAAATGAACAATATTAAAAAATATATATATTTTCTATTTCATTTATCTGAAGGATATTCCAACATTCTGTGATGTTCTTCAAAAGCTGGTGGCTGAGATAGCCCAGCAACGTCCCACTCTGATCTTTATAGATGGTCTGGACCAGGCCGATGACTTCACACCGTCTTGCCTCGATTGGATTCCAGCAAAACTACCGGATAACGTTAAAGTTATTTTGACTGCTGCTGAAGGTCCAAAGGAGGCTAGTCCAAAGGCTGCGGAAAGTTTGAGGTATGTCGACACAATTTTACCAATGTATATTTTGAGGTTCTCAAACTTTTGTGGTTGGGACTCGTCGCCTAGTAATGTTTTTGACTACCTCAGCTTGTATAACATTGCACAGACTGAGTGCACGAATAATAATAAGTTTATACGGAAGAATAATTTTGACTTTAATTTAATCATTCTCATAAAGTCACGATTGCTTTCAGGCTAAAACTCCCTGCAGATTCTTTTATGAAGATGCCGGAGCTAGAGACTGCCGAAGCCCGTAGCATTGTGATGTCTGGTATCGTACAGTATAACCATTCTGTGAATGCAGCTATACAAGAATGTGTTTTAAAGTCCGTCGGAGAATGCAGACTGCCTTTACAAGCAAAGGTAAAAAAAGTATATTTATATACTCTACTGTTGTAAATAAATATTATTCATCTAATGGTAAAAGACTTATTCTGATCAATGAAACATTAACCTTGATTATACCATAGTATTTTTTTAAATTTTATGATAACTTTAATTTGTAATGGTTTTGTCAGCCAAAGCATTCAATAAACTTGTACAAAAGTGCATTGATTTAATTAGCTTTCTTTTACTTGTAAGAGCAGTATTGTTCAGGCCATGGTCTTAAAAATGTGTAATGGTTTGTTTTATAGAACTATATAAGTAATAGTTTGATATCCCAAATTACTATTGAAAAGTAGTGTAAATAATTTAAAATTTTGATAAAATAATAACTAACAGTTTCAAAAAGCCTATTAAAAATAAACAGAAATTCAAAAAATCGCATGTGCTTTTGGTAGTTGTTTCCGTAACCGCGGCTGATGACTAGCTTAAGTCTGTATCCATTTTAAACAAAATTTAGTGAAAGCAACGATATTCAGGTAGAAAAAGGATGAATAATGGGATCAATAGACAATGGTGTTTACTGTGACCACATGGTCACGCTCGTCCTTGGAGGGTTAATATAGTTTTGATTTCATTTCAGATTTTGGCATGGCGTACTTCCGTATGGCAAGCGTGGGGTGCTCGGTCTAGCGGTGGAGCGGGTGGTGCGTTGGCAGCTTTGGAAGAGCTGTGCGGTGAAGGACGACTTCGCACTTGCCTCGGAGCTCTGACTGCTGCACGGCACGGACTAGCCGATCACGAAATGGTTGACTTGTTAGCTAGAGATAAACAGTTCCATAGTGAAAATACTTACTGTAAGTGACATTTTTTAATTTGTATAAGCTCTTTTTTAACAAACTCCGAGAAGAGCTCTGCACAGTTACTCGCCATAAAAAAACGATTCAAAATAATCAAATTATTATTTCAAAATATCCACTGATCGACTTCAAAACACTTTCTTTTAGTACCTTGGGCTCCAGCAGCCATTTTCTGGGCGCGTGCTTCTGCCCGCCTTGCTCCTTTCTTACGATGGGGAGGAGACGGCAGAGCTCGGTGGAGAGATGGAGCATTGCGAGATGCTGCCATAGAATGTTTCTTCCCTCAAGCGGAAACTGATATCAGAGCCAGACTTGTGGAATATTTTGAGGTTAGACAATGTTTGTCTTATTCCACATAATTAGCATATTATGTTGTCACGATTAGGGCTTCCAATTAACCGGACATTTAAACTAACCGGTTTTCGG
Source organism: Himalopsyche anomala (assembly GCA_031772345.1). Lineage (NCBI taxonomy): Eukaryota > Metazoa > Arthropoda > Insecta > Trichoptera > Rhyacophilidae > Himalopsyche > Himalopsyche anomala. The sequence continues at coordinate 5,531,885 of CM062829.1, forward strand.
TTTTTTTCAAATAAATAAACCGGGTAACCGGTTTAAACCGGATTTATTTTCAAAAAACCAATTTTAGTACCACACTAACCAATGTTTCAAAAAAAAAGTATTTTGATTACATAAAAAACAATCAATAAGTGCATAAAATTAGAACTACCAATTTTCACTATGCGCAAACATGCATTCGTGTCCTTACGATTGTATGCCTAACATTGTCACATTTTTAAATAATTGTTTAAAAGAAATGTAACGCATATTCAGCTAGTGTTCAATTGTATAACACTTCGAATACCTTTTTGCTCGTCTTTATTATTATTTTTGTTTACCACATGTGCATATTGGAAAGACACCGACCCCTTAAAGTAGCCGATGATTTATGGCACCGATTGTTAGAAAATAAAAAAAAAACGTTTTAAAATTGAATTGTTTTATAACTTGAAAGATATAACAAAACATGGGCTTGGTCACTTAACCTTTTTATGTATGTATGCTGCAAAAAAAGTGAATATAAATTGCCATCTTTTTAATTTCAGGTACTTACTACTTTCTCTGAATAATAGCAATCTATATTATACAATATTTAAGTTCCATATCCAATATTATATTGGTAATAATTATAAATAATCCGACTAATAAAGATCAAATGAATACGTGAAAAAAATGTAGATTATAAATTTTTGTTTACCAATATTTAAATTGCTTTGTAACATGTTTTCGGTTCGGATATTTTTTTCATTTAAAAGGTATAATGATAAACGTATTTTTGGTTCAATAAGGTTCACTTGTTTTATTATCATTGATATTTTGAGAATACTTTCGTATTACAGATATTTGATTGAAAGCAGTATAGTTGTCCATGATTTCGACTACATAGTTGTTATTAATATGTCACAGAAATTATACAATTGAACAGTAAAATACTTTATTATATTGTACTACTTATAATACTATTATTATATAGAACATTTTTAAATATTTATACTCTACATATGAATAGTTAAATAAAATCTCGTGGTGTTCAAAGCGGAAAAAGATTTTTTTATTAACCCGGTTAACCGCCCAAATTAACCGGTTTTCGGTTTTTTTCAAAACACCCGAAAAACCGGTTTAAACCGGTTTGGAAGCCCTAGTCACGATATATCTATTGTACAATATTTGTTATCTAGATGAAAAGATCCATAATTATGAATGCAGAAATACATATTATCAACAAATATGTATTTAATCTTTTAACTAAAAAATGACAACATCAAATATTCAACACTATTTTACAAAGAGTGTTTTTCTTTATATAAAAACTGACTGACAGCGGCTATTTTTAAATCCAGGGCTATTGGTACGAAATGGATGACCCGAAGATGGTTGGCCGTTTGATATCGCAGGAGAACCGAATTTCTCCTGAATGGTAAATTTTTAACATTATTGCAAGCCTCTAGATCGCACGGGGTACTATTTAATATGTGTTAGCATGCTTTTCTGTAATATTTATGAGTTTCAGGTTCATCAGCCTGATATTTTGCATGCTGAGCATGATTTTGTGTGCCCGTTACAAGCTTTTTACTTTGTTGACACACTAATATCGTTGATCACTGTTTTATTTTTTTATTGTTAATATCACACTGTTAACATTTGCTTAACACTTTTCAATCTAACATTAGAGAACTTGAACACGAGTGTAAAAAGCCTTTACTCCTCAATGTAATCACTAAATAGATTTAAATTATTGACTATGAATGTATAAGAGAGATTGCTCTAAATATTGTTTAGTTTTGTTAAGTGATGAAAATGCCACATTGAAAATGAACTGAAGTGCCAAATATTTTTTTTCATTGAAAAAATGTTTCTGTAGGTGAAATTGACAGCTTAGAATGTTAGTATTATTTTTAATTTACATAAATTTGTTGATAAAAATAATCAACTTTTAGTTGACAGCTTTGACATCCCCAACATACAACAAAAGCCACTTTTAGCTCACTTTTGATCATCTCGCAGGAATGCGAAATAAAATGTTATTTATAATAATAATAATTGATTTCTATTGAAGCTTTTATTAATTGCTGTAAATTCTAAGCTACATGTTATTTATTTTCAACCTATTCACTTTAATCAATCATTTCTGAATCTTGTATTTTGCTCTTCTGAAAAATCACTAAAAATGAGTAAGTGCTTTGTTTGTTGAGGAATTATTTCTGCTTTTAATTATATTTATTCATATTTCGTTCATTTATGTCACTGAAATATTGTAACATCCACTGTATTTTTTAAAATGATTTATAATTTTCCATCAAAATTTTAGTCTCATCGAAGAGCGGTCAAAAAAAGTCATTATATTGCATGGAATAAATCACCAATGAAAATAATATGTTTGTTTTTTCTGTTTACATAGACAAATTAGGTTTCTTGTATGTGACTTCTATTTTTTTTGTTATACGATTAAATATAATTAAATAAGTATTACTCTAGTTAATTATTTAGATGTTTAACTGAAAATAATGAGAAATGTATTTGTAATTTGTGGCTCATCATCAGTGGCGGTTCGTGACCTAAAATCTTGGGTGAGCTAGAGAAAAATTTAGCATTGTATACTATTTACGAAATTGTGCATGTTTCCACTGTATATCCATATATTAATATTCGATAAAATAATCACAAATCACAAATAATCACAAATAATCACCAATAATCACAAATATGTTTGTACTTATGTCCTCGGGTCTTTTTCTTGATAGCGTACTTGAAAATTAGTTGAATAAAATATATACTGTACAGTGGAACCTCGATTCTACGTTTTTCAAGGGACCGTAATAAATGAACGAATAATGTGGGAAATCTTCAAATTTTCTAGAAAAATTTACGCAACCAGATGAAATGTAAGATTATTTATGAGTGAAAAAAATATTCTACAAAAATGGTCAATCGGGATAGATAGTAACTGGGACGGGACGATAATATTTAGGTGATAGATCTAAGAAATCGGTAAATCGAGAAATGATTAACGTGGAATTACTAAACATTGCTATTACGGTGTGGGGTCTTGGTCGAGTAAAAAATAAACGATCCACGCAGAAAGACGAAGATAGTGAGAACAAAAGATCGGGGTTCCACTGAAAAAAACGTGAAACGAAATGCGAGGTGATGAGGTGAAATGCGAAAAACGAGATGCGTAAATCGAGGAACGGTTAATGCGGGACTATTTTACATTGTTCTTATGGGTGTTTGGCCGGGACTATGAAAAATAAACGAACCATGCGGGAAAACGAACAATGCGAGAACGGTAAATCGGGGTTCCACTGTATATATTTTATAGAGTCTATTTCTGATATATATGATAGAGGTCTATTTCTGCTACTAAGAAAAATAGTTGTTAGCAAACTTAAACATTATTCCAAAAATTATATAATTTACAATTTAAATACTGCAGGGCTGTTGTTATATGCCCCGAGGTATATTTCTGCTACTATGAAAAATGATTGTTAGCAAACTTAAACATTATTCCAAAAATTAAATAATTTACAATTTAAATACTGCAGGGCTGTCGATATATGCCCCAAGGTCTATTTCTGCTACTTCGAAAAATAATTGTTAGCAAAATTAAACATTATTCCAAAAAATAAATAATTTACAATTTAAATACTGCAGGGCTGTCGATATATGTCCCGAGGTATATTTCTTCTTCTACGAAATATATTTGTTAGCAAATTAAACATTTCAATTATTCTAAAAATTATATTATATACAATTTAAATACTGCAGGGCAGGGCTGTCAATATATGCCCCGAGATATATTTCTTTTACTTTTAGAATTTCTGGCTTATTCAATAAATAGGTTTGTAATTTATTATTATTATTTATTTTTCATGCCAGTAAATTTTCTGACTACTTAAAAATGCAACAAAAATCCCCCCGTTGAAGTCAACGGGCTTACAGCTAGCTATATATTAATCTACAAGCAAATTGACAAATATTATGACACTACTGCAAAGAATAAATTATTATATAATAAAATCAATGCTAATGTAAGTATGAAATAATAGAATAGTAAAAAAATAACCTCAAATTCGTCTCCTTCAAATGAAGTGAACTACCGTGTTTTGTTTCATACAATACAACTTGTCTCTGAATACAATGAACTCTGACGTTTACTTATTAACGAACAGAGATTGGTAGGAGTGATTTTTTATGTATGGAGGGCTAATTTGGATAAGCCCGTGTGATGTATTGACTGCAGGCGTATACCAAGGCGCAATTGTGTACGATTAGATGACTATATATATGATGGTTATAAAATAAATGCGTTTTCTAATCGTGCTTGATTGCGCCCCAGTGTAAACAGAGTTTTGCAAAAAAGCATTCGTTTTACCTCGGACTAATTTGAAAATAGTCCGAGCCAGGTGTTGCCAGACTGGCGTCACGTTGCCTGTTCTGTATGAAGTATGTATAAAGCCATTGCTTCTAGTATATTATCTATGCCATTGCTTTTTTTTTATGCCGGTTCGGTTTAAAATTGTAATACAAAACACAATCGAGAGTATTATTGTAGGTAGACATAGCATTGTCTTATATTGACAGAGGAAAATCAAAACAAATATATTGTATAAATTTGGGAAAGGTTAGTTACGTTTAGAAATTTATTTTGTTTAGCGGCCGAATTGCTGTTCATTTTTATTCGGTCATCTAAAGTTTTTTTTCTACACATTTTGGGTGAAAATGCAGGTCGGGCTAAGCCCACCTAGCCCAGTACGTAGAACCGCCACTGGTCATCATATCTATTTGGTAATGAATATCAATATGTTGAATTCTACAAGCAGTGACGGATTATCCCGCTTGGGGGTCATCAATCTTAGAGGTCTTAAAATAGCAAATATTCCTTAACACACATATAGTATTTTAAATTCATTTTTATGAATTCGAAAAACAGGGCCATCAAATTTGATAGCGCCTGGAGCCTCCCAGGTGCTTAATCCTTCACTGTCTACAAGTATGTATTATCAAAATATTCATTTCAATGCGGTAACATAGTCCTGAGAATGGGATCATCACCATCATCAGGTGTTTGACAACCCGGGGTAAATTCTCGCTGCATGATTTCCTTCACTTTTTGCTGTCCTCCAACTTGACTTAACTTCAAGCAAGCACCAGTCATTCACAGCTCCGTCTAGTCAGCATGTTTTTGACTTGCCTCTTATTATGCAACCTAATAGATTACTGAACATAACTCTTTTTATCAACTTATTGTCGTTCATACAGTGTAAAGAACTAAGGGCCGGCGCAGCCTCCCAAACATAATTGTGCTGTAATTGTCATATGGTCATATTGTCAGTAGACCTCAGTATTATACCTTCTCTTATAATTGATGACATCCTTGAATGATTCATAAAATTTATCTTTGAATTGAGAATTAAATACATTGCATACTATTATTTTTATCTTATAATATTACTGTTACTGTAATGCTAAAGTTTTTAATGAGTTATTGTGATTATCTTTTCAGTTTCAATGCACGAAAACTAGAAGAGCTTCCTTACCAAATGTATCATCTTTTTAAGTCAGACTTGGTGTTGTTTGCCAATGAGAAATTCTTCACCGACGACGTTTGGATATTCGACAAGATATCTGCACTCGGCTGTGGCCAACTCCTCGAAGACTTAAGCCTACTAGAAATGGACGACAGCCTTGATTCGACACCAGAGCATGTTAAAGTATTAAGAGAATTCCTCCGAGAAAATTCATACGCGTTAAATTATGACGCAAGACAATTCTATTCTCTTATGTACATGTTTTTGAAAGATAAAGTGCAGAACGGTGGTATCAGCAGTGAAGTTTGCCTCGAGTGGTTTGAACATGCCAAGAATCCACCAATCCCTTCATTAGTGCCATTGAATCTGGTCAAGTCCCGTGTGGACGGTGATAGCAAAGGGAAGAATGATATTCCGAACGGAGATGTCTTTGACGCTAAGACGTATGATATGATCATGAGAGTGGAAAAGTGTGAAGGATTTGTTGCCAGCTTATCAACGGAAAGAGAAGAAATCTGCGTTTGGGATGTCGCCAGGTATGAAAATAATCTTTCTAGTATCTGTTTTATGCATTAGAGTGATTGATATGAGATAAATATGCTTTACAACTTGGTATTTGACGATCTTGCGCTAATTTTGACAGTTTGTTTTAAAATAACCTCATTTATTCCAATGCACTCTTGATTGGTGGAGAAAATCATAAACTCTGAACACAGCCGCAATTATTACATTTAAATTGTACCAATCGTAAAAATTAAATACACAAATCAGGTTGATTAAGAGACCCCTAATAATTGGTGTCTAGGTTGTAATAAATGTGACAATGGTCCTGCTGAACATTGCATTTTCCCAATCGTGAAATGCTTAGAACCTATTTGCCTAGATAAAATTGAATTTTAATGATGCTTAATTTAACATTGTATGATGTGTATGCTGACTTCTTATTTTAAATTTTATTTCTAGATGTAAAAAAGTACGAACTTTGCAAGGCGTCACTCATCCAATAAACTTAATTGCAATAGACCAATACAGATGCGTTGTTTTGTGTAGACGAGAACTCCGAGTATATGATCTTAATCAGGTAATTTTGTGTTAATGTTTCATTATTGGTTTTGTTATCCTTAACAAAGGTCAATTAACAGATATTTTTTTTAATCGTCGAATCGCTTAAGATAATTTGAACTAGAAACCATTCATTTGCTTAGTCACTCCTTGCACCAAAATCACTATTGGTGATAAATACATACCGGATTTTTCCGGCAAACGCATTCTATATTCAATATTAATTTTATACAATATAAATTAGATAGTATTAAAATGGTTCAATATTTTCGACAGATTCAGCAGTAGCTTTGTGGAAGTGAATTTTTAATATAAATTAAATTAGATAATTTTTTGTTATTGTTATTTCACAGGTTGTGTAACAAATTTTGTCACGTGTTTTGCTTCTCTGAGAAGCATCTTCAGACAAACTATCGTAAGATAAGATTATTTACAGTTTTTAATGTTATTTCGTATATTGCCTTACGATAGTTTGACTAAATATGCTTCTCAAAGAGACGAAACACTTATACAACCTGAGAAATAACAAAATTATTAAATTTAATAAGTATTATAAAGGTTTTTATCGAAGAATTTATGTTAAGCCCAAGAAGTTAACATTATCTTTTAACTGTAGAGAAAACAGGCATTGTAATATAAAATTGATTTGTTTTATATTCTAGGGTACATTTATAACGCCATTAAAGGGTGTAATGAATCAAAAAATGCCATTCTATGGCCTTCACGATCCTTCGCATTTAGTATGCTTATCAAGAAACAGGATGTATGTAAATTTGATGAATACTGATACAGGTACACTCAATTATATAATTAGATAATTTTTAGAGGACTTATAGAGTATTGTTATATCATAATATAATCCTTGAACCTTCAACAGCCATGAGTGATATGCTTAATTATGCCCTGCAAACTAACGACTTTGTAAATGCAAAAAAGCAAAACCTATAGTTTACTTAAGTGATTGATGGTCTTATTAATTACCTGATCTGAATGAAAACATTTCCTCCCAAACTTTGATTGATATCTATACATCAAATTCTGGGGCTGGTGGAGCCGAGCTCCAATTTCCCTTTCATCTGGTGTATTTTGATGTTGCTTTTCCCGCGTAGCGTCCTGGATTTACCTGGGCGTAGGCGGGTGCGTGGTCTTTGGTTTTTGTTTTGTTTTTGTGGTGGTATTAGTTCTCATCCATAGGCATTACAGGTGACACTGGTGGTTGATTCAGTAACCTCGAGCTGCAATTAATTGGGGTTATGCTTATGCCCAAACTTACTTAAACATATGACTTTTAGACTTTTAGAAGATAATACAAAAGATATATTTTAGATATACATATTGCAGTCCTTATTATTTTAATTAATATCCAATGCTCTCTTTAGGTGACTGTGTAACAACGTTTAAGGCTGGTGAAGATAGATTTTTGAATTCTCTGCTTGTCTCTGGTGATGGAAGGTAATTATTTTTCTTGCAGAGTTAAACTATTTTGAAACAGCCCTTGTCAAAATGTATACAAATTAGATGTTTATGGAAGAATGTTCGTCAATTACTTTATTTTGACTCCATGCCCGACCATTTTGTTTCTTCAGTAGACGCTGTTTTTGTGAAATTAACTTTAATTGACTGACACAAATTAGTTAAAGTAACATATTAAACAAAATATGGTGAGTATTGTTACCTCAACTAAAAATAATGAGAACATTATAAAAAAAAGTAAAATCACCAATCTCCACATCAGCGCAACTGGTTATGATACCTTTCCTATTCATGATATGTTTACTCTAAAATTTTGATCTTTATTTTATTCCGTTATCATTAAGAGAAACATAATTGTTCTTCTTTTTTAGAATATTGGTGTGTGGGGATGAAACACAGAAACCATTCCCGCTGTTAGTATGGAACCTTAGTTCACGGAAGCTTTTATATGATTTACGAATTCCTCATCATGACTTCATTACATCGCTGGCTGCAATCACCCACGAAGGTCTGTTTTAACCAACCATTTGAATTCTTTTTTTATATTGTTGTATTGAAGAAAACTAGGAAGAATTTTGATGGTTTCGCATGTTAGTCATAAATTATAAAAAGTAATGTTATTTGTAGAAAATGCTTTCTTTTTTTCAACCTCTGTTGTCAGACAAGGAAATACAAATCCATTGTAATTTTTCCTACATTCAAAAACATTGCAAAAATAAAAAAAACTGGTAAAATAGTATATTTTAAGTGAAATAATAAAATAATTAAATCTTAATTAATTTGCATTGCTTAATAGTTATTATTTTTACAATATTTGAACTTTAAGCTGTTTAATTGAATGTGAATAACTCACAAATATTCAACATATTCAAAAAGACACTGATATATTATATAAGTTTCATTGTTATTTAAAAACCAAATGTTTTTTTCAGGTTCGTATGTGTGTGTAGTGGCTCTCGAACTTGACGAGCCTGCCCCCAACTTTATAGTAGTCTACGATCTGCAGTCAGGTACGCTTTTCAAGAAATGGAAGCCAGGAAGAGACACCGCTTCTCTGGCCATCAGCTCGAATGATGGCTGCGTCGTCTCAGGATTAGACGATGCTAGGATCCTGGTATGGGACTTAGTCACAGGTATGCACATATTATATTGAAAACAACATCAATTCAACATTTAGATTTAATGAAATTTTAGTTAACCTTTACAACAGGAAAACGGTGTACTTATTTTATTTGATTATCAATAGGTAACTGTCGCTTCACTTTATTGGGTCACACGGGTGCTGTCACATGCTTAAGATTGGCTCCAGGCGGGAGACATCTTCTCTCCAGTGACTCCAAATGTCGAGATAGATCAGTACGATTGTGGGACCTTCATGCAGGTAAGAATCTTTAATTCATTCAATTCGTCACCTTTAAAATGTTGATAGTATTTGCTTAAAATTTGCAGAATGAAGTCATTTTTTCACAGTGGATATTGCTTAAATCATTTTTGACAAGTCAATTAATAATTTTGTGCCTATTATACCGTAGTCGCTTATTTAATGCCGATAATTTAAATTAATTATTGCCGGTTTGCATTCCAGTGTGACACACACACCATGATCAGTTATCCAATTCTCTGGTTCTTTTGAGGTAGATCAAATTACATCAGCCATGTAAAAAACATGTCTTTAAATAATAAAGAGCAATATGTTTGATATTTGCTATTTTATTATACAATTAAACTTGCTTAGAGATTAATGAGTTAACACGAAACAATTAAAAATAGAAATATACATTTGTGCTTACCCTTTGTGCCGTTGCAGCATCAAATTGAGAAGGTCTGTGAAATGCGGCAATTATTTTAAGTTATTATAGTGGTTTCCCGCTCTGCCATTGGCTAACTATTAATGTTACTAATAGTTGCTAGTTTTTCATCACTACAGGTTTACTTAATCTTATATCATTGTAAAATTATTTACAATAAACTCTCTTTGGATAGCTTAGTTTGTAGTAATTTATTTATAAAAATAAAACTCAATATTCTTGCACTAATTCCACATTTGGACCGCTTTTACTCATTGTGATCAACACCTTAAAAGTTCACTTTTAGGGTGTTCACTGTCAATACTTGGTGGAAAGGCATTATATTAATAAAAACACAATAATCCTTTGTACTTCATTCCACTTTATTTAATATGTCAGGACCGGTTTCGCTCATTACGAGCATGAGCTCGTAATGAGCGAAACCGGTCCTGACATATTAAATAAAGTGGAATGAAGTACAAAGGATTATTGTGTTTTTATTAATACCTTAAAAGTTGTTTGTAGTAACATTTAATGTGAGACAAATTTATGTTTTATAGGCACCTTAATATCCGTATACACACCTCCAGAGCGAGTGAGCTCCTGCGAAGTAATGGCGGATGGCCATTTCATAGTTTTGGCCCTCGAGAGCCACAAAGACCTTGTCACCTTAAAGTTAGTGACCGGCAACAATTCTGGCGCTGCCGAAATAGCCACAAACGCCGACGGAGACAATATCAACAGCGATCCGGAGACTTTCTACGGCGATCCTGAAAACGATGGCAAGATATTCAACCTCAGAGACAAGGATTTGGGTAACGGATGCTGATTGAACAATCGGTAGATTGCAGTTTGTTATTTTATATATGAATACCAGTAAGACTGGTTATTGAAACTTGTGCCATTTGAGATACAAAATGTATTAATTGACAGGCGGTTGGAATGATTCTGCCGGTTCAGTTTACAAGGAAATAGAAAAGAAATCAATTAAATATTGTCACCATTTAACATGACATTTGGTTTCTCGGTTATATATTTGAAGATATGACGTATACCATACTTTGCTGACTGCGAATTAAATAACGGCTGAAATTAATTGAGACAGTGTTTCTTATCCATGATTCTTATTTCATTGAATAGTATATATCAAAATACTAAAGTCGCTTAAATGTAGTTAACCAAATGATTACAAACATTTACAATTCCGTAATTATATCACTGCTCCAAAACAATATTGCAAAAGTATTTTACTGCCTCAATCATTCTCCATTCACATTGCGGATTCAAAATGCACACTAGATGTAGAATAATTTTTTTAATATGTTATTCAGTTATGCTGTGAATTAAAAACAATGTTGAATATAAAAATGGCTGTAAAACAAAACCTCAAGCAATTGGTAAAACAGATTATTTAAAATACTTATGTATGTTTTCAAAACCACAGAGTTACAAGCGAATATTATTACAAAGAGATGAATAATTTTTTTTTCAAGGAATTGTAAAAACGCTTCAATGATAAATTTATTTGATTAATCTATTTTACAATAAAACTATTTTCGAATATAGCTATGTGAATAAAAAATTACATCGTCATAAATTACGTAATCTACTCACATATTACTTTGTAAGAATTACCAATAAGGCATGATGAAAATACAGGATAAAGTAATAATATCATAGAAAGGTAAGATATCATTGAAAAAAAAATTAAGGAGGGTTCGTTGACTTCCAAATTATTCTGTGTATACATATTACTCTACTTTCTGAATATTTATTCCTCTTGTACAAAGTAAGTTAAACTTTATATGTTATAAGTAATTTTGCGGTTCCTTAAGAGTATGGAAACAGCACTCACTCATTGAAGAAGAAATGGCGACAAAAGTTTTGAATGTAACGCTGCAATATGTTATCGATGCTGTTTTTGGTTTATTGTTGCTTTTCATATTCCACAAGCTCAATATCGTCAATCGACACGCACATGAAACGTTCTGATTCTCAATGAAATTAAATAATAACAATGACTTTGTATAAAGCAGGACTTTATTGTTGAAGTAATGTATTAATTAATTGTTTATCTTATTTTATAGAGCTTGTTGCGTATTGTCTTCAAGTGAAAGTTCAAAATATTAACCTTTAGTTATGTTAATATATAATACATAACATATATTATATAAATGTCTGCATGGGCATGGCCACGTATCTCTATGTTCTGTTTAGGCATTTTAAGGCAAGAACTGCACAATGTTTTGCTAATGAATGAATAATATTTAGACTCTATTTTATATTGGTTTTAAGCGGTTGATATATCTTGACTTCTTGACATTGATTCTGTATTGCCAATTATTGTAAATTATACAATGAATTTTCAGAATTGAATTGATAATAAAAAAGATGCATACTTAAGGACCGGTTTGGGGATGTTAAATTGGTAATTAAACTCTTGTGTCTAGGATACTCTTATTAAAATTTAACCCGTGCAGACCTCTAAATACATAACATATAATAAAACCCCAATAAGCTATGAATGAAATCACAAATTTATTGGAAGTTGCCAAAGAGTAATTTTGTTTATATTTCAATGAACTCTATAAATCTTTTTGAAAATACTTTTCTTCAATTATTCTGAATGAAAATGTGCAGTGATGAAATCAAAACAGTCTGTTGTCATCAAACTTGTCCAATCATACAGCAATGAGCTAAAAAAATCTTAAAGCAATTTTACGAGTTCCTGTGGTTGATATACATTCAAAATAAAGACTTTATATCTATACCAAATGTGGGGAACTTTCTAATACAGAATGGCCAGATACAAGAAATTTCAAATAGATATATTTAAAAATGTATTTAGATTATTTTGTTAATAAATGAATACAAAGAAATTAAAAAAAAGGAAGCTGTCAAAAACCAGCCCTGGATGTAGAGGGTCGTAGGTTTTCCACCTCAATTTTTGTAAAAATATTGTTGCCATTAATTTTACATATTATGCACCCTTCCAGTTTCTTTGATTTATTTTTATAACTACGGACGTTTCATACTAAGTCTAAAATCACTCTCCCGCATGTATCTAAATACTGTTTAACAGAAAATTCTGTTAGTGGAAGGTGGAACACTATAAAGACAAACCGTTACAAATACTGTATGTGTCTTTTCTAAAAAGTTTACATCTGTTTCAAGCAGTTTTATTTTATCAATTGATTGGCGATTTATTGTTAGTCGTCTTTTAAAAACACAGCAAGCTGTTTTGGGGTCCGACCGCCTATGTATGAAAGCATTTATTTTGAATAAATAATCTCTATTTTTATGTTCATTTACAAATAAAAATAAAAAATATACTACGACCAAGATCTTCTGTAGAACACTGTCGTGTCTTGTACATGTCATAGATACTCATTTAGATGATGTTTACAGGACCAATCCCTTATGAATTTAATATCTTTGTCTATCTGTAAAGCTACTAAAGATTAACCTGTGTATTCTATTATGATAGATGTACCAATAACTATTAATTCAGTAGTGATTTATTGTTATGGCCAGTATCATACTATCAAGTATATTTTAGACTAAAAAGTATTCCTTGCCAGCACTTAAAAATGTAATTCCCAAATGATGCAATTTAATCAATATCTGGAATAGGCAACCATGTAAAAAAATGCCATAAATTGGTAACATTGTATTTATATGGATTGACTTTGAAAATGTGTTATTATCAGCAAATACTGAGAGAGAAACTGAATATGTAAAAGAAGTGGAACTTAGATTAAAGGCTGATCATCTATTTTGTTTTTTGTTGTATCCCATTCATTGTTTTAATAAGCATTATTCAACTGATGATCCATGTGCTGGTGTCCACCGAAATTTTCTACTAGTCTGATGTATATTTTGAAAAACAATTACATAGTATATTTACCTTGTTGTTTTCTTTCATATCATTTATACAAAAAACACAGATACGTCGAGACCCTGAATGGATTTTTAAGCAGTTTAGGCTCTAGGCCAGGGGTTCCCAACCTCGTACCCGCGGGCGCCATGGCGCCCACTGACCAATTTTGATGCGCCCGCCAACTAATTTGGGCAAATCGTTAAATCCCCGGGTTTTTGGATTTTAAAATTCCTGGAAGAGCTAAAAAAAAGTGTCACTGATAATTTGGGCAAATCGGTAAATTTCTGGGTTTTCGTATTTCAAAATTCCTGGAAGAGCTAAAAAAAAAAGTGTCACGCTGATAATTTGGGCAAATAGTTAAATTCCTGGGTTTCCTAACCTTGAAAAAATGTGGTGCCCACCGCCCTACTTAATATTTTAGAATGCGCTCTAGGGTCCAAAAAGGTTGGTAACCCCTGCTCTAGGCAATGGAGTTAAGCAAGAAGCTTACAGGATTCGTCTTCTCAACCCGAGTTTTATAAAGATGCATTGCTACAATGAGATATATTAATATTGTAAAATGGGGTGTAGTAAGATGTTGCATTGTTGTAACTTGTACTGTTTTCGTCTCAAGGAAATTTAAAATTCTAAGCAAGAATATAAATAATGTAGATTCTCCCTGTTGTTTTTATTATAACTGAATTAAAAATATATATGGTAAAACCTTGATTCATCACTTTTAGGGCCACTCAAAGAAATAATGAATGCGATAATAACAATCAATGCGGGAAAAATATGGATAGTTAAGATCAGGGTTCCACTGTCATCAGTTTTAATTTGACTCACGACCACACAAATAAATTGTATATCTGATATTTAATACGCTCGTCATTTAAAAAAGAGCAATTTATTAATAAAACTAAATAACTATAGTTATACTTATTTATCTACTTTTGAATATCTATTATAAACTAGATTTCTTAATGTATGTAAAAGAAGATATCCACTCATGATTAATTGTGTTCAAGTTTTACGTATAGTTGATTTCAATTTTCAACAATTAATTATTGTAAAATATTTCAAAATAAGGTAATGTGAAAACAGTTTTCCGGACATGAATGATATTTCATGAATTTCTTTATGTAATTGCAATTTGCTAAAAAGCTTTCACATTATATTGGCATCAACCTACAAATGGATATATAACGTTGAAATTTAAAAAATACATATCGTTGGCTTGTAGAGTGTAAAGCTGTAATCTTCACAAACTACAAGTTAACTGAGTGTTATTGAAAAAAAAGTATAAGAATATATTCTTAAAAAATCATTTTTATCAGAAATATTAGAATTTTACTTTTGTCAAGATTAAGAATGCAAAATGGTATCTCAGAAAAACATACTTGAAGGTTGCACTGAAGTAAATCTTTCAATATTTTACAAATTACAAGCTTTGCACTTTGCACACTACACTGATATGGTTTTTGCCACATAAATTGATGTGATTGTTATAAACTCATCTGCCATCATGCCAGATCTATTGTTCAAGCTATGTAATATATCTTTGACAATAAATTAATTGTATATTCGTAGCAATTTTATTTGATTATAAATTAACAAGAAATATTGATTGTCAACTAGAAATTATAAATACCAAATGTATTGATATCAGATAATAATATTATATGTCTTTATATTTTCTTTTTTCGTCCAAAGATTCAATTTTTTTAGCTGTAGCACAATAGATGTTGAAAAAGATTCCAGTTCATTCAGGAAGTGTGAGATTTAATTACAAGCAATGAAGGTTGTGTCATTTTGAGCAGTAACACACAATTTTAATAGAGACACAGTTAATAGTGATGAAGATTACCTTTGAATGATTGTTTCATTTAGAATATGACTTTTAACCGGTAAATCGAATATCTGCTGTTTCAAAAATATATTTGCCACAATATAAGATTCATTTATAAGCAAAACTGCATTTTACAGTACAACAATTTAATAAATACTGTAACTTATTTGCATTTCAAATTATTTAGTATTTATAAGACAAATAACAATTTGACGTTAATACTGTATATATTATATTCGTATTTGTCTATTATTGTATTTATTAACTTTTTTTGTACAAAGTTACGTCTCCTTTTCGGGTTTAACTTATTTTCTTCTTGAACTGATTTTCTTACCTAGTTAGAAGTTATCAACAAAATAATAATCATAAGGTTGTATTACTATCAAAATTTAGCTGTAAGTTTTGAATGCGTGTATTAATATTATTAAAAAACCAACAAATGCCACCAAAGTAAAAACTGCCAGATCGGTTTTCTCAGAAAAGTACAATATAAAGAAACATTGCATTTCATAAAAATTGTTTTTCATACTGTTTGATGAAAATTAATAACAATTATATTTCTGTTTCTCGATGCGCACATAAAAAGTTTTTTTTTGTTGCTTTCTAATGTCCCCTTTTTGCCTACTATATGAAAAATGTTATCGATATTTTCACAGCTGCGAGAAAAAAATATTTGATGTCAGTTGTGTTGTATATTTTTCGAATCAAGGGATGCATTATATGATTTTCTCAGGTGAATCTCAACGATTCATGAGGCTGACACAATACAATGAGTTTGTTTTGTTTTTCTTCTTTCATGTGGGTGACAAGACAGAATGTTTCGACATTATTTATTTATATTTTTTCTAGCAATTGAAATTTCTAGAGCTCGATACTTTAAATCAAATATTACATTGCGTATTAGAATTCTGCTATTTATTCAATGTTTTCTCCCAGCTTTTTCAAATCACTTTTTTTGGTCTAAGGCTAGCATTGAACGAAAATGTTGCTATGGTTGAATTTGACTTTTATCATTGGGGAATATCTCAAATAAAAGTCTTGAATAATTTTCCCAATAAATTATATTTTTTTTTGTCTTGGCCATTCATGGTTCTTCTATTAATTTTAGCATTGCATACGTGTTCTTTTATCATTGAATGATTAATTTTTATTGTGTAACCAACCGATGATTGTGTATTTTTGAGGCTGATTTATTTGTATTTATGATTCGAATTTAAGAGATCTATTTTTAAGTCAGGTGCGCTGCGAGCAGCCTATTTTTAAGTTGTTTAGCCACATTTTATCACGTTGCTGGTCAATAATGGTAAATAGTTGTTCTCGAATGAGTGTGTTAACAAACGTACTATCTTTTAAGACGTAGTTTTAAGAAAAATCTAGTTTGTAATACCCACCAATCAATACTACTGAATGTCAAAAGTCAAGCTAAGAAATGGCAGTGAATTAAATACACAATTTAATTATTTTATTGGTGTTGTTTATGTTTATGATTATTATATTCTCTAATAATTACTTGCATGACTTTGAAAGAAATGAATTATTACAGAGTTAATACAAATGTCATTATTTGAATAGATAATAATGAAGTTAACCATTTGAACTCATGTATATAACATACTAATTTTATCATGAGCTGTTGAAAGATGCAGTAATAAGGGAGAGTAAGAGAACTATTTGAACAAGTTAATACTCAGTGGATACACAATATTAGATACAATGAAAACAACTGTGTAATGATTTTTTTAATGATTTTTATCCAAATGACAGGAGCAGTTTGTTTAATTGTCGCATATTTTCACTGAATCGGTTAATGAAAATCATTGTTTTCATTATATCTAACAAACATTTTATTATTGAAAATGAAAATATGAGACTGGAAACTTTTAAATCCATGTGATGCTAAAAATAATATTTGATTTATTGATATAATAGTCTCAATTTTATGGATGCAAATTATCCATGCATAAATAAGGTAACTTTAATAAAAATTGCTGAGGAGCAGCCTTGTTAACAAAAATAAGGTATTGAGTAATTTCTGGATTTTTTTCGATCTTTTAGATAAATTTCATATAATTTATTGCATTCTAATGCCACTAATTTAGAAGGATCTTTTCAAGAGTTTTCAAAATCTCGATAAAAAATAATAATAAGCAGTAGTTTTACAGTGAATCAAATAATGTGAGATTGTTTCTAATGCTAGTCGAAAGGAAGAGGAATATGATGAAGAGACAATCGCTTCTATGTGTCTCAACATAGCAATGAAAAATTGTTGATACGTTATTGGGAAATAAAATTATTCTTTCCACCGGTAGTTTACCATTCCACTGTCATAAACCTCTAATTGAAAGTTAACCACATTTCACCTTGAAGCCATCTATGCATGAAATAAAACATACCATTAATTTAGTTATGTATAAACTTGATGAAATTTTATTTTGACATCTTTGGGTAGCTATTTTTAAAGAAGTGGACTGTCAGACATTAATGTTGATTGGTGATAGATTTTAAGTTGTATGTGGAATACTGATTCTCCCTGTGATTGTGGATTTATGAATAATGTCTATTTATCAACATGGCACAAATAAAATTAATGTAAATATTAATTAAGTGGATGTCCTATCATTTAATGAACTTATCTCTAATATTTGACCACTATCATGTCTGTCTATTTTAAGGGTTGTCATTTATTTTGTAAAATAACAAATTGTAATGGCATACAAAACAGTAAACACCAAAAACTCTTTCAATATGTGAATAATGCAACTGCCAATCAATTAATTGCAACGATAATCATGCGACTTTAGCGGAAACATGAAAAGTTTTTGTCACTGGTTTTCCTATTGAAAGACAATATATTTCTATTTCTATGCCAGTTTTATAATAATAAATGACTTTTCCTTGATATTATTATAAAGGTTTGCAATACATATTCGGTGATACACTATGAATGTCTTTTTTGTTTTACGTACGAGAACTTCTAATTAATTTTTTAAGCATTTCTGTACGAATCATTTCTAAGATGTTTCTAAATTTCTAAAAAAAAGACTATCCCTACTTTTTTGATTTGATGTAAAAGTTTTAATAAATTATTCTTAAATTAAGTATGTAATATATGAAAATTAATTTCAATCATGAATCGTGAGGAAATTTTACCAAAATTCCATTTGTCAAATTTGATAATATATAAAGAATCTGTTTTAGTATTTATTTATATAATATTTTCGGTTTTTTTCTTCAATGTAAATTTATATTCAGTTTTAAAAAAATTAATAAAAAAAAAACATTCGCTTTTTCGTGCTCTAACAGCAATACTGTTAAAGACGTAGGAATATAGTTATTTCATTTAATATTTTAGAGTAATTATTATTAGATATTTGACATCTTAATCAAAGTGAAAATATGTGTATTCTCTTCTTGAATTCTTGGTGAAATTAAATTATCTTATGTGTTGTCTGTGTTAAAGATAATGGTCTTTATTGCTACGCAGCCAGGACTTGAAATATTACATGTGATGGGCGTCACATTGAGTTGGATTTATTTGTTTTGAATAAATTGAAATGTGTCAATACATCAGACTTTTATTTACCACAGAATAATCGACAGATCCTATATTAACTATGTCATCTGTAAAATAGATTCACTGTTGTTGATGTTGTGAATTTAGAACGATTCTTCTTCTTTGATCATCTTCTAATCATTATCTCCTAATGTGTAGCATATGGCCACCATGTGTCGCCTTCATGATTGTCTGTCTTCCCCCAATAACTTTTCTTCCTCTCATGAAATGTCAGGGCCAGCTCGTAGCGTGTGCAAAGAGTGCAGGGCACACAGGCGCAGAAATCCTCGAGCCGGCCCTGATGTCAGTATACCCTAGTTCTATCAAGTAAATTCTATAGATAGTAACAAACACCGAAATCCCACGGGATGCATAAAGATGCAAACAGAATTAACAGCAGCCATTTCATAATCTCCGAGCACTCCATAAAATCACACCATCTCACCCCCATTATCCTACATAAGCATCTGTTTTCAAAGCTCATCACATTGTTTTTATGAGTTTTCATCAGGTGCCATTATCTTTTACCATAGAGCAGCACTAGTAGAATAAAAAGTGTTGAACAAATAATGGTAATTGACTTAAACATATTCATAAAAAAGTATTGCAGTTTGTTTCACTGTCCATATTAAAATAAAATAAGTAATTTACTTCGTAATAAAAGCTCTTATTAACAAGGCACTTCTCATCATCACAGGAGCACTCTGGTTCAGGTTCCACGTTACACAAAGGCACGATCTTAAACCCGATTCTTGATCACGCCATGAAGCTGTTGAAGAAGTTTTACAGCGACATGGCGAATCACTCCAATCAATCTATTAAAATTTTATTTAACAACTACGCTGATTACCTTTATATCATTATTTTATTTGTTTGTCATGACGTGGCTCATGCAGTGGCGTTACAAGGGGGGTGCGGTAGGTGCGGACCGCCCCGGGCGGCACATTTTTGGGGGCGGCATTTTCAAAAATATATACAATATTTTTCGAGAAATTATAATTATAGATAAAAAAATTAAGCCACCTGTATTAAAAACTCCTAGTCCTGTCGTGGGGAACCTGCGGCCTTTTTACCTGATCGGTCAAATCTGTATATTTGTAAATTCTCGAGATTTTGGATTCGAAAATGTTTGGAAGAGATTTTTTTGGTAAATCCGTAAATTCAAGACAAGAAAAGGTTCCCCTATAGATATGGGTTCCCCACCCCTGTTCTAGTCCATAGATAAAAAAATAGTAAAAAGGATTTTAAAACAAAATTAGAGAACATTTTAGGGGCTGCAAATTCAAGGACCACCCTGGGTGGCAGGACTCCTTCCTTAATAACAGGGTTCATGTACTTTATTTAAAAACATTCTTTTTCATTATTTGAATGTAAAAAATCTCCTTTGTTTTTTTTCTCAAATATCTGTTTTCTTTTAATAATTAGAAAAATAAAGAGCTACAATTTTCAAATTCGTTGTTGTTTAATTTTTAAGGTGTTAGTAGGTATTACAATATATATTTCTATAAATTTTAGTTTTTCATCATTTATGAACGAAAATTCTTTTTATGATATTGTGGTAATAGTTAATGCAAGATATAATAATTGGAACATTATAAGAAATCCTTATTATTTATTATTTTATACAAAAATATATCTGGATATTTAAAATTGATGTTGAATATACATAATATCGATACGGTGTCTATGGCTCGTATTGATCAAAAGAAACGAAAGAATAGACAAGATTCTCGTTTACAATTTTACGAACACCCGTGACAGCCATCTTCTTTAGTTATCAAAAATTAGCAAGGTGAGTGAATTTGTTTCAAATGTTTGTTTGTTTTTGTAAATTGTAATGCGAATTCTTCGATTTTCCATCACCGTGCTTGTTACCCCTTTACTATGTTCTTATTTTTTACAAATTTACCGATTGTCAAAATTTTGACGTACCACCCTCAGTTAGATAACATACTTTACAGGTTATTTTTTTAAAAAGTTTTCTCTATTGATTTTTGTCAATTAAACTAGGTAAGTGGTCTGATAGTTTATACTGATATATTTAGAATCGTTTTAATTACTTATCAAAGCTTACATACATAATGGACAATTTTAAATGGTTAAGAGTTACGTAATATTTGTACTGGAGTATGGCAATTTTCGGAATTATATATATATATCGAAATAGTCGTATTTTTATAACTGGTTACATATTGACAAACTTACGTAAAAGATAACCGCTTTGAATGTATTTTTCACAATTTTATCTATAGATGGTAGGTATTTATTTTTGAAATATCTGTTTTGTGGCATAATAGGAATTGAAAATAAAGTTTTATACAAAGCATATTTTTCCCCATAAAAGATTTTTAAAATTTGGTACCGGTGTATAGATTTTGTTTTGTACTTTATCGATCGTTATGTTCAATTGCCAGACGGCTCCGTAAAATCAAAATTGTCGTTAAACATGCATGGACCAGTAATAAGTAATATAATTTAAAAAATAACACTAACAAATTGCGAATGCGGATAAAATTCATAAGAATCTAACTAAATGTTGGTATTGTTTGGGTTTGGCGGTACTCAGGAAGCCATGAATTTCTTCGAATAATAAAACCTAATATAAATATATTTTTTTGTAAATATACTGAAAGTATGTCTAAAGACTTATTAAAAACACAGTGTATATTTCGTGCCGCCATGATCATAGAAAATTCGCAAACTTAATTATATACATCAGTCTTATTTTAAATAATATAACAAAATTTCAAAAAAATATGACTACCAAAGGGGGATTCCAACGTATCTCAAAATACTATATTGTCCACTCGCAGTGATGCTTTTCCCAACTCTGGATAGCAGCGTGTTTTGGTTGCCCGACAAAGCTTTTTTTTGAAAACAATGTAATATTTATAATTTGTCACTTCTCACTACATATTTCACTATCATTCTAAGAGACGTCTTTGTGTGAATATTTCTTTTTTTTAAATAATCAATCTTGGCCTAATATAATGACTGTAAAGTTAAGCGTTCATTTTGTATGTCCATGGCACGGAATCCACGGAGTGTGTTAAATGTCCTACTACTGAACTGTTGATAAAATATTTAAATCTCAGGCACAGATGAATGATACTCGATCTTTGGTGACAAACAGGTTATTTGGAGCTGAGTAATGAAATGGACGTTTGATGTTCCCTACCTATGTTGAGCATTTTAACAAAAACTGTTATGCAAGCATTGACTGTCGGTCGGTCTTTCAACCTTTGTTTTTCCTGAGAATAAAAATTTAATGATAGGATTCAAGGAGAAACTAGTAGTAATTAGTTTTCACATTCGGATTAGGTGAATAAAGAAGTATGAAGTTATCACAGATAGCTTTGGGATCAACATTCATAAATCAATCAAGACTGTTAACATTTTCAAAATGCTTTCAAATTGATGATCACCATAAGGCTCACCAGTGATCGGCAAGGAAGACCTAGCATTAAGTGGTTATTTGTTATGTAGAGGTGACCGGCAAAGCCCTTTTGTATGTTGCTCCTACTTGGCTTGCGAATATTTTTTCAGTCACTAAAGAGGCTTGCAAGTGTGATACGAAATTATAAGTGTGTAAAAAATGTATCTAAATTAAGGAATAAAAAATCAATATTCTCACATAATATCGCTTCGCCGGAAGAACAATGATGCAATTCACGAATGTATAGTTCTGCTGGAGAAGCGATGTGTGCATATTATGCTATAAGAAAACTATTTTTAAAAAAAACTTTTTGGCGATCATCATGTTAAGCTTCGAGTTCCTATGGGGTGCATTCACATTGCAAAATTCTTATTATTTCAGCCATTCGCTTATCGCAAAAATATCCACTTGATATTTTTTGTAATCTTCAATGATACCTGAATAAATAAAATGCAAATATTACGCAAATTTGTCAGGGGTCTTTTCAGAAATTCGATTATTGTT
Source organism: Himalopsyche anomala (assembly GCA_031772345.1). Classification (NCBI taxonomy): domain Eukaryota; kingdom Metazoa; phylum Arthropoda; class Insecta; order Trichoptera; family Rhyacophilidae; genus Himalopsyche; species Himalopsyche anomala. The sequence goes on from CM062829.1 coordinate 5,554,915, forward strand.
TGCAAGCTGCATAAAATTACGCCGGAGGCTGTTTTTTGCTTGGGTCCGCATTAAACAGTTTAAACCATTTTCATTGCATGCCAGACTTTCTGTTGAAAGAATAATGGGTCTGAGCCAAGTCGAATAGCCGGTTATAGAGTTGAATTTATATATAAATACAGTCTACATAACGAAACTACACACTTCCACATTTATGCTAAAGAGTTATCAACAGATGCTGTACATGGATGCTTGTGAAAACAAGAGTATAAAAATCTTCAAGGTCAATCAAGTATTTTTTTTATTGAGCAGCAAAGAGCTTAAAACATTTTCAGTAAAGTTTTTGACATCTTCAAATCATTTAGATATCAGGAACAGTGGCGGCCGGTCAATGTGGCATTGGATCAATGCACCTTTGTATATGCAGGGCCGGTTATATTTCATGAAATAATATTCAAACATAACATTTGTACCATTCAATCATTTTAAATTCTTCATGTATTTATTGTCAATAATAAATATTAAAAATTGTCATAAAATAAATATATAGACAATAAATACATGAAGAATTTAAAATGAGTGAATAGTATAAATGTTATGATACAAGGGGTGCATTGATCCAATGCCACATTGACCGGCCGCCACTGGTCAGGAATGTTAGGTGATTAGCGTTGCACTCCATTCTGATGATTTCGTTCATTAATATAATGACGAATTGTTGGAAAGAGAATGTTGTTTTATTATTTATCATTTTCAAGAATCTAGTGAGTAATTTCTTATGACATGATATTTTCGCTGTTGCAGCATGATGGCTGGACGTTTATTCTCGAAGGCGCTGCTGAACACAGTGCGATCGCCAGCCAACGCCAGAGTCGCCGCATATTCCAAGGATACCATCGGTAACCGCGAGGTAGTCGGCTTCGGATTCAATGGAGAGGCCAACTATATTGACAGGGCCGATTTTCCAATGTCCGCCGTCAGGTTCAGGGAAGAAACCTCCGACATTAAGGTTTGTTGATCTATATTTTTTTTATTACTGTCAGTGAAAAGTTTCATCACGATATTTTATTTAATTTGTCGTCACCTCAGTTCTATCTCCGTGAGTTCACTTGTTTTAAAAAAGGTGCAATTGATATTTGAGAGAGGGTTAAAATTATTTAGCTATTGCAGTTGAATCATCTGCCTATTCTATATTCGAGAATCAATATGCTGTAACAGAATACACAATTTATTTGAACGAAATTGAAAAAAATATGTGAAATTAGTACAAACAAGTGTTCTATTTATTTTTTGTATAATGACTTTCCATCAAGAATCATAAAAATTAAAACTCATTTTATTTCAATGACCACAAATAAGCTGTCTCACGCAGTAAATAAGACAAACAATATTGTTCAGTTGCGTTGCAGACTTGTACTCCGAGCTTAGTTGCATGCACCTTAGTGTGCAGAAAAAATAGAGTTTCTGCCACAAACAATGTATGTATTGAAATTGATATATGCTTGAGAAAATTTACACCATGCTAACTATTAATTATTTACCAGATTCTATTCAATCATAATCAACTACAAATATTGCTAATCATATTTTTATTCGTTCAGGCTCTCCGCGTAAAGGAACAGGGTGACTGGAAGAAGCTCTCCAAAGAAGAGAAGAAAGCCTTGTACCGGTCATCTTTCTGCCAGACCTTTTCTGAATTTCAAGCCAATTCTGGCGAGTGGAAAGCCGTCGTCGGCTACGCTCTGATGCTGGCGTCTCTCTCCCTTTGGTTGTACATGGGATTGAAGGTTTTCGGTAAGTTTATGTTTATATTATGTTCATCTTGCAAATATTAATCACAACAGGAAGGAAATGTATTTCAACGTAGGTGTAGTCGTTTTGACTAGTCTTGCCTCGCCACTAATTCATAGAAACAATTAGGCTCAATGAATCTAAAACCCTACTTTTTAAGAACTAATTTTCACAAACATGCACAACATTTATCGCTACTTGTTCTAAATATTTACAGCTCATCACTTTTGATGCTACAGCACAAATACAACTCCATTGAATTATAATTTCATCTCGATTTTTTAATAGTGATAATAATTGTGATAATCTTGCTTGCCATATGGTGTCAATTGTATATCTGTGCTTATCATACCTGAGTTGCAATCTGCATTGATTACAATTATTGATGAATAATAATTATTGAGTACACTTATATTGGAAAATATATTTTGATTATCTAATTCTATAATATATATCTTTCCTTTACTATAAATTTATAATCTATTTGTTTTTCCTTGTCTTATGTATGTGAATATTTTTTCTCATTTGCAAGTGGTTTTTTTATCGATCAATTTTCAAGTTTAAATTGCTTATTGAGAAATGATCTTTTGGATTGCATATGGATATTTTAATTTGAACACATATCGTCACCGCCTTTTATTTTGTACGTGATGTGGTAAATTCCAAAGGAAAATGGTTTTGAAAATTTTAATAGTTATTTACAATTTTAGCAATTTAGTACAATTAGTACAAAAAAATGGTTTATTTTTTTTTAACCTAAAAGAAACACTAATGACTCCAGCTTCTTAAATACATTTGTGATGTTCAACATTTTAATAATTCTGCTGAAAAGTTACCATTTTCCAAAGTTACCTCTGACGTTTATATTCTGTGGGTCGTAATGCTCAATTTATATAATTTTATAGAAATTTTCATTGTAGTTCATTTTCTTAAGACTGTTATTTTGAATATGTGTAAAAAAAAATGTGGAAAAAAAGAATTAAATGTACATATAATATAAATTGCATCTCTCCTTGAGGGGTTGAGTAAAGTTGTATCAAATATTTTTTGATTATTACAATATTTTCATTTCAATTCTTCTTGTTTTTCAGTTTACAAACCTCTCCCAGAGTCTCTCAACGAAGAAAACCAGAAAGCACAACTCAAGAGAATGCTGGACCTCCGTGTCAACCCCATCGACGGTCTCTCATCCAAATGGGACTACGAAAACAACCGCTGGAAGTAAATATCTTACGGCTTCATCATCGTACGCTGTTGTAGTTAATATTGGGAATATCTGTGACACATGGATGTCTAATTCATTATCAGCTGCTAGGAAATCAAATAAATTATTTGTCTCCGCTCCTAACTTACCCGAGCGGGGATACACCTACCACTTACCGGGTATTTTGTTCATTATTTATGTTCTTAGAAGTTTTTCTTCTTCATTGGAGTTTGATGATTTTGCGGCTTGAATGCGTTGCGCAAACATGTTGATTGTATATTATTATTATAAATAAATAAATAAATATTTAAAATACTTTCTGTGACTTGTTTTATTTGAAACTGGTTAAATTCTCAAATTATATCGCTTATGATAAAAATCTTCACTGTTGTTGCATAAATTCTGTATTTTTTTGTATTGTATCATTAAAATAAATTGTTTATCATTACCCAAACATAGTTTTAATGCAATATAAAAGATATATTGCATCTACAAAAGTAACAAAGGCAATTAATCATATTGATTCGTAAGTAAGTGGTTAAAATTATTTTTTTAATGCGAGATTTTGCTAGTAAACATAGTTTATTTTTATTATTCATGTGAACCAATAAAGAAAGTGCGGAATGTGTTATATGAAGTTTTTTAGCACAGTTTCGGCAAGTCAGTAGATTAGGGTCCAAGAGTTAAGCATAGCTATGAGATTCAGTTTTGGATGATCATCTGTAGGGTTGGTTATCCATGAAATTCACAGTCAATGTGAAACTTGTTTGTGCTCTTCGATTGGTTTCTACAGGTGTTGCAATCGGCATCAAATTTTACACACAAATTAATCGGAAGCCCAGGTGAGTAACATAGCATTCCATAGTGACTAAGCTTAATCTATTTTTCTTGGTTTTGAATGATATTTATTCCATAGCTGTGGAGTTGACAAGAAATAAAACGACTCCGACCATAGCTTAAAACACAACTTCAATTATTGTTTTGGGCTTAGTAACATGCAATGGCGCCATTTTTGACCATAGCGATTTGAATACACATTTTTTTCAAAAATACTCGAAGTTATTGGTTTCTTTCGAGTCCGATTCCAGTTAAAACAGTCCGACTAGACAGTCCTGATTTATTCACACTATCTCGAAGAGAACCACTCTTTATTCGGTCAATCATTTTCCGTTGAGAGTTGGGATAAAAGAATAGAGCTAGAACAAGACTAATAGCTGGGTAATAGCTTTTGCTTTGTCCTGCATTATTTTAAGATCTGATGAGTGAGAGACAGCTTAACTTCAAGAATTTAGCTATGTATATCCACGCCTTTTGATGCTTATCCATAAATTGATTAAAAAAATAATTGTGAAATTATTCATCGTACTGTAACATTAGTATCTGTTTTCAAAACTCAGTTTATGTTTACATTGAACATTAGTGGGGTACCATGACTCGTATAAGTTAACCAGCACTATCGAAATATATGCAATTAATTAAATGAAACCTGGGCTTAATCTAGCCCGATTCATAAAACACCTTGACACCACATGCATCATGCAAAACTACAAGTTATTGCTGATTTAAATAATTTATTTCATGATTTAAGATGTTTGTTTTGGATTGACTAATCGTGATACCATGCAACTGTATTGTTCATCACAGCCAAAATATGTAAATTTAAACCAACTTTCTATGACCATTTTCTTGCCCGGCGTCATGGGAAAAATACATACACCGAACATAAATATCTACAAAACAATTATTTACTTCAGCATAATTAATTACCATATAAATTATACTCGATCTTCATAGACAAAATAAAGTAATGCCGACCTGGTCATTTAATATTTCAAAATTTTCCTTGAGAATTCGTAGACATCATAAATTTAATAATAGACAACTGTAATGGAGATATAGCAAAATATTGAATAAAGTGGTGCTCAATCATGTAAGGATATTTATTGCATTCTACCAGTGCTGCTTAACGGTGGAAAATCATGGCACCTGACGAAGATTCAGAAAAAACTGGATTCATACTGAGCTTTGAGAGTAGATGCTTGCGTCAGATGTGGGTGTGGTGGTTTTATTTCGTGAAGAACTCGGAGATAAGGGAATGTACAAGACAGCTACCAACCACGTCAGTGGTCATATTGAGACATTGGAACTGGCCTGGTCACGTGCTACGGGATAAGCCTTTATTCTGCCTGCCTATTCTTTCGTCTGGTGAGAGACTGCCTTCCTTGACAACTGTCAGGTACTATCCTTTGGATTTACTTGGCGGAACTGAGGGATGCTGTCATGTCATGGGAGGAAGTAAAATAATTGGCGGGAGACAAGGAAACATGATGGTGTCGCTTGACTGCCAAATACTTTACATAAGGAGTGAATATAGTCAAAGAAGAGATGAAGATATTTTGTAGAAATGTCAAAATAAAACATCAAGGCTAGTTTTCAAAAATCTTTTATTCATTTGAAACTCATAAATCTAAAAATTGTTAATACATTTTTACAATCCTCTATTATTCATGAGAGTTTAAAAGTGAAACATGCAAAACAGTGTGTGATCTTTGGCAATGTCTTTTGAATATTTTACAAAATAAATGTGAATTGTTTGATGATTAGTATTTAATAGTGATGACCATTTTATTTATTATTTAGTTTTCTAAGTTATCTGTAAAGTTGTTATGGATTTAAATATTGATTGTTATACAAATTAAATTCTCTTTTCAATTAGAAAATCTGTTTCCACGTTCTCTAATTTGCTTTGTATTTATTGAAGGTATTAATTTATTCTCCTTTATATCAAGACAAGAACGCTGAGTCATAAAGATTTTTTTTACTCGGAAGTATATGAAATTTTATCCTAATTTTGATAAACTTTAAAAACTTGACAGAACGGTCATTTTGGTACTTAGCTAATGGAAAATTGACAATCTTTTTGCCAGAATTGTGAGAAAAATCGTTAAAATTTATACTGGAAACATTGGTCCTATTGGTCCTGTTCTACTTCTAAAACTATTTAAGTAAGTGTACTTTTACTTTTTATTTAAAACAACAGCATTCTTGGTTTTATCAAGCCTAAATAAACGCACAAGCTTTGTCCTTACTAAAATTCTCTAATTATTAATTGAGTTTACAGGCAATTTTCAAAGATGCACATTTTAGAATTTGAAGTCAATTATCCAATGATCAATAATTATACACTAACTTTGGAAACGGGTGATAAAGTGGCCTAGAACTTATTAAGGTCTAAAGACAATAATCATAATTATGGTATACAACAACCCAGATGAGAAGAAAGCTAATGCTTATCATTGACCAATCCAGTATGAAGATGCTGAGTATTTTTGTTTCGACAATAATGTATAAGTTTGAAAACTTAGTTAAAATTTTAATTGATAATTCAGATTTAACTCTGTAAATATGACACAAATTATTGAAGCAGCATAGATAATTTACCAAAGAAAATTTCTTCAATCAGAAGTAAACAATTGAGTCATTGGCTTTTCAATGAATTAAATTTTTAGAAATGTGTATCATCAAATTATTGCAGCCTGTACGTTTATGTGTTTGATTTAAATTCAAAGTATGTCACAATATACCATTGATGGATTGTTTCCAGAAAATAATTTACAAAAACTGTATTTTTTTTATTTAAATAGTGTAGTTTCAACACATAGATCGTATAAATATCATCACAGAAACATTTTGAGTATTCAATTCTTGTTCAGTATGCCATATTATAAGAGTTTATTTGAATAATTGAAGGATTAGACTAAAATCTATAAAAGCCAAAGACAATGAAATGATGTGATGTGCGTTGTTTACCTATCCTATAATATTTACAAATCTTATTTATTTTCCTTTAAATCTTATTTTTAATTTTCATTTATTACCGATTACAGCCATTGCAAGACTATGTAAATTATTCACTTTTTTAAAATAGCGACGGAATAGAATGTTCAATGTTCGATGTTTTTAAAATCAATGGTGATGGTTATTGTTTTATCACAAGAATTTTAAATCTATCCATGCTTTACGTTTGACTAAAATTTAAACTTTTGATACTTTGATTATATTTAACGACTTCAACCATCTGTATTTAGTTTTATCTTAAGAGCTTTTACATAGTCTTGCATTGGTACTTTAACCTGGAATCCTTCTAAAATGATTAATAAGCACTAATAATGGATAAAATTTCTTCATTTAGAAACAGTTTAATAAAATTTTAACAAATTTGATAATATTAACTATGAAAGACATTGGCCCTTTTTAACCAACACTGAAATATAATTTTATTCAATGTCACTCAACTAAACTAGTGCAACGGTAGGGGCAGGAATCATTATATTTTCTCATGCTCTAATAATTTGAAATTTATGTGTTCTTGATATTGTACATAACAATCCTCTTTTGGGTGGAAGAAACTGATTTTGATATTATCAATTTTTTTTGACACTGAAATTGTTATTGTATGTTAGATTAAATACAATGGGGCATAATATTCTTTACAACATGCTAATCTTTTTCTACATGAAAATTAGGTATATACCACTAATAACAATGCAGCTCTGTAGGTAATTTGATTACAAATGGACAAATGTCAAGTTATCATTTATAGAAATAAAAAAACCCGATACTTACGCGAAATACGAATATAATATATTAAACGAAACTTCTTAGAACAAACCATAGAGGAAATATTAAATCTTCGTAACAATATTTTGCAATTCACATTAGTTATCGGTTTTCTGAATATTCAATGTTATGTTTTTTATATTTTATTATCCACAATTAAGCTTTATAGAGAATTACATTTTTTTTGCAGGATTAACAAAATTTTCAGGGAGAAAAAGAAAAGCATGTTGTAAACCTTATGTTCCGTAGAAAATGACAGGCTAATAACTGTATTGTTTACGACTTTGTTAATAAGCAGCAATAATTTATGTACCAGTTTGATTTGATTGTCTATGATGAAAAACCTATGATCAATTAATAATCATTTAACATATACCTAATACAAATGATGTTGCACAAAGAAATAACATAAAAAATATTTATTACCAAATGTCATCATGCTCAACAATAGGCTTAGGTAGTGAAGAAAAAATATTGATAAATAAATGTAGCATATATATGACTGACATTTCTCATGTACTATATATCACTAACAAAGTTTCATTTCAAAGTAAAGAGGTGATATTACATTTCAATGTGAATACATAATATATTTCAAGCATTCCAGACAAATACAATGAATTACAAGAGTGTAACGGCAAGAAGAATTCTTCTTTGAATCGTAATAATAAAAACAAATGATGGGATACAACGAAATATTATGAATTGTCAAATTGCTTCTAATAATGCCCTTTTACTGACATAACAATTTTGGCTTTATTCGATAGGTGGCGTTAACCAACATTAGTTTAACTCTCTGTGCTGACTATTAACACCTTATTCAGAATAGAGCCTCTCATCTAATGATCTAATACAAGAACAATCTAATGGAAGCTAATGTAATAACAATTAAATTGTAATTTATAAATGCAAGAAAGCCATAATTGTATATGAAAAAAATACTTAGAATTTGAGAATTCTTCGTATATTTTCGTTAAAATCGAATACATAAAAAAATATGTTTTATCAATCACAAATATGTTTTAACTAATCCATTAAAAATATCCAAAATATTTCATATCCCTCTTTTCTTTCAACAAAGTTATTTTGAAAATATATTATCTTTTTAAGAATCATCTCGATTTAGTAATATAGTTATAGCTTTAGAGCGCCGACACTTTGTTAAATAGATTTTTACAAGAAAAATTGTACTTATTTAATCAGATTTAGAAGAATATTATTTAATGTTCATGAAAGTGATGGCTGATAAAAAAAAAACTTATTGGAAATATCTCATTGATGAAATGAAGTTTTTTCTTCAAAGAACAATTTTCAACTCTAACACCCTAGAGTGCAAATATTGTACATGTCAAAATAATAGTGTAAATACCAACTCTTGATGTCATTGCTACTCAACAACTTCCGCCAAAAAATATGTCAAACAATCGAATAACGACAAAAATGCTACACATTTTCCCAAATTCACTGAAATGTTATTTATATTTCTGATGAGAAAACATTATTAAAACTGTTTAATTGTTATTTTAATCTTAAATATAAATAAAACAAATGTATTTCTAACGTATATATGACGTCTTATTTAAAATACAGTTATATGTACATCATGATGATTGTTTCAAAATTAATCACATTATAATAAGAACAATTTTATTTTTTAAGAAATCTGTATTATTTACAATAACTAAATCGAGACTAGTTTGTAAGTCATCGTTATCTAGTCAACTCTACAACAGTTTTAATGTTAATTAAAAGTAGATAATTATATTGTATCAATATTTCTGAAGATTATGTAATATGAACATGTATTTTATGTGAATATTATCCTGAATGCGTCAGGTCTCAAGAATATTCATTTAAAGCATTGGACAATATTATAACATTATTAAAATTCTCACTTATGATTTTAAATATCAATTCAAAATAATGATGATTCTATGATTTTGAATATTTGATAGAAAAGAACAAAAGTACCAAAAACAAAAACTTACTATGCAGACTCTATTTGGCACATTTAAGTGTGACTCTACCTACCTATTTTCAATCGATTTTCATATTTTTATTTGTCACTTTCAATGTCAACACTGTGTGATACCGGGATAGAATACTTTCCAAATGATTATACATATCCGTGCATGGCATGTATACATTTTCCACTCGGCATTGAACATGTTACAAATAGTTTGTACCATGGCTTACATTTATTGTTCACCTTAGAAATAATAGAATATACTGAAAATCAAACACTTTCTCAGCATTTCTATGTGAATATTTCAACTCTAGATTTTATATGAAATGGCGAATAGAATGAATGAATTATATATTTTGCGATATCAATAAATTCACACTATGCACGGATATATTTCTGCTATTTTGGTACTTTTATCCTTTAACGTAGTTGTATCTTTTTATAGATTAATGTATTATTAGGGAGAAGATTGTATTTTTTTTTCATTGGCCATGCTTTAAATGATATTGATTACTGCACTTATCATTTGAATATAACAAATTACAATACGGTTTTTTAGAATTTTGCTTTGATAAAATTTACTAACTGTACTTCCATTATTATAGTAAAAAAAATCTTCCAGGACAAAGGACCAAGACTTTATTATGTAAACTTTTTTGTTTTACGAAATATTTACATTAAGGACGCAGAGCGCCTTTTGATTTTAAGTGGAATGTGAGTACTATATTTATATTAAAATTGACATCATAGCAAATCCACTCAAGTGCGTTTTAATCATATGAAATGTTTACTAAACATTTTGATGTTTCACAACTATCAATTCTGAATGAAGTTGTACATTTTACATGCTCTATAATATACCATTTAAGTTATTTGTTTTAATATTTGTTTTTAAAAGCAATCAAATATTTAGTTACGTATAGGTTTGACAGATTTTTTCTTTGATGGAGCCATATTACAGAGCTGCACATTTAATTTTATTCATAAATATTTAATTATTCTTATTTAAACTGAAAATTATATACTTTAGTCATTAAAATTGTTTTAATGATTACCAATAGTTGTTGTTTGATCATATATATGTAGATACCGGTTTTATGTTTACGTTTGGGAAATCAAAATAGTAAATGAAAGTAAACAAGTGATACATAATAAATAATACTTCAATTGGATGTTATTTGAAGTAGAGAACTGTCCTATAATGACGACTTGATGCTATCACAGAGTGCGGTTAAAATATCAATTGATCAATTCCAGTTCATTGTGAAGCATCAAAACATGTTCTAACATTATTTTTCTTTTCGTTTACTAACCCTGACATTTTCTAAAATTGATCTGCAGAACTGCAATAGCTTATTATTGATTTCATCATACTAATTTTACTACTGATTAACTTTCAAGATTTCTTCTTTTAACTTGACTAACATACAGCCATCGATCATTAATAATAATTCATTTTTCATGACCGCTCTTCAAATGCATCTCTCAATAACTACTTCTAGAAAACTTGATAGAGAAAAATATTATTGCTGTTTTTTTAGCAAGACACTGAAGGTTTTTCTAAAGTTGGTCTAAGTTTATTTTCCATTATGAAAATACTTAAAAATAATATAAGCAATATTATAAATAATCATTACAGCAAACATTCATAAGTCACTTTTTATAACTACACAAAACATAGACATCACCATTGTTGCGACATAAATGATATTACTTTTTTTTTCATCAAAAGTTACACCTGTCAATTTTTTTTAAGGAGGATTCATATCTACTGAAAATGAATGTATCATGCAAAGTCATTTGAGTGTGAATTGTCATATTTTCTGCGAGCATGTCTACATTTTGTTAAATGTAGTCATTATAAACATAGTTTCAATGGATGCAGCGAAAACTTTGTGGAAATTCATTTTGAATATAAAATTAATTTTGATAACTTTGTTATTCCACTGATTGTGTCACAATTAGTAACACAAACAGTGGAATAAAAAATACTATCAAATTTGATTTTACTTATAAGCATTTGGCATTCATTACATGATTGCAGATGTGAATCCTTCTTTAATCATCAAAATAACAGTGATGTGATGATAACGACTGATTTGGATAAGAAATATACATTGGAATTGATAAAAATATGATAATTATGAATCTTGTGCTAAGAAAAAACACATTAAACAAAACGTTGCTTAAGTTTATGGCACAAATATTTTTGAATACGTGACCATTTCACAATAATTATCGTTAACAGTTTTTTTTGCAATTGAAATCTATCAATAATAATGAAAACAAATATTTCCTGCAACCTATTATTTAAATATTTACAATATGTTCAAATTTAGTTGATTCTTTAGCAATCATAACAGATTTGTTTATTGTTGTCTTCTGCTGAAAAGATATTGATTGATTCATAAGTGCATATGATGCTATTTTAATGTCATAGTTTTACAGGTTAAGAAGGATTTGAAATCTGATTAAAATGCTGATGATTCTTTGTCGTTATCTTTTCAATTGTTGTAAGAAGCAAGATTTTTATTGAAATGATTATTTCTCAAAGATATTAATATTTTAATGCCAGCATACGAACTGTCAAATAAGAATACAATATAATCTATACAATTTTATATTCATATTGATCAACTACATCCAAATAATGAAAGACTTGGGTAGATTCATTTGTGTCAAAATTTTACAATATCTGACTTCAATAATATAAACTACAATATTAATTATGCACTATCAATAAATGGAATTAGAAATTTATCTAAATTTCTTATAGGATAATATAATACAACTGTGAATTTCAACCTCGTATGAATTTTAAAAAGTTGCAGGGTTTTGTGAGCTTTTAATTAATAATCAATTTAATAAGATAAGTCTTGGACCCTTATGAGTAATTTTATACATTAAATATTTACACGTTTTACTGTTCTTGATCTACGAACGGTCGAAACAATTAATTTTGTCTACACATCTTAATTTTTATTATAATAATTCAACTGTACAAACGTAATAATTATATAATTTGAAGACATATTGGTCTTATAGACTTGTACTTAAAGCAATTTGAATGATCATAGTAATTGATTTTTTAATATCTATAAGTTTTTAAAATCAATCTAGAGTAACAGTTTATTTTTAAAATTTTAATACACGCATTGCCAAACTTACTCTCAAGAGTCAATTTACAACAATGCTAACTCCATTATAAATTATTCACACTTGAAACAATTTAAGATTTTAAGTCAGGTATTAAGAAAATAGGAAATCTCGCTTTGAATATCCCATTAAAAAGAGATTTATCTTTATGAAGTTTAGTGTTGAGAAACAGATAGTTAAAATATGTTTGGAAATTTTTAGTTATATTTAAATTTTATTTCAAATGGAAGATTGTTATACCTTTAATCATATAATATTTAATAATACCTAGACTTAATCTGCAAAATATTTACACAAATTTTTATTAAACGGGGTAAAATTTATTTATATATTATACAGGGGATGTTTTGCAATGTTTGAGTGATAAAATAATCAATAATAACACTCCTTAAGACTCTCCACTTCAATAAGCTCCAATAAACGGCTTATTTTTTTTATATTTAGGAATATTTATTTCATTGCTAGTATTAAAATGAAATTAGTTTAAAATTAGAATATACATAATTTTATATACAGTTGACATGGTTTTCGATTGTTTTTGAACACCAAAGCACAACACTGATTTTAAACATATACATTTTGGCACTTGGGTTTATTCGTGTTGTCTTATTATATCCCTTCTCAATCAATTGTCCAATACTTTTTCATGTCCTTTCTTTATCAACAGACTACCCATGCTGAATATACCATAGTTTACCAGACGACTTGTGTTGAAATCTACAAAATACATCATAATCTTTGACACTTAGTCTCACATGTCAAGTCTCTATCCAGAATAAAATAAGTACAGACATACTATCTTCTGTGTAGTTGATTGAATTAAGTATATTTTTAAAATATCATTTCATAAATATATATTGTTTAACATGTAGTTTAATCTATAAATAAGTATATTGGTCTTATAGCAGAATAGTCAACGCTCTTGGACATTTGTAGTATTTAGAAGTGTTCACAGGATTAGTTTTCATCAATAATTTTTAAAAATGAATTATAACTGTGTTCAAAAAGGCATGGGAAAATGCTTGCATTCGCTTTCGTCGACCCAATATTAAAGGTAAGCCCTTATCGTGAGTAATAAACTAACTTTTTGTTGTTTCCTAACCCTATCCATCTATCCTTGCCCTCTCAGAAGAAGAAAGGTTGAGCGAATTAATAAAAACAGATTTTCATAAAAACAACAAATCTTGAAATGTTCTTTTTAGACTCCATTTGTTACACATTGGAAGCGAACATGGTTAAAAATCACATCACCTCAGTTTATCCATGATTTGCAATATTTATTTTTTTGGATAATATGAGAAGTGATTTTAAAAAGGGTCTATCTGAATTGGTCACTTCGAAAACACAATAATTGACCAAATGATAAATGTGATTATGTGTGAAAACAGCTTTAGTGTGAACATGCTACCCAACATTATTAAAGCAAGAATTTTATGTCAGTTCTGAAACTTCATATGTGAATAAACAGCTACGCAGTTTTTTATCGCTCCTGAAAAAATTGCTTTCTGTTAGTTTTAGTTTTCATGAAATGATGAAATTTTTCACCTTGAAGCTTATTTTGATGGAATCATATCGCTGTGCAAAGACATATTTTCCCTGTGGCTCAAAATATTGAAAATAAACTTGATTGTCTTAAATTTGAATTGAAAACATCGAAACTGTTTATAAATAAACATATAGCAGTTTTTCAAAATAGAAATTAGCATTTTTAAAAATCATTTCTTGGAAAATACAATGAAAAAATGCATTTTCATCTGGTTATTTCTCTGGCAGGTTCTATTTACTTTACAATATGGGATAATCCAATCTGACTTTATATTTTTTAAATCAGAGACAAAGTATATGGTAAAGATGGAGTCTGTAATGTCAGCAGAGCCCTTGAGTACTTTAAAACGTTTTATTTCTCAAGAATTTGATGTTTTAGATAATTTTTTATTATTTAGTAAAACATTTTCTTCATCGTTCATACCTAATTACAAAAGATAAAGATGTATTTCTATAAATTTCAACACAAGTAACATTTCTTTTACAGAGCTACCCTCCCAAAACTGACTTCGTAATTTTATTTCCGACAAATATTATTGTGCATAAAGACCGGAGATTCACTAACATATTTCATTTCTCTTACATTATTATTCAGAGAGAGATATTTGTAATTATTGTGGTTATTTGTTTCATTAAATCAATGAACGGTAGTTTCATATTTAATCAAGGTATTATCATATTATTAATCATATTTGGACTTAAATTTAAATGATTTTTATTCAAAGTATTAGACACTGTTTTAGTGCAAAAGAATGCTACCAGAGTTTCAGTTTATGACTGAATGAGAATTAACTTATCTTCGGAAAAATATTTTTTGCTTCAGCATTATCAAAACAAGTTGAACTTGCTGTTTATGACTGTTGTAGCCTTAGGTTGGTATCACAAGTTGGTGACTACAAAATTACATTTAACAGTTAACTGTAAACTATACTTTTATTGCTGATAATCTTCATTTTAACTTAATCTTATCTAATTCCTATGTTGAGTGTATGGTACCTCGGAGTTTCTTTATCGGTAGCTTTGCCTTCACAAATGTCATGCCGGCATTCCTTAAACCAGATAGATGAATTTATAATCTTTATGATGCCAGAATACTACAGTTTGGAAGTGGTTGGGGGAGCCAAGGTTATTTGTAGCATGCCTCTTAACCAGTTCCAACTTTGCTGCATGACTTGACATAATAGGGACATGTTTAGGCAGTTATTTGACTATTACGTTTATTAGAAATCAAACCACCTTCTGATGCAATTATATTGTCTCCATTACGTTTATGGTTTCTTAATATTTTTCCAGCTCTGTCAAAAATATAAAAGTGTTGAACAAATGATATTCTGTTTTAATTATATTATTCAAGCTATTGCTAGGTGAAGAGCAAGCTTAATCGGTGTACTGTCATTTTTTGTGATGTTTACTCTGAAGTATAAGAATCTAAAATGCTGTTACTGGTGTGTTTTGTAGGAAATACATTTTTCACAGTTGTTTATGGCTCTCATTATGATGTTAATCATTGAAATCCAGTATTTATTAGAAACAGTATAATATTAATACCCAACTTGTGCTTGTTGCTATGAAATTGAAAGTCATTAAGCATAGGATAAAATTTTAAAAGTAGAATAATCGAAGTAGTCTTAAGTGATCATAAGTAATATTTGAACAGATGAATAATTTTTTACAATTTTAATTAATTAAACTCTTAAATGCAATGCATTTCCGTCTCAGAAAATGTGTTGTTTTTGAAAAAAGTTTCTTTAGGGATGCTTTTGTTTTAATTTCGTTACGTTTATTCATATTATCAAGTGTATTTGTTGTATTATTATTCACTCTGATCCACCGCCATTTCTGAGTCCTGCTTTTGATTCCGGAGGAACTTGTTTTCTAAAACAGTCGTCTAAGAAGGCTGCCATTGATTTATAAAGATGTTTCTTCACTCCAGACAGACTGTGGCCTTCATCCGGATATACCTGGAAAGATTTTTTAAATTTGATGTAAGTATTGTTGCTCAACTAACTGCACTGTTAACTTCAAATATTTAGTCAAGCCTTGTAACAATTGGTGTAGTGAAATTAAACACTGGAGGGTAAAAAAGGCAATATTTCATGTACATCGGTTAACTTAAGGTTAGAAAGGATAACAAGATTTAAGTGTGTGAGTAAAAAGATATCAATATATTTATGAATGTTTCGATTCAGTGATTTAAAGTTTTGGCAGCACAACCAATTAGGACGACCGGATGTATGTATAAAAAAAATGTCTAAGTCTTGCTTTCACTTCATGTGTTAATTTGGCCATGTGCATGTATGTTCCAATGTTGCTGATAGTTTTACCTGTTGTCTAAATACAGCACCCTTGGCAGCCAGAGCCCTTGCCAAGAGCAAGCTCTGCTGCAAGTGTACATTGTCATCAGCTGCTCCATGTACCAGGTAGAAGAGCTTGTCTCGCAGCTGTTCTGCCTGTCTACTCACATCTGCTTCTGCGTATCCTCGATAATTACCTGTAGCATTCGGCAGGCCCATGTAGCGCTCCGTATATGCTGAATCTAAGAAAAAAATTACAAATTTACTTTAGAATTTAGAATTAATAAACACCCCAAAGCAGACATGTTTCAGGATGCTTTTATTGAATTGAAATTGTATTATATTATATAATATTGATAAGCCAAAAGTTGTAATCACTCAACACAGCATTCATCATTAGGATAAAGACATCAAACAATAATTTACATAATGACAAAATCGTTATAGATGTTACCATCTGACAGATAATACTAACCATACAGTTTCCAACTGGTGACAGGGGCAACAGAAATACCGCAGTGGAATACGGAAAGGGGACTTGCGAGGGCCAGGGCCGCAACGAAGCCCCCGTACGACCAGCCCCACACTGCCACGCGACGCTTATCCACAAAGTGAAGTGAGTCACGCAGATATCTGTATCAATAAAAAGAAAAAAGTTGATCATACCAAGGAATAAACATGTATCTTATAATCGAGGAAATATGGTAGTATTAAAAATGAAAATGAAATATAAACAACCAAGAGATATGTTAAATAATGATAAACATGAGTCCAGTATTAAGCACAGTTGAGTCAGTTTTACTTTATTTATCAGGAGAGCCGTTAGTTTGTCTGACTACTTTTTAATGAAATTTTAATGCGAGTTAATTAATTAAAAACTACAATAAACCCAAACACTGAACGTTAAGCATTTACATTCCATACAAAATACTTGATGGCATTCAGTCGACTGATTCAAATCCAGGGATCTGATTGACTCTCCTTAACCTGGCCAATATGATAAAAAGATGCCTTTGACCTGGCCACTTTTGAAAGCTAAATCATTATAAAACGTCAATTCACAAACTTAAAAATAATAACACATTCACTTACAGTGTTGCCAGCCACTCTCCACTGCTTTGCAAGCGCAATCGCGCAGTTTTTGTGTGTTTACTGTCATCTGACATTTCACATAACCTCAAAAATTTCAAAGTCTTGTCATTCTCACCTATTCATTTCTATTCAATATATGTAACTTAACCTGACCTAACCTAAGCCGTAATGTTTTTCCTGCTATGGCTAGCCCTTGTCAGTATACAAGCCGTAATGTCATTTCTATTTTGTCTACCGCTCGAAATTGAGTTAAAATTCTTACTAATTAATTCATACATTGACTAGTCAAAGTCAATGTAAGTTGTAATGATGTAAGCTTTGACTGAAAACTGCTAGTTAATGTTTACATTAATGAGATTTCACAATTTAACTGTAACATACACATGACTTACTCTGTAACTTCTAACTGATCAGCGACTTCCACAGTACCAAGTCTACGGTAGACTTCGTGCAGGAGTCTGTATCCCTGACCTGCAGACCCTCGTCCGTCCACCTGGGCGACGACGCACCCTCTGGCGGCTGCCAACCACGCTGGCCAGTCGATGCGCCATCTTTCTGTCACTAGCTGGCTTCCTGGCCCTCCATACCTAGAATAATTACAAACCATATTCAAAGCGTTTGAAACAATGTTTCTTAGCGGGGGCGTAAATGTTTTGAAACATTGGGCGGGGGTGTTTTTATATTATTAGTGTTTGGAGGGGGTTGCTGAAATTCAGATAACATTATATTCAAGGCGTTCACATTATTGCATGTGTGTTGATGCAAATGTGTGTCACATTTGAGAATATTTTTCTAAGCGGTCGCGTTAATTACTTTGGGTTCATGCAGTGTTTCTCAAACTTTTGACATCTGTGTACCTCTTGTATAATTTTTGTAACAACGAGTACCCTTCTTCAAAAAAATGCACATTCTTTAATAACAATCAAAATGTATTTCAGGACTTTCTCTGCTTAAACTGAATACACATGTTGTGGTGCAGCGTCTACCCCAACAAACTATTCCCGCCCCCCAGGGGGTACGCGTACCACACTTTGGAAAACACTGAGTTAATTCAAGAAATACGTATAAAATAATGATTAATAGAGTGATTTTCAAAATTTCGAATTTATTTTGGTGGGACACGTTGTGTAATTTAAATACGCCAAAGGAAGCAATGAATTCAATACGATAAAGCAGTGGTTCTTAACCTTTTCGAAGTCACGGTGCACTTTTGGTCATGGGAAAAAGTGGCGGTACACCAGAATTAAGATATCGAAAAAAATATGTGGACATAATTTTTTTTGACTTTCGGCTTTCACTATTTTGCGGATTTTTTCGTTTTTACCAATTTTTTCGCGGTGCACCGGTTAAGAACCACTTCGATAAAGAAACACTGGTTATATTATCACGCACCAAACTTGTTATATTTGAATGTTAAAAGTTCCATAAAGACCCCTATGTCGTTAGTAGTAATTAAGAAAATTATCCCCCTGATTCTTAAAAAAATCTTTAATTTTGATATGAAGAAAGTGGAAAGAAAATTTAGCCCAAAAAAACTTACACGTGGAGAACTAGCGGGTATCTCGTGATCTCGTCTTCCCGGAGACCAGGCGGAAGCAGAAGTCGTACTTGGGCTCTGTGCCCGCCGGATACTTGAACTGGAAAGGTGCGGATCACCGGAAGTGCAATGCCGGAAACGTGTTCCTTTGAGAAATAACAAAACACGTTTCAAACAATATATCACACGTTGGAAATATTCCATGTGTATTTTTAAAATGAGTATTCATCACTTTTTTGGTAGATTGATTTAACAGAACTTGTATTAATTACTTTATCATTCATTATACATTTTGACTCAAATGTATCGTTCGTTTTTTACTGAAAATTTGTATTTTTGTTGGTAATGATTAAGTGTTTCAGCTTTTCCGGTAGGTAAATATACAAAAGTGTAGATGTGCAAATATAATTCAGAATTCCGAACATATTCATGTGATAAAGAAATGACAAGAAAGATTTGTTTGAGACAATTCAATCATCAGTTTATATTTGACAACTTCATCGAACTTGGTTGCATCTAGGCCGATTTTTAATCACTAACAAAAAAACAAGGCTATCTGTGGAGATTTAAAAAAATATAATCCTCCTTTTCTGAATAGTATGGTGTATATCAGTGTTTCCAAAACTTTTGACTTACGTGTACCCCTTCTATAATTTTCGTACCACCGAGTACCCCTCGTCAAAATAAAATATATTTACTTTAATAACAATCAAAATATATAAGCTGCTTGTTGCACCACGCACAGCCAAAGCCCGGTGCAGCGCGTACCCATACCAAACTATTCACATACCTCAAGGGGTACGCGTACCACACTTTGGTAAACACTGGTGTATCGGGTTTAAAATATTGAGTACATTTTCCTCGAATATTCTTGGTAACGAATTGAAACACAATCCAAAATAAAAATGGGTAGTCGTTGAGTACCTTTGGCACAGTTTTGAAAATATAAGTCCACACTTTCTTTACCAGTACAAATTTTTATATATAACTACAGTAAAACCCCCATTTACACTATAGTCGGGACCGTGTTATTGGGGGTAGTGCGATTTGGGGTGTGAATCTCATACAAAATAAGGGATTTGGTTTTTTTCCGCGGAAAACGCAAAACTAAGATTTCCCTTAGTTTTGCAATGCAAAAAAAATATGGACGAAATATTTAGTGTTTGTAGTAGTAAATATCCCGCACACAGACAGACGCCCAGCTATGCGTCTATAGTCTGGCACGTGTTGAATACACAGACGCTAGCCAACATTTGACTGTATGCGCGGCACAGACGACCGTCTCTTAGTAACGCAGTGGAATGCGACCGTGCAATTGGTGGATTTGCGGCGAATATTTCAAGCCAGTGCGTAATTCGGGGTAGTGTAATTGGGGGTTCCACTGTATTTATGCTCTTTTATTTCCTACCTGGAGTTCTGTATTATTCTGTAAGTGCATAAGAAGTTTCGGTGTAGGATGCCGCGCGGCTCGAAGTTCGGCCCGTGGCACGCCGGGCCCTAGACATTCCAGGACGAAGTGGGCCCCGCCAGGGCTGAACCAGGCATTGTGATACAAGCACGGCTGAGGTCCTGACATCGGCTCTGTGTTTAATATAACAAAACGGCAAACTCATATTAAATGTTTTAGAAATAAGCTTTAGAAACTGTAAATATATAATAAACAGATATAATTTAAGATTTCGACTGAAGGTGCTTGGTGAAATTTCAATATTAAATTTGAACGATTCAAATAATAAACAGAGGTTAAAATTATGTGTTTTTTGTATTTACTTGGAAAATTTGTGAAACTTGGGCATCTAAATGTTTTGCAATTATCGCCATGATTAATTGTAATGTGTTTTTTTTACTGATTTAAATGAAAATCAGTTACAAATTAAAATAAACTTGTAAGAATAGAAAGGAAACAATTATATGAATCTATTTTCGAGGATCGCGTACGAAGAGCAGGATAAAACCATCACGGATTTCAATGCCACAAAAAAACGCAAGTATATACATAAATCTTCAGAAATATTGACTTCTACTTTTTACATTCATAGGTGAAAGAAAAATGTTTCGGACATGGCAAGAAATACTTTTGTTTGATGTGTTTTTATGTTTTATATTGGGAGCGAAAGGGTTAAAAATGTGTACCTATATTGAAATTCAAATTCCAATTAAAAAAATAATTGCCAGCATAATAATTGTTTTTCTATCGTTGCGCCGTACATCAAAAGAGCTTCAAACTAAAGTCCCATTAAGTGCCGTTTACGGACGCATGTGTCAAATTAGCTAAAATAATTATTGAAGTTTTACGCACAAACTAAAACAACAATTATTATTAATACGGTGAGAGGGAAAATTGGGCCCCGCGGTCTCTGTAATGGCAGTTTAAATAGTTTTTTCGTGTAGGCATAGCTTAATGGCCCATCCAGGGGTTTAAGGACCTTTGCACGAGATAAATCCACGGCGTTCTGAAAGTTTTATAGTCATCCGACGGGCTGATTGTTTGAAATTGTAATCTAGGTAAGCAATTGAAAAAAACGCTCTAAAGACTGCCAAATCCATAATTGATTACAGTCCAAAAATATCCACAAAATAGAAACCTTTTTTAAGCATTGACTGCTTACAATTTAAATAATATGAACATCAAACAAAGTACCGTTAAGTCTCTTTTTACGCGGTTCACAGTAAACTGCAAATAAAAATTGGCACAAAATAGAATTTACTTGTTTTGCTGTTCTCATATTTCTGATACAACCATTCTTGTAGACATTATTTAAAAACAAAAAAGCAAAAGATTACAATACCGGTATTAACCGAACCGTACCGAAACCGCAATCACTCGGTACCTATTCATAATCGCATCATTCTCTTTAATAAACTTTTTATATTTTTTTGGCATAACAATAAATATCATGTTATTTGAACAGAACAGCCAACCTCTTAAAACAAGACAACGCAGTGTTATATTTTATTTGTTAATATTTTGTTTTACACTATAATGTTTTTTCAATTCCGAAATACCAGTTTAATAAATGCAAAAATATCGGTACTTCGGTATTGAAAATCAACTCAAAATAAAATTCAAATATGTAGATATATGAAATATCGAAGTACCAATTTTGATTTTACTCGTTCGGTATTGCTATCCCAACTGGCTGGATTGTTTTCTTTAAATACACTTTTTTGAAATATGTACCAGTATATATTCGTCCGTTATTGCAATCCCTATTACATGCTGGGCAATTCAGTGTGCTAAAGAAATTGCATTTGTTAATTATTTAAGATATACTTCTCCATTTAATACCCTATGATACTTGCGCGGTTATTGCTATTTATTTTTCTTAGCCACATCCTTGTATCGGTATCCTTATCTTATCCGAAAAAGAAAAACTTTTGTTTTAACAGCTTCTGTTGAGATTCTCCATGAGGAGTCCATATGTTACACATTAGGAGTGAGTGTTATTAAGAAAAAAGGTTCGAGTAAATGTTTTTTAGACAATCATTTAAAGGCGTTTAACATTGCAGTGTTGTAGCAGACACATCATTGAGTACCATGAAATGATGGAGAGTCCGTATACTAGTAATTGGGAAACAGCCGAGTTTTGAAGACCATAATACAGTCACCCTATAGGCTTATAACTTTCTATCAGAATTTAATTATATTCTTACCGGGCTGTCTCTCCTTGCGTCTCTTCGTTGGTGGAGTGGACGGCGCATCAGTCGCAGTTCCATCTTCACCGTCTTCCCAGTCATCGTCCCAATCAGTTGGCCTGCCAAAAGTCTGCGGAGGAGGAGGCACTGGAGTCTGCGCCCCGGCAACCAACCTCGGCGTGCAAGTGAGACACTGTGGCGGTCGCGGCGCTGCTCCGGCTCTTGCAGGGCTGGCACTCACGCGATATAGATGCAATTCCCCGGGACGGCCTTCCGGGATTCCGAGATAATAACTGTAAAAAAAATAAGTCGCTTAGTATTTTCTATCGTTACAAATTTACACTAGTACCTGCTTAAATCAACTAAATGTCATTTCGTAATAAACAAGAAATAATGTAATAATTATACAGTAATTATTCCACCATTGTACATTTTTTGTAATTATGATTAGTGGCGCTCCTAGGATATTGTGCACCCAGGGACTTACCACCAAACTAAAAGATTCACAATATTTCTGCAAAAAAGTAGTCTTTTACTGTATTTTCTTATGCGATTTCAAAACATTAACGTCCATGATTGTATTATTATTGTTTTTAAATAATATTATTAAAATATGTTCCACATTTAGACACGATTACGGATAAAAAATTGACTGAAAATCCCTGGCAAAAAAAGTAACAGTAGAATGGATACAGAGAAAGCGAGGACATCCATTAAAAATAGTTGAAAGTGGATGTAAAGTATAAACCAAGTGGGTCAAGCTCCGCCGTCCACACCACAGCGACGGCATCAGCTGGCTGGCAGTGCGCTTCTTTTGTGTTCGACATACCGGACGCCATCACTCTGTCGCGCGAAACGGTGGTTGACAACATTTATCCTCATGTTACATGAATTTTTGACTTCTGATTTAAGGATATGGCCAAACTAATATATTTTTTAGTAACGGTATTGTATATAGAATACCGAAATACCGGTATTAGTAGATTTGTCCGGTATTGCAATCCCTAGATTAGAGACTCCAATTCGAGTATCGAATACTCGTCCATTTTTCAAGTACTCGATAGTATTTTGAATCATACTCGAGTAATACTCGTAATTTATAAATGAAGATTCAATTCCAAATTTTATTTACTTATTTTTAAAAAATACACAATATATGATGTTTATCCGTTGCGTTTAACTGAGTCTTGCGCGTGGATTTTACTATCAGGTTATATATTTTTAAAAATGGTTTTGCCCAGTTTTGCCGTTGACTATGCTATGCTAGAATTTCTTTTGTTACTTTTGCTTTGGGTCCTGCTGACTTATGTTATCAATGACATATTTATGATGACAAGAGACAAAATAAAATATTGAAAAATAATCTTTATGATTTGCTGTGGCATAATAAATTTAGAAAATTTTACATGTTTTTTTTTTACTCGTATTTTAATATTTATTCGTCATTTATAACAGCCACGCATCAGGAGTGATCAAGTAGATTTTTTATTAATGTATTAGTTTTGGTAAATTATTAGTTTTATACGCACAAATTTTAATTAATAATATATATTTTGGTACGTCTGAAACTACTCGAGTATTTTGAAATTCTACAACTCAATACTTGAGTAGTTGAGATGTCGAGTAATTGGAGTCTATACCCTAGATGCATATTATCGGGAAGAGTTCTGCCAATGATTTACCCACCATAAATTTATTATCATAAAAAAGTTGCTTGGACGTTTTGGTATATATTTTCCCTGCTAAAAATATTATATTATAGTAAGCCCATCTGACGTAAGTATAAACCGTTGATTTCCGGTTTATAAGATCATGTTTTCTCACAAAAACAAACAAAATTTCTTTCATCCTTGTTTTTATCCATCATGGTTTTTCGAACAGAAACTTCATATACTTATTGATTGAATTGGCATTTACTTGGTAGAACTCCATTGTAATACGGTAAAAAATATCAAAATATTTAGTGTTGATTTTTTTTTTAAATAAGTTTATAGCTATTTCGGTTTATGCCATGGTCAGAACTATGTTTAAGCCAGCATTTTCTCAGCTATATATACTTGCTTATAAGAATACACAATACATCTCGCTATTTACTCTAATATCCTAATTTATATTAGGAATTGTATTACATTTATTAAACATGACTTTAGTGTTTCTTTGAACGATAAAAAATATAGTATTATTAAAGGTAAATTAGTTTGAATTTAACTGATATTTAAGACTTTGATATTTTTTACCGTATGAGTTTGAACAAAAATCTACTTATATTTGTTAAAGTTTTATCCTTTTTTTACTTGTATCCAAAATGCCAGTATTGTCAAACATGCAATATAAAGAGAAATTAAATAACTAACAATCTTTTTCTCACACTTCTATCTAAGTCAAAATGCGGAAAACTGAGTGACCAAACGATTCTCGCTAAACGAATACTGTCTAAATCCTTTATTTAATGTTACAAGCCGATCCGAAATATACGATTTTCAAATCTTTACTCAATTGATTCAATATATTTCACATTGAACGAATCCTTACTGGAGGATGTTAAAGTCAATTTATTTTTTAAACTATATCGATTGCAACCATTTGCTTATCCCTGGTCCATAGCACACAGTCAATTGAGCTGGGAAAACGACGCCGACGACGCTCTTTGGCGTAGCGGTGCTCTACGCCCGACGCTTCCAGTTCAGTCTCAAGCAATCTATTATGCCCCCCTTTACGACGTCGTTTAGGAAATTTTATAACTAAAAGATGTGAGCACATAGTGTAGATTGCACAGAACTGAATTCAGGTTAGATCGAGATATAGCATACTGTATGTATCGTATATGTTACATGTTGTCGGTAGTCATTGCCGAGTGGGATTTCGTCCAGTGTGAAAGGATTAGAACATCTTAATGGACACCTGGGACTTAGGAATAAAATATACCATTTCTACTTTCTCATATGCAGTGAAAAACACTCTTCTCGCATATAAACTTATGGAATTAGATAGTTATTAATGTAGCAGTTTTATTTTACGATTTTTTCAAAATTATTTACCCAACCAATCTTAGCTATAATGCTGTATAAAAAGTGAAAGTGATCAACTTAAAGCCCATCTTATAATAGTTATTATTATATTTTCTATGCTTCATTACGCCGTTAAGCCGTTATTTCATTTTTACTTTGACTAGCGCTTGTTAGAAGACTAACATAACCCAAACAATGCCATCTTTACTCCGTGTAGACTTTTTTGAAATTATACACTTACATTGACTAGCCAAAGTGAATGTGAATTAAAATTATGTGAGTTTCGACTTAAACTACTAGTGAAGGTAGGTATTGCACATTTTTACTGTGAAATAATGTGTTATAAGCAATATAACAACAATATTTTGAAATGATCAATTTTTAGTAAGATATGTTTTTGTAGCTGCAACAGAACAAAATAATTGCTCTACAGATTTTTTTTTTATACATTGATAGTTTTTAGCGTTCACTCTTCCAAAATGAAATGAAATACGTCAATCCAAAGCCACGAAGGTCATTCATTAAACAACAGATGAACGAATCAACAGCCCATGGGCTACCACGTAACAAAATTGAAAAGATGACGTGGGCAATATTTCCAATTATGAAATAGTTATTGGAGTGGTTTATCTCAAAAGTAAAACATCTGGGCTGGGCTACCCTTTGACCCCTTCATATAATATTGTACCATGTTGTTATATATTGCAATATTATAGTGATAACAAAATTTACTGTGAAGATCAGCCCTGTAATTTAACAATGAGACTATCAATATTGGCGTTCTAATTGCATTAAACATATTCGCATAGATTTTACAGGTATTCCATTCATTATCCTTGTCCTCTAACATCGCTGAGTTGGTTCAGAGCCGCACCAAAAAGAGTATTAGGTCATGTCCCGCCTAGGAGCTAAGAGTTGATCATGTATGGTCTATAACCTTTAGTGAAATTTACGATGAAAAGTTTTATTGGAATATTTCTTAATACAAATCAATAAGATATCTCAATCCGTTTCTGGTTTAAGATGACCGCGGCAAATTTATTATAAGTGCTTAGTTGTATTGTAAAAGTTTCATAAAGCGCGGTGCTGATAAATTGTAAGAGATTTATTATTTGTATCTAAAGAAATCTCGACGAGAAAATTCCTACATCTACACCGGTTGGCAGTCGGTCAGTGGAAAAATGGTGGCGTTTTCCATCGGCTGTAATAATAACAAAGCGGCATTTGACAGCCGTTTCATGGTGTTGTTTTACGATAGCACACTTATTTTATGCTGTAAAATACATTGTTGGTAAGAAAACGTTTTGATAAACGTAATGAAAACCGTTTTTCGTCATTTAATAAATCTGTAGGGACGTCTTTCATGTATTGTCAATGTTGATGAAACAAATGCTATACGCTCAGTATTCCTTTTTTGAAAAAAATGACGTGCGTTATACGCTTCTCGAAAAAAATAAATTTAGATAGAATGATATCTTTTACGAACATGCAGCTGTACAAAAAATATACAGCGCTTATACTAGTAACATGACATTTACAACAATAATAAGTGTGCCTATCTCTTTTACACTCACAATTTGTATACAATACTATTATATTAAATTTCTCTCTATCGCCATAATACAAATGTTCAAAAAGGATGAGTTCTGTCAACATTTGAGGTTATAATCGTGCAATTAATTATTATTATTATATCACAACTTCTGTTTTTTTTAGTTGAATATATGTGTCAAATTATGTGTCAGTCTATACCCATAATACGTCGCGAAGGCAGCTGTTAAAGTAGTTTTTCGGCTGATTTTCCTTAAATACAAAAAGTAGGGCACGGAAAATCAGTAGGTTTATAAATGTTTCAATATTTTTTGTAGCCATTAACTTCTTCCGGTACAAACGAAATTTAACATTAAACATTTATAAAATGTGTATGGAATAAAAAGCAATTTATAATAATACAGAAGAACTTGCGTTCACTGACCTAAAGAAATTGACATGCTAGTCTCAAAAGAATTTACGAAGATGACTGATTGTTAAACAGCAATGTGCGATTAAAAAGTCAAAAAATTTAAATGACCACATTTAAAAACAGCCTCTTAAATAGAAAAACGCTCAAAATCAATAAAACGCCCCCGTTTAGATAAAATTGATGTTGATTCTTGAAAAACTGGCACACTTGACTATTAAAACGGAAGCTCAGATACGTTAGCATTGTGCTGTGACGGTGAAAAATGTGTAATATATTATTTTACAGCAGTGTACACATAATAAATATCACATACAATATCGTCTTCATAAAGTAAAATATTTACAATGACATCACGAGAAAGGAAGCTGCGAAGGATAATCTTTAATTACCAAGTATAATTTACACTTAATAAATCTACCATTTTTCGTAAGATAAAGAATATTAAATTTACTCGAAATCGGGGCGAGAATAATTTAGCTGAATGTTTACACCAGTCGCTTCAAATGTGGCGCGAAAAATGCGCGCGAGTTTTTTCCCCTTCGCATCATCAAGGACAGAAGAGCCCCTCCTATTGTTTGTCATGCGAAACAGTCTCCCCGTTCCTCCCCCACTCAAAAAACAACCATTTTAACATTCTTTTGTTTGATCTTCGTAACGAGATTTTGTGATTTAAAAAAGAAAACTTAGGGAAACGTGATGAGAATTTTTTGTACCTATTCAATTAAAAAATACGGAAGCAAATATTAAATATCTTGTGTTTATTTTTATCCTATTTTTTAATTGTACATGTAAAAGTAAAAGTGTGAAATTCCGTAAATTTATAAAATAACTAGCAGTAAGCTTACATAATTACAATTCACATTCACTAATTGACTAGTCAATGTGTGAATTAGTTAAGAAGTGCATAAACCCACTGACGAGCGCCAGACAAAGTAGGAATCACATCTCGGTTTAGTTTAGGTTAAATTAGGTTAGATTATATATGTTCAATAGAAAGAGGGCGAGAATGACAACGAGAGTTTGTAATTTTTGAAGTTTTGTGAAATGTCACAACTGCGCGATTGATTGTGCACGCATGAATATTTTTTAAATTTGTGAATATTTTAACTACATTTGTGTAGCTTATTTACTTTTAGGTAAAAAAAATGCTTTTGTTATGTAAAAAAAGACAATTCACACATTGTTACAGTTTCAATATGTTCTCTCGCGTATACTGTAACTGGATACAATAAACGATGTAAACATTGACTAGTGAGTTTAAAGATTTATTAAGTGCATACTTCAACCGTTAAATGTAAATTCATTGTTACTAAGGAATATACAAACATCTACTTTTGAAAAACCGGTTATCGAATTGTAATATTTACTAGAACTCAGTTTAGTCAAGTTTTTGAAATTTCAAAAGAAAAAGAATAATTTAATTATGTTGACGAAGTACTATACAAATATAAACAAATATCTCAGTTTGCTACTGGGTTAGGACGACCACGACATATTTATTATAAGAGCTTAGCTGTAAAATTTAAAATTGGCAAGAAAGCCAACCGAGTAAGTTTTGACAAAATAAACTTCTAATATGACGTGAACAATAGTACTTGAAGCTACTTACATGGCATCAGTTTCATGATCCCAAGCGAGCAATCTCGAGACCTCGAACCTTCCATGCGTCAAGGGAAGTATTCTTCGGGCTGCTGGGGGTCCTCCGACGTGCACAGCGTGTCTGTAGTGACCCGCGGGTCCGTCTCTTACAGCTGCCGTGCTCACGTATGCCGTACCATCTGAAGAGAATAGTGGTGGAGCTGGTGGTTCAGCCCATCCTCGTCCTTCGCCGCTGGTTCTTTGGGTCTATTAAAAATAAGCTTATTTTACTCATGAGGTCTTAAGGCTGTACGACAATGTCAGCGCAGTTTAATAAATGAATTTTGGGAGACTGACATGGACGAGTCGTGTAAGGTTTTAAAGCATTTATTTAGACGTTGTTCGAGTCTTGCATGTGCAAACAAATTTGAGCTTGCTGAAGTTTTGTGTAACACAATAATAAATAATTACTGTGTGTATCTTTTCTCGTGAACGATAAATATTTTTTCAATATCTAAAAAATATTGTGCTAGTGGCGAATCCAATTACGGATTAACATTTAAATTAGGATAGTGATACGGTAGGGTTTATTGTCACCCGCTCCCACTACCACTTTTGTGATGAAAACTGGCAGAATTTTTAAATGTGTAGCTAAATTAATTATGTTTAAATTTTGTTATCAGGTAACCCGTAATATTAATTGTTCTAGTATTTATGGCCTTAAATGGCAACATTATTTTTCGATACCGATGTGATTTTTGTTTGCTTCTTTCTTGCTCTTTGGGACACGAACCGCACACAACGTGTGTGGGGGACCTTTAGTTGTAAATTCACTTGCAGTTCTTTTTCTTTTGTGGTTTTGTTTTTTTTTTGTCCGGGATGAAAGAACTGATATTTTTTCCATTTCGACAAAAAAAATCATTTTGTTCCCGCGCGGTTCGGTAGCTTCAATTTTTGTTATTTTTAAAAATATATATATTAAATCGTGTGAGCAAGCTAGGTTGTATAATAATTATTGTGTTTTGTGTTAATTCAAAATTTTGTCTGTTAAACATTGTATGTAATTAATTCGGTGATTGCAAGTTCTTAAATAAACGTTTCCGTGATAGTAGAGCGATGCGTTTTATTTCATTTCTACCTACCTGTTTACGTCAAGTTTATACCAAACGGTATCAGTCTTAATGACTTTTATTAGTGGGGATTTATTCTTGGGGCTTAACATCGTGAACAATAGTAGAAATTTCTCACAATAAATGAAACTCGCTCTAAAATAAATTACGAGTAATGTCAATAGTTTATCCATAACCCAAATAAATTCCTTCCATATCCTTCAAATAAATTCAAAAAATGTTGCAAGGACTACCTACCGATCTTTTTATACGGCATACGCGAATCGTATATCGTTGGATTAATTTTACCATTACGTGAGTTATTTTTTATAGATTTTCATGTTTTGGCGATGTAGGTAACAAACAGTATATAAACGCATTTATTTTATTCGTTCAATATCCAAATTCGCAAGTGGAAAGGGTCAAAAAGCAAACAACACAATACATCTTTTTTTATATCTATCTATTAAATCACAGTTTCTCAACGGTGGGGCATGTGGCCCCCCAGGAGGCCACAGCGTGTTCCAAGGGGGCCACAGAGATTTATTTTTGTTTTGGGGAGCCACAACAAAGTTCAGTAAGGCCACGGGCAAATTGAGGATTTCAAATTTCTCGGCGAGCTAAAAAAAAAAGGTGTTTTTGGAGATATTCTGGGAAAAATAAAGACACTCAAAAGGGGCCACGCGCCCAAAAAGGTTGAGAAACACTGTATTAAATTATCACGCGGTTGGCTGACCACCATTCCTATCCTAGTCGTCTCATTATATCTCTTTACTCTTTAACAAAAGAGAATTTGGGATACTGAGCAATATGATGTAATTGTAAAAAACTTCTGTTGAGATATAATTACTAAAAGTCCATATGTTACACATTAAATATAAAAAGTATATACAATTGAAGTAAAAATACAGCTGAAACTGACTTGAATGAGTAAATTTGAAATTATTTTGAAATACCTCACCCTGTTAATGATGTATGTATGTTACAAAGTAATCACCCTTCCATGATAGGAGGTAAATCAAAGATCATCGTGTGCGTAATCAATTATTTGCTATCGACCTTCGAGTGCTCGCTGAAAAAAGTGTATTCTTGGCTAAAGTAATTTTAAGATTTTTTCCTGCGAAGGCTTCCCAATTCAACACTCTCTGGTGATTTATGTAATTTCCGCCCTCCCTGAAAATTAATTCTGTCAACGGCTCTGAACCGATTCATTCACAGGCGAGGAAAGGGCGGCTAAGGGATGGGGGTTTACCTTGATATCTTTGGACATTTATCACATTTTTTCAACGTCATCCCAGTAGGTAAAGAAAAGCCTTTATATTTTCTAACGCGCTTAAAATATAGTTAAATTGTTAATTTCGGGGAATACGTAAATTTTTTGAAATCATTAACAAGTTTAATATTAAAACAAGTATTTGGTATTTTTGACAGATTGTCGGCTTGAGAATTGTAAAAATATAATTATTCAATATGGCTCAATAATTTTTGGCACGTAAAGAAATATATATTCTGTACAGAAAAACTTAAAAGAACATGATTATTTGTCGGATTCGTAATGGAATAGTCACATGTTAAAATCTCAGTATGTATAGGTAGTTTCATTTTACAACCAATGAATAGATTGTCTGTTTAAAAGCATGGCTGTTTATGGTGTCTAAAATTACCTCAAGCAAACCCACCCGATTCTTAAAACGGAGTGTAGCCAGAGCAATTAGCATACCACTAGCCTTACGCTCTTTAAAAAAGAGAGCCTTAGAAACTTATGCTACAAACAGTCATCATACAAAATCTTAAGTTGAGATAAATAAAATTAATAGTCCTTATGATTAACGTTGGAGGACGACCTGGTAAAAAAGGGAAGAACGCCAATAGTTCTCTCGTGACGAACTGATTTTATTTTCTTATTCTTAGTTTAAATATTATGAATATATATTATATTATTATTTTTTTATTGTAAATGTTGGATGTAATTCGATGGCTTAAAAATGTACACCTCTGCTCTGTGTTATTTCATTAACAACTTGCGCGCGGAAACATTTCCAGCGGAAGTGCCGCCATATTGAAAGCGTGGCGGCCATCGGGAAATTGAGATGTTTGAAAATAGAACTTCTAATAAGTTTTGATGAATTTCTTATTTCGGTCGCTTGATCGAAGCTTCTTCGAAATATAATGATAGTTTAATATCGAAATTTCGCTAGTTTTTTCCAACTTACGTTAGCAGAATAAATTTTCGAATGTTTTGCATAAAACAAAATCTACTATAGATTTTGTTTTGATCGTTTTCAGAAGCAATTATTATATAATACATATTCTGATTATACGTTAATGTATTCAGTGCTCGTCAGTGTATTTAGTGATTACATACATTTTGTAATGAATTTCTTGATTTAATTACTTATTATGTTTGCGTAGTTCTTTATATCCAGAAATATAATTCTTGATCTCACGTTGACATTTTAAAAATCCTTAATTAATTTTCAAATTAACTTGCAATGATTATTTGAAAATTTGCAGCAAATAAAAACGGCACAAATTTAAAATCACATGGAAAGAAGATCGATGGTTTATGTATTTTAATGTAAATATGATTGTATCGTTTTCGTCACAGCAAATTGGCTTAGCAATATTTATATTTTACAATTTGCTTATATTTGCTTATGTCCTTTCATTATCTTGTGCTCGAAAATTAAAACAAATAATTTCCTTATAATTCAAAATATAGAACCAAGCTTGAAAAGTATCGGTAGATATTTTTTTATATTTCCATTTTCGCTTCTAATGTGAAGAATATGTTTTCCAAATGGCGGTATTTTTCTAGAGACCTGTTTGGTACTCATCCTTTTTTTTTTTTAAAGTAGGATATAAAGACAGGGGTGGACAGGATTAATGGTAAAATAATCGCCCTCGCTACGCCCCGTCATTAAATAATTGGAAGGGTAGATGGGAATTTTTAGATATCACATATACATATACCTTCGAACAGAAATCGACAAATCGATTTAAGTAATGCTGTTACTGGGACTCGAACCAGTGAGATCCGTCACCGAAGCCAATGACGTTGACCGCTGCGCCATGAAAACCAACCCGTAGATTTTTAAAGTGTAAAATTACATAAGGTTATTAAAAACACAATATTAATTTGTACTTCATTCCACTTTATTTAATATGTCAGGACCGGTTTCGCTCATTACGAGCATCGTCAACTGATAAGAAATATAATTTAACAATGCTATTTATACAAAAATGAACAGTTATAAACAACAATTGGCATTGAAAAGAAATTACCAATTACATTAAAAGTGATTCTAAAATAACACAAAATTAAAATGTTTAACACATCTAACATATAATTAAAAAGTCATCTCAGATTAATAAATTTAGAATGGCGATTGAAAGTAATTACAAACATAATTAAAATTTGGGAAATTTTTGACAAAGTGTTTAGTTTAGTGTTTAGCATTGTTAAATTATATTTCTTATCAGTTGACGATGCTCGTAATGAGCGAAACCGGTCCTGACATATTAAATAAAGTGGAATGAAGTACAAAGGAATATTGTGTTTTTACTAATATAATGCCTTTCCACCAAGTATTGACAGTGAACACCTTAAAAGTGACTACATAAGGTATCAACATAAGTCAAATCTGTGCATTTAAAACTGACAGCAATTACAAATAGCTTATTTAAAGAATCCTAAATCATCAACAATACAACAGCAATAGTCACATTCGACTATGTTCGATTTCAAGAATTGGACTCCTGGGCGTCCGAGACCATTTTAGGTGAAGTACGTCATAAAGCTGATATTCAGGATACTCGCCTTGTCAACGACAGCATTGGGTGCCTAACCCGCAATTGAAAAAGTTTATAAAGCACAGGACAATGACCCCCGCTGAGGGGCTTAGGGCTAAAAAATATTATTTACTTTCCGCGAACAAAAAGGGCAGAACAATTAATTTATTTTTTTGTGTACTTACGGTCAAAGAATTTAAATATTATCAATTAGATTAGAAAAAAACACAGTTTGAGAACTGATTTCCAAAAAAATTGCAAACTTTTGATACGCGTTATCTGCATACAGATTAAATGGTTGTATTACATTTGCTTCCACAGATAATTTAATAAACTAATTTTAATGTTAGGTATGCATGCATACACACCAGTTTTTTGTCATTTACTTAAAATTCGAAATAGCTTCCGAAGAGCTTTTTACAACTTTATTGATTGATTTAAACATTGTGTTTTATTATAAAAAAACCTTTGTTCGAAAAAACCTTCGCGAGATTCAAAATTGTAAGTTTGGTGATCCGCAAAGTGACCACTGTTATTGAGAAAACTTAAGTAGGGTTATGAAAGATGTGATTTTTACAAAAATATTCTTTTTCCTTTCGTATAAAGTCAGAAAAAAGATATTCTAAAAGATATTTGGTGACATAATCTTGATAACAATAATAATTGAATGGTGGCAACACTGTTAACTGTCCAAATATATGCCACCATTTGTATTATGTAGTTGAAATGGATTACTTTGCTATTCCATTGGTTGAAATAACAAAGTAATCGATTCCGCAATTGATGACATAAAAATTGTCAATTTTATGTAAAAAAAAAAATGATTTACACGAGCAACCAGTGACGTTCCTAGGCTATATGCCGCCCCTAGGCAGTGTTTAAAATAACGCTCTTACTATTCAAAATATTTTTTTTTGAAATTACCTTATCTGCCGCCTATAGTGCTAAGATCGGTAAATGTCTCGTTTAAAAAAGATTTTTCGATAAATTGAAGTACTGTTTACCCATCGGTCATAATATTATTATCGTTGAAAATGTTTTATCAAAGTCATTGAGGCATGATTTTTATTCCAAACTAAATTTGTGTGTTAAAAATATTCAGTCTTTTTAAAAAAACTGTGATCATTTGCCGTTCCCTTGGACTTGCCGCCCCTAGGCAACTGCCTACTAGCCTATGCCCTCGGAACGTCCCTGTCCACAATGTGAACATCAGCATGTGGGGATTTTCGCTGAGTGAATTTATAAAATAGTACGATAAGCACTTCAAATATTATTACATACACATTTATCATTACTCTTAGTATATTTGTATAAAAAGTTAAATTTGTTTTTTTTTCACCCGTTTTATTATGGTGAATTGCGACATTTCTATGCGTCACTCGGCGAACTCGTATTATGAAGACAGAGCGACCCAAAGCTTAATATCAAATAAAAAAAACATATCAATCAAATCAAAAAAGGATTTGTCGCCGGATAATCTCCTTTGCGTCTTCCTTTTTCCGAATAATACAGAGTGCCATTTGAACCGTATAAAGCGAAATTTTCTCTTTTTCGAAAATATATACCCAGAGTCACTTAGCAACCATAACAAAGATTTCCAAATTACGTTTGCGCGTAGTTCACTCACGAAAAACCCATTATACAGATTCCTTTCAATGTTGGGTCTGACATAGGCTTCATAATGTTATTGGAATACAGAAAAAATCTTTAATTGATTACTCAAATGAGCATTTTCCCGTCGCTTACGCAGTGCAGTGTTTCCCAGCTTTGTTTGTACCATGCCCAACGAAACCATTTATTTTATTTCCCAAACCGGGACACCTAAAAACATTAAGTATTTTTAGGCATCTTACACTTTCATAAAATAGAATTAACTAAATGTTTTATTCATTTCATATTAGGTTAATTATTTTATTTATTCATTATGTTGTCTTGATTTTATATGATGCTCAATATCGCTGGCATCGTTATGTGCTACGACAATTCGCATCAATTCGTACAACACTTTTCATATCTGACGACAGATGGAGTACTACTTCTTTGGGTCGTGAATGTCGGGTATTTGGGGGCGCATTTTCAAAAATAAATAAAATATTTTTCGAGAAATTATATTTATACTTAAAAAAATTAAGCCACCTGTAGTAAAAACTTCTAGTTCATATATAATAAATTGTAGAAATGATTTAAAAACAAAATTAAAGAACATATTAGGGGCGGCAAATTCAAGCACCATCCCGGGCGGCAGGACCTTTTCTTACACCACTGTCTCCTACCATTATGGTCTATCCGATCCCTAAAACCGTGCATCGCGTTAGGAATGTGAGGATTGCTTTATATTTGTCCGCTCCAAATGTGGAGCTTATGGCCTCCTAATAGTATCTCAACAGAAGTTTTTCTACGAGAACTGTTAATTACTCCGTCACTCAACCTCTGTTTTTCAAAGAAAGTAGTAGGGTTAGAAGGATAAGGCTAGGACATGACTAGTGGTTAACTAATCGCTATCGCTACGCCCAGTTATTGAAGGATCGGAAGTGTGGGAGGGAATTTTTCAACATCAAAAACACTCATGAATTCGAACAGCAATTGAAAATCGATCGAAAAAATGCTGTTCGTTCTGCGACTCGATCCCGTGAGATCCGGCACGGAAGCCTACAACGCTACCGGCTGCGCCATAGAACCCGATACTCAACCCTTTTTCTCCCGGGCCGCATGACGATTTTCCAACATTACGTAGGCCGCAGCATATTAATAGTAATACGTAAATATATTACATACTATGTATACATAACATAAATGTAAGTACACACAAATACAAATGTTTGCAAAATATTTTTTTGCAAATAATACCAGATGTTTAAAAAAGCCTCTAGTGAGTATAATTATTTTGGGCCTAACATAAAATCTCAATGGGGCGCAGTTTTAGTATTGCTGTAAATAGTAAATAAGTTTAAACTTCCAACGAGTGCTGTAAAGTCGAAAGAACTATCAACTTAACTTTGCCGGTTCTAAGCTCAAGAAATGCGACCCCAATACCCACATTATCTAAAATATCTATTCTAATATGGGTGATTCAATGTTTATAATTAAGGTTTTCTTATATCATAGTTTTTTGAACCTTTTGTAGTTTATATAAATACGCGATAACGCGATAACCCGATAAGCGCCCGCGAAAAGTGATCGTTCGTAAGATAGCTGGGCTAAGCTCGTCAGTTGCAATTTCATATGTGTGCTGGGATGACGTCTTTTTTACGCGCAACTTAAAATATGATTATTAATTAAAAAACCACGGATTTTTATAAAAAAATGTATGAGGAATGATGCAGAGAGATATTTTAAAGCCCTTAGACTATTTTTTTTAAAATTCATGAGAATAAGGCCAATAATGAGGAAACCACTGGGGTCCCCAAACGACCCCCATCGGATGAGAAGTATTTTTCTAGTCTCCGAGCCACGAGGGTTAATTAAAATTTTGTAGAACTTAAATACATTGTTATTTTCGACCGTATTACTATGGAGCTCTACCAACTAGATGTTAATTCAATCAACAGACATACATGCTTGATTTTAGAATACGAAATATCTAAATGATTATATATTATACTTTGACATTTACAATGTGTCCACTATTGAATGGATTCAATTTAATTTCGTTTCATTTTCCATCTAAAAAAAATATTGGACGTGGATACGAGCTTACAAGCCAAGCCTAAGACGTGATACACATCGTTCTGGAGCCGGAAATATCACGAAAATGTTTTCTTTCGAAAATGTTTCCCAATAGTTATCGGAATTTTTATTGCGTTAAGTAATTGCGATCGCTTGTTGCGTCCAACAGGTCAGAGCGCCTCCTCATGGGAAAATGTTTCAATACCAATCGGATATGAATTGACGCGTGGAGCGGAAGTCCCGCAGGACGTAATCAGCGACCATGCGAGAGAAGACTCTGAGATTTTATGTATATCCATCATTTTGATTTTCAGTTATAATGTAATATTCAGTCTAACCTTTCTACAAGAGGGATATTTTGTTCAATTCTGTGAGTAATTTGACTATGCGTATATTACATTCAGTTATTGATTATGTTGAATTCTTTACCTGAAAAGCAGTGACGTTCCTAGTCTATGTGCCGCCCCTAGGTAGAGTTTAAAAGAGTGCCTGAAAATTCTTCCCCGATTCTTTGTAATGTTAAAAAATACCATTTATATATTTTTAATATATAATGACCACTGATATTTTTAGGCTAAGTAGCATGCAGTGGCGCGGCTTTTGATGTAAATACAAAAAAAAACGAAAAGTAATCGGAGTCGTTAGTTTTTTTTCCGATTCTAATTTCACAGCCCTGCTTTCTTGCTACATTTCTATTATATACTCAACTATAAGACAAAATATATATTTTTTAAATTTTCAATATATGTATATATTATGGAAAGAAATGAGATCTATTATAAAAGTGGAATAAAAAATATTATTTTTTGATCCGCATCCACCAGGCAAGCAGAAAACGCGCTCGTCTCGTATTTCACTGCACTGTATTATTATTTCCCATGTGTATAAAATAGTTGAAGACGAAATATTTATCCGAGCGTCTTTCTGTCAGCCTGATACTTGTACTTGATGAATTGCTCGGTTTATGACGTACAGAACCATACTGTGCAAGAGAGATCCAGCAACAAACATGGCGAAATAATGTTTTGTTGTCCGGATGACTGATTTTCGTAAAGAATCGACTCGAAAAGGGCAAACTTGTTGGGTTGTTTTTTTTTTATAAATCGAGACTTTTCTGTCAAAAGAACGTAAGAGGCATTTCGAAATATTACAGAAACAGAAACAGAAACACATATTTCTTTTATTGATATGATATATGGCAGTTAAAGTAACCAGACACGCGAATAAGAAAAATGAGTCCATGACGATTGAAAAACAAAATAATATATTGTGCACTCTGAAACACGAGTTATTATTATGCACAAAGAATAATGTAAACAATTGTATTTTAAAAAAAAATCCATATCCACTATTAACTTGAAGCATATGGTCTTCTAATGGAGGTATCTCAACAAAAAAATTCTCCGAGAACTGTTTGTTATTCAGTTGCTGCAGTAGGGATGGAATGAATAGGCTTAGCACAGCGCTAGTTGTAAACGAATCGCTCTCGCTACAAAATAAGTTAGAATTGTTAGTTTAGAATTGGAAGAATGGGGAAGAGTTTTAAAACATCACAAACATCCATCCCTTTGAACAGAAATCGAGGGAGAAGGTAATATACACAAATTGACACTACTAATTACAAATCAATTACTTTTTTGTATTCATGTCCGCTCTCAATGTGGAGCATGTAGCCACCTAATGGAGGTTTCTAAACAGAAATTTTCTACGAGAACTGCTTGGTATTCAGTTGCTCAACCTCTCTTTTTTTTGAAGAGGGTAGGGATAGTAAGAATTCAGTTAGGACAGAGGTAAAGCTAATCGGCTACGCCCAGATAGTTTAGAATTGGAAGAGTGGAGGGTAGTTCTTAGACATCACAAACATACATCAATTTTGACAGAAATCGATTGAAAAAATGCTGTTCGTACTGAGATTTGAACCCGTGATATCCGACATGGAAGCCAACGACGTTGACCAGGCAGTTTACCAGCTCATAATCCATGAAGCTGATAATTAGTTAACTTCAATTACATGACAATTTTCATCGTTTTTTCTCCCAACTAAGGAAGATTCAATGCTTATTTTCTGGTAAGTTTTTAGCCAGAGAGAGCGTAATTTAATGCCGTTACACTATAAAGAGGGGGGGGGGAGAGAGTGTAATATAATGCAATGATTAATGGTTCCAGAAAATGTGACGTCATAAAAAGGAGTGAATATTATGTACAAATTATTTCCAGAAAGTTCATTGGTAGTGTTATCGATATTTTTGTAAAAAAAAACTATGAATTTAATATTATGAAGGTGATTTGCGGTAATTATTTCAGAATATCTGTAAATAGTGGAGGGGAAAAATATCCCTAATTGTGTGATATCAAAATATCAGGTTTTATATCCGTGACGAAATATGTCTCTAAGTCAATTACACCACCTTATTAACACCTCCATGCCCATGATGCAATCGTAAATAGTTGATCATTAAATCATTCAATATTTATCTTAATATTGTCAATAAGTATTTATCATTTTAGGTATTCTAGCATATATACATTTTTTAAAATTATTTTTTAGCTTCTAACTTAGGTTTAAATACTGTCAATAAACAGTGAAACTGAGATGCCATCATGGCAGGTAACGTGATTTTTTAGGATGGCATGTTACGGGTTAATTTTGTCTTCTAGTTAAAACATATAGAACACATACAAATTACTTTAAATGGTAGATTTCAATTTGTAGTGTTGAAAACAATATAAAATAATGCTTAAACGTTGTACGTTTTTCTACAACTCTCCTCGAAGCTCACTAGACACAAATAAT
Source organism: Himalopsyche anomala (assembly GCA_031772345.1). Classification (NCBI taxonomy): domain Eukaryota; kingdom Metazoa; phylum Arthropoda; class Insecta; order Trichoptera; family Rhyacophilidae; genus Himalopsyche; species Himalopsyche anomala. The sequence continues at coordinate 5,595,645 of CM062829.1, forward strand.
CAAAATATTATAAATTAAACTTCCTTAATCCTTCGATGTGACTTCAATTATATTGACCTAGCCGAATAGCACATTTTAGGAAATCTATGTTTTCAAATAACTCAGTTTCGCCGAAACGTCATTTACACCCTTTTGGCGTGACAAACTTGATATATAAATGTCGATATTGGACGGAATAATAAATATATCTGGGTGAAATTCAATAAGAAAAGCCTGATTTGTATCAAGGTGTCATTCTTTGTCTTTGACATCGATAAATAAATCAAATGAATAAAAATTGAGCACAGTAATACTTAATAATAAAAAAAATGTTTCATATTTCAAAAGATGCTTTATCATGTAGTATTATATAAATATCTTTAGAAACATTATGTTTTTTTGATTGTATTTTTATGTTTTGCGTCAAATGATTATAGTATTTGGCATGTTTGGTAACAATACCTTTTTGTAGTTTGAACTCTTTTTCCATGTTTAAAAAAATCATCGGATGATTTTTTTACCGTCTTTAAAGGCATTTTCAAGTGATCTATACAAAATTATGTAGTTATATGATGTTTTCTTTTTAAATATGATATCTTACCTCCTGGCAGTACCACATCGGACTCTTGCAGACGGTAACCAGCGACAAGTTTTGAGGTCGATTTAGCCACACCACACATACTTCTGTCAAAGAAATCCACTGAGCGGATGTGAAGTAATGGTCCCTGAAATAAAAATCATAAAATGTAGGATTTTGAATTTGTTTAATTCACACCATTTTCTAAGACTTAACTTTAACCAATCTTATTCACTGGTTCGGCTTAAAATATCATACAGTAGATCCCCGATCTACAGTTCTCGCATTCTTCGTTTTCCCGTATGGATCAGCTATTTTCCATAGTCCCATTTCACACCCATAACAAGATGTTAGATAATCTCGCATTAATCGTTCCCCAATTTATTGATTTCCTTGATTTTTCATTAAAATATTATGGTCTGATGAAAAATATTTTCCCGATTGACCCTTTTTTGTTGAATATTTCCAATTCCGCGTATTAAGTCGGTCTTGCCTCGCACTTTCGCAAATTTCAAATTTAAAAACTTAAAATTAAAATGTACCACATGAAGAAAACTAGAACCCTGGATGAAAATAATTTTAGACATTGAAAAAATCCTGGATAAAACGGATTGATATACCAAAAGAGTTAATTTAGACAAGTTCGCGAGTTTGAGGAGTCTTTATTAAAATTGAAGTAACTCAAAATAGGTAAAATATTATGCAAAACTTTTATATAAAAAATAATATTTATATTCTATAACAAAAATAAATACATATTTTTTGTATTATTTGAATCTTTCTCACATTATTTAATTAGGGTAAATTGAAAAAAAAAGAATCGAGTATTCACTGTATTACGTTACAAAGTATTTTTAATGAAATTAAGAAAGCGTATATCACTGTTTATATATTATACTTAAGATATACAGAAAATATCAGAAAAAATGATTATTTACCCATCAAATCCTAAAGCAGGTGGTGGCTTCAAGTTTCTGGTTCTTATGTTCTTGGGGTCTGCCAGATCAGCAACAGTCAGTGTCACGACAGGGTTTGGAGTGCCAGGCTTTGGATAGCGTAAAGATCGTATCTCCGGGTAAAGATACCCTTCGTCACCTGCTCCATACCACGGGAAACGCTGCTCTTCTACCATAGAATCGTTAAAGGTCGCGTAAAGCATCAGGTGACCGTCTTTGGACATCCATAGAGCAGAATTTGATGATATAACTTCCTCTGCAAGAAAAAAAAAAGATTTTTCAATTTTACTGGCGATATCGAAAACCTATGCTCTTGGGGATTTGTACTAATTGGTATTGTGAATGATCAAACGGGGCCTACTTTTTTTTATAGCCAATTGGTCAACGCTATGATTCTACAATGTATTCGATTCCCTGAATAAAAACGTTAATAATTGTTGTTTTTTTCGAATTAGAAGAACTTTTCCAGGGACAGCCAATTTGTGCTCAGTTAAAAAATGTACGTTAATTAAACATTGGTAAGAAAATAATTATTGTCTAATGAAATCTCACAATAAAATAATTATGTTATAAAGTTTCCTGTTATGTTATTGTATAATTTAGATATACGCAAAAGCTTTTTGATTTTGAAATGCCAATTACATTTATTCCCAATCTTGCAAAAAAGTTATAAATTCAGCGTCAGCTTGCATTTCAATGAAGTGGTGAATGAATCCTTAATATAGTTTTCAATCCTGTGATTATAATGTTTTACCAAAAGCATAAAACTTTTCCTAAGTCATTAGGCAACTAATTAGACTTGGAACGAAACTTGTTCATTGAAAAGCTATTTAATGAGATGCAATCAAAGAAACTACCGACCAAGCTGAAGAAAGCTTCAACAAACTTCAAGAGCTTTTTCTCCTTTGAATCATATTTCCTTATATTAAACGGGCTATAATAAGTCTACCGTATGAATTTATCATCTCTAATATCTCTTTTTATTTAAATTAACAATTAATTTTCTTGTCTATGGTTTTATAGAATCCTTATATTATTACAAAAGCACTGTAAAATAAATAAAAATATGTTTCCCTACTATGGAAAATATTGAAAATATTTCAAAGGTCAATAAACATAGATTTTCAAGAAATTGAACATTCTTTTGTATTCATTATACATTTATTTGATATTATCAGGAATAGTTTTGCGCATTTAAACTTTCACTTTTGTGTCGTCGCGGCCGCCATCTTGATTGCTATACATCACTATTTGGCCAAAACACAATTTTATAATGCGATCTGAAAAATTTGGTGGCTAAATTCAGTTCTGCCGTCGTCCTAAAAAATGCATCCTTTACCTCTTCTTAGAAAAACAATTTTTACTAAAATGTACCATAGATCAGTGCTCCGCAACCTTTTCTATCCCAAGGTACACCAAAATTTTCTCCAGCTTTCCGCAGCCCACTTTAAATATGCATACACATACAAGGGTACATATATGAAAAAAATAACATTAGGCATCTTTCTCAATTGTGTAATATATATTGCCAAATAAGTCCTACAACTAGGACACTCTGATTTGATCATTGTTTGAAAAAAATATTTGATTTTTTCTTCACTAAAGTAATGCGCTGCGGCACACTTAGCATCGCCCCACGGCACACTAGTGTGTCGCGGCACAGCGGTTGCGGAGCACTGCCATAGATCACTGTTTTGTCTACGGTTTAAATAATTGTTTAACGACAGCTTATCGTAAAACAATCTTATAAAATCGCTTGTTCAGAAGAACAATGATATAATCGACGAATGTATAGTTCTTCAGAAACCGCGATTCATTTTTTCACACAATTGAGTCGTTTTGGAACAGCTTCGGAATGAGTTTTTCCCCAGTTCGTTTCTTTGTGTTGTGACTGGTTTTGTAGAAGTATTCATCGTTTCCTTTTAAGACTTGTAATATTTTAAAATATGTCAATTTAATATTTTCTGGTGGTTATAACCGATTTGTAGGCTATCGACTTTACATCAACAAATTCGGTGTAACTCAAAAATGTACATATATTTTAATTGCATCGGGTAGATTTATCTATTACAGTAATTTTGTCATAGTTTAATGAAAAAAAATATAAAGATGGTGTTGGAAAAGTTCTAATCGTTCTCTATTTACCCACGAATGTTGTGAATTATGTAGGGGTACAAACATTACATTCATCCACACCTTTGGATTGAAATATACGCAACCGATTATCTCGCAATCCAGTCGGATGAAAGCCATTAACCATTATCACTTGACTACGGGAAAAGCCACAGTCCATCAATGGGGATTCTTAATTGATTACTGTGGTCAAATAATAACTGACTAAAACTTCCACCGTAACCTGTTTCGATATAACTATATATAGTATAATATATATAAATATATATGTATATATACCCACAGTACTTTGTGGATATTTAAATTAATATAAAAAAACGAAAGCTTTCTTATTCATATGATACGAGCTTGCTGTCAAACAAGTGAATAAATTTCAAGGTTTTGTTTCCAAAATAACAATCTGAAAAATGGAGTGTAGAATCAAAATTCAATTCTATTCGTTGAATCAGAATTTAAAATATTGTGTATATCTTCTTATTCAGAATACATATATGTATAGCGAAGTTAATGTAAACTTAAGCATAGCTCGGACGAGGGCGTAAATAGAAATAACTAGCAACTATTTATAAAATAATAATTGTATAACTAAAAACAATGTTTTGTTTTACCTTATTATAATTCTTCTCCATATTTATATTTAAACTCGTTACGTACTATTGTTTTGAGCGTAGAATTAGTATTCTTTAAACCTTATCGTTAAACTTATAGTACATTATAAAAAAACTGTTTATAGATTATCTATATTGTTTTTACTAGAAATTTACATTAACTTTACCCCAGAGTTAATATTATTATTAATAAAAACACACTACTTCTTTGTACTTTATTCCACTTTATTTAAAATTTCAGGACCGGTTTTGCAACAATGTTTGTAATTATCAGCAGTCACCACTTAAAATGTATTAATCTTTGATGATTTTGAATTATATGTTCAAGGTGTAAAACATTTTAATTTTGTGTAATTATAGAGTCACTTAAACTGCAATTTTTAAATTATTTTCAATGTCAATTGTTGTTTACACCTTTTTATTTCAATTTATTTTTGTATAAATAGCACTGTTTATTTTTTACATATATATTTTTATCAGTTGATAGTGCTCGCAATGAGCGAAACCGGTCCTGACCTTTTAAATTAAGTGGAATAAAGTACAAATGAATATTGTGTTTTTTTTAATATAATACTTTTCCACCAAGTATTGACAGTGAACACCCTAAAAATGATTAATATTATCAAGTTAACCTTGCATATTATTTACGGTACTTGTAATGTATAAACTAAGTTAAGTCTATGGCGTAATCGCAGTTGTATTGCTTTGAAGTTATTATTCTTTTAGTTTCGAGTCGTAATTATTGGCTCGAGATAAGATTAATTACAGTTCAAAGTTTTGATACCTGGTGTTCGATTTTCCAGAATTAGACTCACTTGGCCCCTCAAAGTTGGGGTAAGTAAAAGTTGGTATGAGCTGAATGGAAATCAAAGAAATGTCACACTAACTGTACAGAGCCACAAATAAAGGGTTTTAACAGCCCAACAAAATAGAGACAACTGACCTTGTGCTGGAAAGTACAACTATTTTTAAAACGACAACTAGATATGTGTACTACCCCTTCCGGTTTGCCCTTGAACTAACAATCTATTTCAGGTTACGTATCTTTCGCTATATGACATTATGTTTTATTTTATTGCCATTTAAGTAGAAAATATTCAATATATTATGTAAATTAATGATGATGTCAACACTTCTTCATTTATTTTTCTTACGTTTCTGACCGGTTAACTTTTTGGGACTAAATACAGATAAAATACATCAAAAAATGCACCATACGATTTGTGATATAACATTTTCGCGTATTAGACCAAGTGAATTAAATTAAGATTTCGACTGAAGGTGCTTAGTGAAATTTGAATTTGAATCTTCCAGATCATGTACATTCACACAAGTTTGTCACTAACGCCTCGGGTTTCGCCATTCGGCATCTTCATGCGTTCGAGTGCACGGATGAACTTACAGAACAGAACTTGTGTGAATGTACATAATTTGAACGATTCAATTTTACCAAGTGAATTGTGTAGATAATTTTATACTTTTATTAACACAATTTGCAGCATTTTTTCAAGTTATGCTCATAAAATAAACAAAGCACGCAGCTAAATCTTTCATGTATTGCAGTGCAGGCGCGAGGTTATTTGGCGCCCTATGCAACGGTTATTGGCGCGTCCCCTTTTTTCGAAATAATGAAAAAAAACAATTCGAGATCTTTAGAATTTTTCTTAATTATTTACCCATGTCCGCATTATTTATTATTACTAGAGTATATAAAAATAGTTTGAATACTCCATTTATGCGCCTCTTAATGGTTTGCGCCCTAGGCCGTTGCCTATTTCGTCTGTATGGTGGCGCCGGCCCTACATGTATGGTCAACTTACATGTTTTTTTATAGCTATAATGTATTTTAAATATAAAAAAATCATACCTTACTAAAAATTACCATAATCAAATAAAAAAGATTGCTTCTAAACGAAACAATGAGCGATAATCATTTCAATTTTCTTATTTTATCAAGCGCAATAATATTACTTTAACAAAAAGAACAGAATAATACATTTTTTTCGTACTGAAGAGTTTAAATTGTGCTCCCTTTGAAACCACTTGAAGGCGAAAATTTCAGCGGACAATAGAAATTTAAGAATGAAATAAGATGGTCGTTTGAAAGTTTGGTCTCCTTTTGAAAATTTATCAAGCACACATAATTGCAAAGCTGTATTATAATATCCTTTTTTTAATTTTTAATAGTTATATTCTATAAAAATATATATTTTACATTTATTCAATGAAAAGAGATTCTTGATTTGTTTTATGTAACGTTAATTTTTTTTTTGCTTACTAACAAGAATTATAAACTGAATCAAGAATATCTCGATTACGCAGGATGTTTTTATTTCAAGTAGAGCATAATTGATTTTATTTTAATATCTATAATATATGAATCCATGAGATCTGACACGGAAGCCAACAACGTTAGCCGCTGCTCCATAGACCCGAAAGAACAGTATTTCTGTTCGATGGATGGGTATTTGTGATATCCAAAAATTTTCTTCCAGGTTTCCGATCTTTCAATAAATGTGCGTAGCGAAAGCGACTTGTTAACTACTAATCCTGTCATAGCCTTATACTTCTATCCTTACTATTCTATTTGGAAAAGATAGGTCGAGCGGCTGAGTAACAAATAGTTCTTGTAGAAAAACTTCTGTTGGGATACCTAAATTAGGAGACCATATGCTCCACATTAAGAGCGAGCATGGATTTAAAAAATAAATAAATATTTACAATTACTGATATTATTAACTGTGTTTTAGTTAATATTGGAGTATTAAGCTTTTTCTATCTCATGTTTATGTGCATTATCTATTATAATTTGAGATTTTATCAGTCAACAGCTAGCTATGAATCTGCATTATTCTTTCAGATTTTAACCTGTGAAAAATATTTTTATCAGCATATTTTTACTGTCAACCGGATACTTTATTTGTCAAAATTCGAACAAAAATGTTTTAATGATGATCTGATGTTCACTTGTTCTTTATTTAAAATCCACGCACAACAAAAATTACCATAAACAAAAAAAAAAATATGATGTATGATAACGTTACGTCTTCTAAATTTGAAATTAAATTACATACCACTGCTGAATTTTAAGTTTTATTGGTAATGTCATTTTCTAAATTTAAAACGCACCTGACATTTGTTATGTAATTTATTGTCATGAAATTTTGTTATTTCATTTCGATAGTAATTTCTCGTGCTTGAAATACGTATGGGGATGTATGTCACGTAATTGTCAAGTATTGCGTTTGGTGTTCAAATAACAAATCTGTCAGCGGCATTCGGGAGACACTTGACAATGTGCAGATCAACTCGTACAGGCTGGTTTAAAAATCATTGTAAATTAAACCATTGTGCTCTGCAACATCACCTGTCCTCATTAGTTCTGACGAGCGTATGGCGAAACATAATATATAAAGAGTCAACAATTGGGGGTACATTTGGAGGATAGCAATCTGCAGAACGAACTTACTATTCGATTGCAGATTTCAAGAGTAACAGTTAACACATTTTCAAAGGTCTTGGACTCACAACTGTTTATTTTCTTCAACTATGTCCTTTCACAGTATCAAGTGTACTTGCGGAATTTAAATGAGCAATATATGTTATTTTATATGAACTGGTTGTTATTTAGCTTCTTTACCTGTCTTTCAGAGAAAGTAAGTTCCGGGTTGGTCGTAAACTTAAACATCACATACATACATCAATACCCTTGAACAGATTCTCATAAATCATTTTTTGTGATATTTTCTTAAAGGTGATAAAAACCCGGATCACCAGTTTGAGACCAAAAAGCCGTGCTGTTAAATAAATAGGTCACGAATTGTCCGCAAGCCGTCAGATATGCGTACTTAATAATATTTTAAAGAATCAAATTTTAAATCCTGGTGGTGGATATTTTGGAGTGGTATTTGTTTCACAAATATGGGTGAAGGACAGAGCTGTTCAGACATAGAGCAAACTTGAAATTGTCAAAATAGCTCGACGAGATAACAAATATTATATTACAAAACAGTTTCGCGAAAATACCGTTTCAAAATAGCGAATAATAAGAATTACAAAATATTCCCAAAGGTCGGTTACTTTTTAAATACGACTATTTAAAAACTTTGCATATTTAAAGTGTAAAGAAAATATTTAATTAATTTTTTCATTCACAAAACATTATATATAACGTGTACATAAATGATGCAAATACATAAAACATTTAACGTTTCACTGTCAATGCCTGGTGAAAAGGCATTATATTAAAAAATAAAACATATTTCTACATTAAAAATGAAGATCAAGACTGGTTTCGCTTATCATGAACATCAATTGATAATGCTCGTGATGAGCAAAACCGGTTTTATTTTTTACTTTGCCATTTTTAAAGCTATGTTCATTTACATTGGGAAAATATTTGACTCCTAAATGAGACATATCAGCAGGAGTTGTTCTCTGCGAAAAATGCTAGTTTTTCATTCGCTTAACTTCCCTTTTTCGGAAAGGGAAAATAAGAAAAACGGGGATGAGCTAGAAATATATGTGAGATTTGCGATAATTATACCGAATTATATATAATATGTCTGTCTATAATCAATAATGATCCCTTTACAGCATCAATGAAGTACATAGTTTTATGATTTAACAACTTCAGAGAGCATTGTATAAGATAAAAGACCGCTTCGTGGTTGATATCCATCTCTATGCCACTAAATACTAGAAAAAACGAGTCAAAAGGTTAAAAACATAAATGTAATTGAATAAGATTTTTCGATCGGGGGTTGGAAGCGGTAAATCTTCAAACGGCTTTGTTGCCTAAGTTATACAATTCGGTAACTGTGATTCAAAAATAATGGACACTCCAATTCATTGCATAAGAACGTGTACATAAAAAAATTGTTTAAAATGGACATTCATGAAAATCTATCTCGATCAAGCAAAACAATGCATCTGACAGCAGATTGACACAAAAAATATAACGTATTGACATCAATTTAAATTATATTACTGATCAATTTGATTTTTTTAATGGGAATAATGGTTATATAAAAAGCAAATGATATTAAACAGTAACTTGACAGATGCCGTCCAGTATAAAAGTATACGAATATATAATAAATGCTTTGAGATTGCCTAAGTGACAAAGGAAGACATTTTATTGACAGTTCGACGAGGGAAAAGTTAAAATAAAAACAAAAGCCGTTTCCCGCCGTAAAACAAAACAAAAAAATATTCTTATTCCACGAAATTCGAACGAAGCAAATTTAAAATTATAGGTACTTAACTGTTTTGTTGAAAGCAACACGAGGAAATTAATTGTTTTTAATTAGCTTATTTTGTCAAATTAATTTTACGGCTAAGTTATCTACGTTTTTGAAAAAAAAGTTTGGGACAAAAACGAAAGTCAATGAAATTGACCCTAGTTAAAAAGTATACAATGTAGAATCTTTATGACGTCTATAAACGACAGCCTTTGTTCGTTAATAAAAATGAATTACAATAGTCGATGCGTATTACTAAATAGAATATCTAATATTTGTATCAGATATTAGATATTAGATCTATTATATATTAATTACGGATAATATAGCTTCGTAAAAAAACTTAGCTGTGATAGATTCCATAAATATTTGAAAAAATAACAAAATCAAAATACGTAAGCGGCAACGAGTTCCGCTGATAACTGAATGATCAATTTTGTTTTCATTTGTCCAGTAAGCATTATATGACAGCTAAACATGTAGATATTATGTCAAGATGCGAAGTATTAATTTTTTGTGGAAACTTTTTATTCAAAAAGACATAATTTGTTTTATCTTCAAAATATTTGTTTTATGCTGAATAATATATTTTTCGTGCAGTATATTTTTTTAGTAGAAAAGTGTTTATGATCTAAAAAAATGTCCATGCAAATACAAGATTTAGTTAATAGTCATAATTATCAACATTAAGACTGAAAGAATTCGGCATAAACTCCTGAATTTCGGTGATCGAACGAGAACCGGTGCTTTCAACGTAGAGTATTTGTAAGTGAAAGCATATATAATAAAATGACGTTAAGTAGGTTTAATCAATTTAAAAATTATCATATATATTCTTAAAAACAAGTTCCATTTGGAGAATTAGTAAAGTTTATTCATTTTGATTTATTTGATAAGTAAGCATATATTTGATTGTTCATGTCGGTAAATTTCTGTTTTTTTTTTTATAATGCGAAAGAATTCTCCCGTTAGGCTTATAGCTCGTTTTGTTTAAATAAGCAGTGTTCCACGTTAAGATGTATTGATTATGCCATATCACAAATTTACTTCTGATTTTCTCGTTCTCCCGATAGTAGTGTGTGGTACAATTATGATTGCCTAAGTGACCTTACTTACACATACCGCTAAGAATTTAGATTAACACGTTGGCATAGTAAATGAGTGACTTAAATTCAAATCGAATACTTAGAGTCGACCGTACTTTCCGATACGTTTCGTATACTTTCCCAATCATTTGTTTTCTAACTCTGTTTATAAACCAAGCACTGCTAGAGTTCAACTCTAAAAGATTCTCTGTGGTTCGGTTGATTTTTCTTTATCTTCCTGATATTAACGGACATGCACTTAAACTCTAATTGAATTCTGCGCGAGACATTTCTTTTCTCACGACACAGCAGTGTTTGCAAGGAGAAATCAAATAATTTAGTTTTACTGTTATATTTCTGTAGTCTGCTATGCCATCTTGGATACACTGGGTGTGATTTTCCGTCCGCTTCCTATATAAAATATAAAAAAATCTTATTTATTAGTCACGAAAAATTATAACCAGGGCTGTGGAGTCGGAGTCGGAGTTGGAGTCGGAGTCGCGGAGTCGCGGAGTCGCGGGGTTTTGGCCGGAGTCGGAGTCGGAGTCGGGGTCGTGAAACACGGGCGACTCCGACTACTTTTAAAAAAAAAATGCAAATTAAAAAAAAAAAAAATTACTCACGAAATTTATGAAAATTGAGTTACGTAATAATTATTGTGATATAGCTTAATAATATTAAACGTGTAGGTGTCATGAGTCACGCCGAGCCAGTGAGTCACCAAGATCCACTGCATATGAGTCCGCGCAAAAGTTGTTGTTTCTTTCTTTCTCATGTCGAAAAAGTAGATTCGATATATTTTTTTTGTTACTTGAAGTGCATACATTTATATGCACGCATTTTTTAGTCAAGTCATAGTCGGACTCGGAGTCAAATTCGGAGTCGGAGTCGGAGTCGTGTTTTTTTTTAACGCCTCTTCAGCCCTGATTATAACCGTTATTTTCTTTATATGACTAGTCCACTCTAATGTTGAGCATATAGCCTCTTAATGGAGGTATCTCAACATAATGTTTCCTACGAGAATTGATTTTTACTCAGTTTTTTTTTTACCATGTCCACTCCCAATATGGAGCATATGGACTCCTAATGGAGTTTATCTCAACAGAAATGTTTCTACGAGAACTGCTTGTTACTCAGTTGCTCAACCTCTCTTTTTCCAAAGAGAGTAGGAATAGAAGGATAGGGCTAGGACAGGACTAGTGGTTGGCTAATCGCTCTCGATACGCCCCGTTTATAGGATAGGATGGGTGGGAGGGGGAAATTCAAGACATCACATACATCCATGCCTTTGAACAGAAATTAATAAATCGATTGAAAAATCAATTTATAAAACTGCCCGTACTGGGATTCGAACCCGTGCTCTCCGTAGCGGCAGCCAACGATGTTGACCACTCGACCACACAGGAGGCAAATTGTTTACTCAGTTACTCAAACTCTATTTTTTTTCACAATAAGAGGGATAGAAACGATAGAACTAGGTCTAGCAAATGCCTCTCGCCATGGTCCATTATTTTAGGATTGGAAGAATGGTAGGGCAGTCGATAAATATCTCTAACGGCGAGTAACAGCATCGCCAGTGTCAATTTCAGTAGTGCTTTCCAACATGTTTACACATACGGACCAGTCAACAGACGGATTGCATATTTTTCTGTATATCGGAAGTGAATTTCGGTGGAACTGGGGCATGGGGACAAAGATAAATGACATTGTCTTGTCTCATGACTAGATATATGCAGGAAAAGTTTTATCAAGTATTATGTAATGCTATAAAACAGCAATGGCAGAAGGCAGTGGCGGATTAAGCACTTTGGAGGCCCCAGGCGCAATAAATTTTGGAGGCCCTGTTTTTCGAATGACATAAAAGTGCTGCAAAACTCTTCGTGAATAATAATGAATTGAAATTAAAATATAAGAGTGATGCTATTTTTGAGGCCCCCGAGAATTGCAGGCCCCAAGCGCGCGCCTCTTGCGCTTATGGGGTAATCCGCCACTGGCAGAAGGCAATTGTAGACAATTGACAATTCATAAATTTTACAAGAGAAGTTTTATTTTTTAATTAAGTTCGAAAAAGGAATTCCTGAATTCGGTAAGTACATAGTAATATATTGTCTATGCCTATCCTGGTATTATAATACAATTTTCTGATTAATTTCAGTTCTCTAGATAGCGTTTCTCAACCAAGGTCCACGTGGAACAAACGATAAAGAGCCAAAACACTAAAACTCGCAAACCCTAAAAAAGACCAGGCAAATTTTTGTCACTGACAACTTAGTTAATATTTAACAATTATTGGCCTAAAACGCAATTAACCAAATTGTGTCGCTTAAGTTCTTTTGAGTTTATACGAGAACTGCTTTGTACTTAGTTGAACAACTTCTCTTAGAGAGTTGGGATAGAAGGATAGAGCTAAGACAAGACTAGTGGTTCGCTAACCGCCTCGCTACATCCCGTTTTTTATGATTATATGGATAAGAAGGGGAAATTAAAAAACATTACGTATATATATCCAAGCCTTCGATCAAAAATTTATAAACCGATTTAAAAACCAATCTATAAAAACAGTTCTTAGTGGGATTCGAACCCATGACCTGCGTATTCTAAGTCAACAACATTGACTCTAAAATAACATAAAGTATAAACGTTAAAAGTCAATTTTGACATCATTTTTTTCCTTTAAATTATTGGATTCATGGACATTAATAACGGTGAACAAGTATCGTTATTTATACATAATTATTCAGTTTCGTTGTCAGGCAATTAAATATCATTTTGTGGTAGCATAATAACGTCACACCGCATTTTGATTAGTTGTATGATTGCATGTTTGAATATTGATTATGTGTATTTCATAGAGATACATTTCCTGCTTTGGCTTATTGGCTTACAATTTACATAATAATTAATTTTATTCAGAAACTTAAAATGTATTATAATGAGAATTCAAGTGATAAAGTTTATTTTTTATTAATTCAATATCCATTGTTTAGTAAACATACCAAATTCATTGAGATTGTAATTAAAACAAATAAAAATTGAAGTCGTTGCACACAAAATGAGAAACAAAATCGTTTCGATTTTTAATTTTGAAAATATAACTATCATTCGTGTCATGAACTGTCATGGCGTTTATTAAATCTGACTTAACTGATATTTTTTTCTGAAACACAGAACTCTTTCTCTCTCACTCTCTGTCAGTGGGTGCATTATTTTATAGCTAAAAAGATATGAAATGTTGCACAATTCTTCATCTGTTGAATTTTCAATAATTCCTTTAAGTAAAAATGAAAAACTATCTTCATTAAGTATTCTGACAGCTTGTTAAACATGAAGGTCAATGTCTTCTCAAAGTAGAATAACCTATCTCTGTACCTTTCAATTTAACACCGGACACGGTGCGTTTAATGTCAAGTTACATGAGTTTAAAATTACATCAGACCAAAATCGTTCTTGTGGTGATAGAAATCAAGTTTCGGAGCATGTTCTTTGGAATCGCCCAATTGTGTCGAGTAAAAAAGATATCCTGTAGAAATGGTCGCCATAGTCTCATCGGCTATACAGATTAAGATTCATTTCCAGAAAATTTCTATCAATTCAAAAATTTGCAACTCCTTTTGAAGAAAAAACTTTACTTTATCTGTCTGCTTCTCATCTTTTAATGCATTATTGTTGATAGAAATGTGCCGCCATTTTGTATGTTTGACAATTGTGGGTCTATAATGTAAAACGTACTATTTAAAAAATGAGCGGTATTGAGTTAGGTATGCAGATATGGTAATTCAAATCTAAGAAATCGACTGGTCCTATTAGTTTTATTATAAAATGTCTAAAACACTGTCGCCTTCAAATTGGAATTCATATTTTTGTCCAAATATTATTTTATTTGTGTTATTCGATGTAGTATTTGATTCTACTGAAAAGTTCGATTTTTGGAAAGAGTACGTTTTAGATTATAAACCCACAATTACTGATGACATTTGTTGATTCAAAATTCTTTATTATTGCCGTTTATTATGCACATTAAATGTATCATTGAGAAGATATGATTTTCGGTAAGGTAAGGTACGTTTTGTTTTTTTTTTAATTAAAAACAAAAACCTAGAATGTAGTATATCTTTCGGCGATTAATGTTTTGTATTTAAGCGTACTGTTTTCGAGAACCCACAAATCTTCGACCCTTTGTTTTATTCAATTACTCGTAATTTGAAAGACCGGTTGTTTTTACCATACTGTACCTACATTCAAACACAATAATTATTTATGTAGATTAAAGGTGGGGTTGTAAACCAGTTGATTTCTTAATTGTGGACAATAAAACAGAAAATACATATTATGTCTGTCTGACACAAGAACTCAACCAGTAGCGACGTGACATTTACACGTGTCATTATGGCTGCCATTTTAACATGTACACTATTTATTAATTAAACTGGTTATTAAGTTAATTGATGAACTATATTATTTATTTTCATTTTACAATATTTTCAACATTATTTGCCACCTAAATAACTCTGTAAATAACGCAAGTATTTATATATCAGATATCTGCGTTTAGAAGTTTAATACAACCTGGCAAAAGCTGGGTAGTACACTTTCTTATTATATTTATCGTTCGAAAACGTTTCATTAATGGAAACTTTATAAATAAACTCCCGTATTCTTGTAAAGATTTATATGTTTGTGATTTGGTAAAAAATCGTGATAAATAAAGATGAGTTTGAATTTATCCCAGTCGAAGCCGGGTAATAAAGCTTGTGAATTAATAAAAATAAAGCACTATCAATTGTAAGTGACCATTTTTCACTTGTATTTCGATGGGATCCGAACCGAAAACAATTGAACATAACCCTTCTATCACATCTATTTTTTTCGCTGAGCAATGATAATACAATTACGTATCGCTATCAATACATGTTTCTTAGAAGTAGTCCCGCAAGGCTTGTCCATAAGCGGTGTCTACGAGCTCGAATACTCTAAAGTATTAAGGATTTGTGGACATATTCTATCAGGGCATAGCGAGAGCGATTAGCAAGCTACAAGATTATTTCTTCCCATTTGATGTTATCTTTATTTACAGTTCACTTAAAAGAACAAGTTTGAGTGGTAATGGTTGAAAAAACTAAACAATATTGCATACCGTTCAAAAGTATATTGTATTATTTGTATAGGGCAGCTCTGACTTGTAAGTGTAACATTTGTTATTTTTCCAATTAGGCCTCTCTTTAATTTGAATTCAATTTAAAATAAAGCGATAAAGCCTTGCTAAGTCCTCCTAATGCTCAACCTTCACCGGTGATTGATGGGCGAAGCCTTCTGAAAGAGTCTCGGATAACATCGAGATATTTCAGATAACTGGAGGGTCTGCGTAATTTATTCAATTAAAAGCCTGCCCCATCGGTAAAGTGCATTTATCAATCGGAAGTTGGGTCGAGATAAACTGTTTTTTATGAACGTGAAAAGTTCCCGGGTAATATTCAACCCTTGAAATCTGACCAAACGTTTTCCAATATAGTAACGTTTATTGGCAATTTCCGTTTTGGTGAATACTGACCGGTTAAGTTCAGTAAAGTTGTATCCCAAATATATATCGTCACTTCAATTCTACAACTAGGTAACTACAATTCGATTATTCTTAAGAAAAACTAAATTCAACCTTAATTTGATTAACATACTTTTAAACTTTATGTATATAAATATAAATAAAAACAGTTAAACAATGGTCAATTGAATTTTGTAAAACCAAATGCAAAATCATACAGAATAGGTTTTTTAAAAGCATTGATAATCAATTACATAATTTGTAATATTCTCCCCTTCCAAGAAAGAAGGCAGTAACTGACTCTGAGAAGCTTTCAAGAAAAAAAAATTAAATGAGTATTTTAAAATTTTAGTGCTTAGTAGTACATAGTTTTAAAAATGCATACATTTCGTTGTAAACAAGCAGTTTCTGCAATAAATAGATTGACTGTCTTTTGCTGAAATAACTACAGTTGCCGTCTTTTTACAAAGAAATATCTATAATTATATCAGAGGTCCATTTTTCACTAGTGACGTATTTATTGATTATTCTTTTTTAAAGTAAACGCTACTATACTATAGTAAATACTACACTACTATAGTAAATACTACGATAGATTTAAAATTTTATGACATTCATAAATGAAGTTAACATATTTTGTGAGGTTATTCTCTTCATCATTTAAAGGGCAGTATTGAGTATAATAAGTATAAGTATAAATAGTATAAGTATAATAATAAATTAAAGTGGAGATGGATGTAACTTTCTGTAAAAATAATAAAATGTCAACTCGTCCATGCATATGATTAGCTAATGGTACCAATAGGAGAAACCCATTGCAAAACTTATGAAAGAGAACATAATTTCATGAATTTTAATTTGATATTAAAGTTCCAATAAAAAAACTCAGGTGGTGTCATCAGTAATGTCGGTATTTCTATATTTAATATTATATTATTTTAATAATAATAATACTTAAGTCATAAATTTTTATTTTAAGCACTAAAGCCAGATTTACATATGCAAATACATTAAATGTAGTTTATTACTTTTTTAAATATGACATTAACAAGGGAATGTGGAGTAAGTACATAAAAGTGTTATATTTTTTTGATATAATGGCGTTCCACCAATTATTTACAGTTGCTACATTAAAAGTCATATTTTTTAGGAATATTTTTTGCATCATTGCCGTGAGTCTTTTCAAATTTTAAATATGTTAATTGACGAAAAATTGTTTTAAAATACAAATGTGAATGGTTCATAAAATTTAATATATAATTTTCAATACCGTTATTTTAGCAATTTTAAAACCGGTATTGAAGTAATAAAACGAAAATGTTGGAATTGCAATTCTAGGTTTCAATATATAATAATAGTATAGGTAGAAAAGGTACCTTCATAAAGCCAATCCGGTACTCCATTATACACCACTCCAGGAACTGCAGTATTCGTCACTCTATATCCTGTAGAAGATCTCGGAGCCGGTCTGAAGTATATGTCATAGTCGAGGACTGTGACGAGGCCATGACCTCGTGGTGTCCATCTTGCTAACGCCAGATAAGGTGGTCTGTCATCGTCTGGTAGAGCGGTGAGTGGAAAAGTTTCTCTGAAACAATCGTAAATTAATTAAATTAAATTTTACTGTAAATTTGTTTACCGGGTCATTTGATGAGTGTACCACATGCTACACACCGGGAACGGATATGGTGTTAAACTGTAACTTATTTTAACTTAATGATATTTATCAATATTTTAGTTTTTGTAATCTTAAAAAAAGTTGTAGACTGCAGTTATTGTTTCATCACCAATCATTTGAATTAATGAATTTTAACATAATTTATCAAATAAGGACGAATTGAAAAGTTTTCGTTCAATCCTCACTTTAATGAAAACGAAGAAGGGTAAGGATATAAGCGGTCTGTTTTTCAACTCATTCATAACAAATTTTCCGCTTCGATAAAAAAAAACGGACGAAATCCTTAAAGAATCAATTGAAAAAGTTGTCCGAATGAATTGGCATGTAAGGTATATAACTTTACCACTCGGCGACATACTCGTAAAGAATGTGTCATATTTTTATACAATAAAAAAGGAAACGTATTATTGGTTCATTAACGAAATGAACTAATGAGAAAATACTAATATTCCACATTCAGTAAATATTTATTTGTCAGTATTTTGACTAGGTAAATTTATACTACTGATTGTTTTAATAATCTACTGAGTTATAAACCACATAAATAATGATTATCTTTAATACCTATAATATTTTACTTAATTTTTTTTTTCATATTTTACTTAAAATTCAATGTAAAATGAACTTAAAAATACAGGTGGATACAGCAAACCTTAGATTTTTAAACGAACTCTTGTTGAAAATGTTTAATTTTTTAAACATAAATAAAATTCAAACTTGTTATATTTTGTGATATATTGTTTTTGCATATTAACAAAGGAAGGTAGTGCTGCCTTGGAAATAAATGTACAGAAAGCTTTCGTATTAAGTTTCTTATATTTCAAGTAAAATATAATAAAAACGTTAATGTGAAATACTGCATTATGCAAAATTATTACCACCAGTGCATATAAAGTAGTAAGTAGTCTTATTTTATTTAGTTATGTTTCTCAAGCTTTTATGTTATGCTATATATATTAATACTAGCTGGCCCGACGAACTTCGTACCGCCTCAGGATCAATAAATGTTGTGTTAATTTATTGCATGAATTAAATTCAGTTTGAATGAATACTCAAAATGAATTAAGTTCAATAAATGGGCAAAATTCAAAATGAAAAGTATTTAAATTACATTGAACTGATGTAATTCACGTGGCACAGTCGATAGATTTAAAGGAATGCAGTAGATCAACGATTTGATTTTGAATTGTGAAGTTTAAATGATCCACATCTTTGTTTTTAGCCGCAAGAATTGCTCGTTCAATCAACCAATTGTGATTTTTGTGATTAGATGTTTGGGAACATTTTGTTGATGAAGCCGTCTTTCGTTGAGACGAAATTGCAAAAATTCGGCGGAATCGAAATCAATCCGTTCGATTCGTCAACAGGAACACGGCCGTTACCGACGATAGTCAGCAATTGCTTGGAGAAATCTTCGGCAGATGGATCATTTAGAAATGTAACTCGCATGTTTGTCGTCAGCAGAGGCAAGCGTTTATTTCATCGGCAACGGTCAATCTTGGAATGACTGGTAGTGTTTGGCAGACATCGCCAGATAGTATTTAGAATCATTGCGCCTGCAAAACATCTTGAGTCACTGCGCAGATCTTTCATAGTTCGGTTGAGTGCTTCCAATGCGCGTTTGTGTGCCATTGTGCATTCATCCCAGTTGATGATTTTACTCGCTTCCAAAACTTCGGCCATTGCTGAGTGTTTCGCAATATTGCATGTCGGTTTTTCAGTCGTTTGGAGGTTTAACGGAAATTTCAACGCTGATTGAGCCGTTCGGCATGCTTTTATCAACGTAGCCGCTATTCCAGAAGAAGAAACTGCTACAACAATTTCGGATCTCGCACGAACAGTAGCCATAATCAATGACATGAGGAATATCTCCCCAGTTCCACCGGGCGCGTCAAGGCAAAATAAGCCACCATTTCCATCATAAATTGCATTCATTAACGTATCGTACACTTCCCTCTATTGTGGGTTCAACAGTGGTAAATTCGTTTGAACTGATTGGTTCAATGCATCTCGAAAATATTCACGTTCACGTTCCAATTTTCGATTGAAAGCGTCGTTCATTCCACGATCTGGCGTTGGCATTCCTAACTTGACTAACAAACTGCCGCACATGAGGTAACACATGTCTTCGATCTAAAGCAAAGCCTGGTTATGTATCTCTTCATTCATCTCGAGATCGGGATTCCCTGAACTGACACGAATTTGATGTAAAATGTCTTCTGACATGTCATCCTTGTACCTTGTTCCACAGTTCACATGGATTCGATGGAAAGCATGTCAAAATAATGATAGAAAATTATGTGCGTATCTGATTTGGAGATTCAGAAAGAATTTCCAAGTCAGAAAACATAACCTCATTTCAATATTATCCGATTTTCTTTCGTTTTCATTTCATATCATCGATTTTTTTATTCTAATCCATACTCTAAATTTAAAATCATTTAAAAGTCGATCGTGTCAGTGCCATCTAGTGTCATCTATCTGAACCCAGCATAAAACAAAATGTTCATTATTTGAAAACTCTATGAGAATATTAATTTTCTTTATAATTTCTTTTCCGTGATATTTTTCCGATGTTTTAATGCTTATTCTGCTATTCTAGCCGGAGAGGAATTTAATAAATCAAAGATTATTGAAATCCGTGCAGCAATTCTCGAGATATACGTGGTGTAAATAACCCCGCTTTGTTTTATGTATATAGATTATTTTGTCAAATAAACACCAGTTTAGACGTGTCCGTGCATTTCAAGTTTTTGTATAATTCATAATTTGCATATGGCCCAAAATCATCAAAACACTTTTTTGCGCATGTGTGGGTTACGCCCTTCTTGCTTTCCATAGTCGATATAATTGTTGACAAAACATAAAAAAGAAATTGTACAATTTTCGTTGAACTTCATAAAAATAGTCAATTGAAACTTTCTTTGTTAATAATTTCGCATTCGACATTATATAAGAGAAAAACCGTTTAATTAAATATAGAATGCTTTTCCATCAAGTATTGACAGTGGACACAGAAATTACGTACGTAGCAGTATGCATTTAAAAATAACCATAAAGTAATGGCTTACTAACGTTATGTAATATAATTCACAATGTACTTTTGCTGTCAAATATCACGAAATATTTTTTTGACGTTCTATATATAAATAGTATAGTATTAATTGAAGTGAAAAGAGTACAGTTTCTAATTCCAAATAAAACTAATCTAAGAACATTGAATAAATAACAAACAAACAATCACACCTAATGCACGAAACACATTTAAATGTAATGTCAATATTTAGACCAGAGATTTGACAGATATGAAATCGAAACAATCGAACACAATCGAACATCAAATTTGAATTGTCAATTCGATACAAACGTTCGTGCAAACATCGTAATATTGTTGTCAAAAAATGTATCATACCTAATTATAAACATAACCTCATTTCAATAGTATTCGATTTTCTTTCGTTTTCATTTCATATCATCGATTATACTCTAAATTCAAAATTATTTAAAAGTCTATCGTATAAATACAGCGCCATCTAGTGTCATCTACCTGAACCGAGCATAAAACAACATGTCATTATTTGACCTATTCCTCATTTGAAAATTTTATTCTGTATGAAGATATTTATTTTCTTTATAATTTATTTTCCGTGATATTTTTCCGATGTTTTAATGCTTATTCTGCTATTCTAGGCAAAAAGGAATTTTATAAAGCAAAGATCATTGAAATCCTTGGAGTAATTCTCGAGATATACGTGGTGTAAATAACCCCACTTTGTTTTATATATATAGATTATTAACCTAGTTTACTTTGATTATCAATAAAGACTATTGTATTATGTCACTTTTGCTGATTTATTATGTTTACTATTACCTATTAAGTGCATTTATTAAATACGACTGTATTGCCTAAGTAAATTATACATTAATGTGGTAATCTCAACTAACTTTAATTTCAAAGGTAGCCAAGTCAACACTTTTGTATCATACACGGCCATATATTTAAACTGGTTTTATTACGAAACAATATTTTAGAGTCAATCATTTATATTCAATATTATTTTTTATGATAAAACAATACCTTGCATCCCACAAAAAAAATAAGATTCTGATGTATTCGGCTTCACAAAAAATATACAAGTTAGCAACACAAAAATGATTTTCACCTCTTGCTTTACACTTTTATTTTATATGATCAGGACCGGTTTCAATCATGGAAAGTATTATCAACTGAGAAAGGAATACAAAATTACAATGCCATTTATACAAATATTCCAGGGCCGTTGGTAATACTCGTCATGAAAAGCGAAACCGCTTCTGATCATATAAAATAAAAGTGGAAGTAGTACTATTTGTGTTTTATTCTTTGAACATAAATTTGTAAACTTTAAAGTTACTCTTAGTTTTAGAATTAAGTGTTTAGTTGATAACAAAGGTAAGATATTTTTGAACACAATACCCAAGGCAATGACAAAACGGATACGTTCCTATCTGCTTATCTGGTGCTGCTACCTTGATAATTTACACCCAAGATTTCTACCAACTCTTACCGGATGAAAATGTTAATTACTACCCAGCGAAGAGATTAGGATTTTGAAACGTAATCAAGATTAAAGATACAACTCGACTACGAATAAGGTATAGGTAAATTAATTTGTATAATCTTCTTAGGGGTAAGTATTTCATTATACATTGCTTCACCGATAAACCAATATATTATAATCTACGCTGGGTAAAACGATAAATAAAAATATATATGGATGTAAAGTTGATACCATGGTATTATTACGATATTATTTGCTAACGATTTTGTATTAGATTAAATAAATCATGAAGAAAAATACACTGTGTAGTACAAGATAATGAAATATGTGTGTATTGAAATTTTGAATTCATTTGATCAAAAAACTAAAAAATGACAAATATATAGATACGTGATTGTATAAAGTTAATGACGATTTGATAACAAATATTTGAAATTCGATTAATGGTTATTATTTAATGACTTTTCTCCAACAAGCACTAAATAGGAAATAACATATTTGCACTAAAGCATTATAATTTTCCGCCTGTGTGGTCGAGTGGTTAACGTCGTTGGCTACCGCTACGGAGGTCACGGGTTCGAATCCCAGTACGAGCAGTTTTATAAATTGATTTTTCAATCGATTTATGAATCTCTGTTCAAAGGCATGAATGTATGTGATGTCTTGAATTCCCAATTCCCACCCATCCCATCCTATGAACGGGGCGTATCGAGAGTGATTAGCTCACCACTAGTCCTGTCCTAGCGCTTTCTTTTTAATCCTACTCTCTTTGTAAAAAGAGAGGTTGAGTAACTGAGTAACAAGCAGTTCTCGTAGAAACACTTCTGTTGAGATAAACTCCATTAGGAGTCCACATGCTCCACATTGGGAGCGGACATGGTTAAAAAAAATAATATATATATAATTTGAAAATACAACTAATTTAAAGTGTGTATGACAGTTAGCTGTTTATTCTAAGTTTAAATATTATTTTAAGTATTTTGTAGTACAATTAATGGCAATTCGTCGAATATATTGAAATTTAAAATCATACGAGTATACTCGATGACAATTTGTTTTCATTCGAGCACAACTCGAGGAAAAGATATTCTTCAGACACCTTTGTCTTAGATGTATTTAAAATAACTTTCCCTCGAAGAACGAGCGTGACCATATGGTCACAGTAAACATCGTTGTCTATTGATCCCACTATTCATCCTTTTCTTCATAAATATCGTTGCTTTGACTCAAATTTGTTAAAAAGGATACTGACTTCAGTTAGTCATCAGACGCGGGGACGGAAACGACTACCAAAAGCACATACGATTTTTTTAAATTTCCGTTTATTTTTAATAGACTATTTGAAACTGTTATTATAAAAACATTAAATTATTTACACTACTTTTACTAATATATTTGTGTTTAAATTATGTTGATCTAAAGAGTTCAAATTTTAAATATTTTTAATAATTTCACGGTTACCTATATTTCAACCCTGAATTTTTGTGTACCCATACGGTCACGCTCGTCTTTATTACTGTCCGTATACAGTATTACAATGTAATATAAGGATGAGAATGACCATATAGTCACGCGGGGTTTCTATACAATGATTTGTGTTTTTAATTTTTTTTAAATTTTTGTTAGAAATAAAAGTTATCTGTGACTTTAATATGGCCCAAGAATTATATTTTTTATCGAAAAAAGCTCTCGCCTCTACATATACCCGCCAGATCACTAGGGCAAAACTATCACCAACTAGACCACAGAGAGCAATTGATTTGTGTATTCATAGTATACTAGCTGTAAGCCCGTTGACCTCAACGGGGGGATTTTTGTTGCATTTTTAAGAAGTCAGAAAATTACAAACCTATTTATTGAATAAGCCAGAAATTCTAAAAATAAAATAAATATATCTCGGGGCATATATCGACAGCATGTACTTCTTTATTTCTTTCGACTTATACGTGGCCAAAATGAGAATTCCACCATTCTTGAGAATGTGAATCTAAATGTTCCTGATTATTTTTTGAGAAATGGTGGACATGAATTGTTTGTTCTCCCAAGGTGTAGAACCAGCCTGCCAATGAGGATGCCACTGGGGAGAGCTTTAACGGTGTTCAACAATATTGCTTCGGATGTCGACATATTCCACGTAGACGTGGGTGAGTTCCGACGAATACTATTTTTTATGTATTAAAGTAGAGTTCGTCGGAGCTTACTCAGTTGACTTCTTTGCCATTTTTTTTTCTACTGATTTTAATATTAAATTGTACTATTTTTTTTCTCCATTGTAAAAGTTTTAAATTTATAATTTGTCAACCTTTTGCAATGTTAATTAATTAAATAAATAAATAAATAATAAATAATAAATAAATATCGAGCATGCCCTGTAGTATTTAAATTGTAAATTATTTATTTTTTGGAATAATGTTGAGTTTGCTAACAATTATTTTTCCTATTAGCAGAAATATACCTCGTAAATTACCTAATTTTTGGAATAATGTTTAAGTTTGCTAACAACTATTTTTCGTAGTGACAGAAATTTCGTAAAATATTAAATCTTTGGAATAATGTTCATGTTTGCTAACAATCATTTTTCATAGTAGCATAAATCGACCTCGGCACATATATCGACAGCCCTGCAGTTTTAAATTGTAAATTACTTAATTTTTGAAATAATGTTTAAGTTTGCTAATAATCATTTTTTCACATGCAAAATGGTATAAATTAATTGCACATTTTATCAAAACAAAACTATCAAAATGTTGACTGATTCTCCAAACAGAAATTGTTTTTTTTAAATATATATAATGATTTTTACTGAAGTTATTTTACTACACATTATGCTTTCGCCAACAACTAACTATACCACATATGTACCTAGGATTAAAAACAAATCTTGAAATATTGCGTCTTATATTTATTTTTTGAAAAACATATTTCGCTAGTCAATCGGATTTTGTTATTTTGGTAGCATTTATTTTCATACGATCAAGATGTACTGTGATTTAAAAAGAAAGTTTTCAAAAAAAAAAATTGTTATAAACCCAAAAAAAGCGCTCTAGGCTAGATTCGAACCGGCTTCCTACAGGTTACCAGCCGGGCGCTCTATCAAACTATTTTATATTTGTATTTGAGCATAAATTTACCTTGTCCAAAGCATAGACTCGTTTACTCGTTATTTAAAACAAAAGATACAAAACTTTTAAAGTATCGAGATAAATTCTAAATACCCTCTGTTAAAAAGTAAAATATTTAATAGCCGTCAGCATATGACACACATGGAATATTTGCATTTAACTGTCGAAACTATATTATGTAAAATATACCACATTCATTATTTGACAGACGTCACGATATTCCATTTTTGAATCTTGAATACAAACAATCGAAGTCAGTTGGTGAATCACAAATATCGTTCCATTTTCAAATGCTTGATTTATATAATGTATTTTTATCGGATCTGATATTTATGACGTTAGCTCAGTTGATAGAGAGCTCGACTGGTAATCCAGAGTTCTGTGTTCGATCCACGATCGCGGCGTTTTTTTGTATGAGAATTTTCAGCGATATGATTTGTTTCGTCAAATAATAAACAGTGTATTGGGAAAATATGTCTTTAGTATGAATAAAAATATTGCGTCAGCGGAGCTTTGAGGAGGGAGGGGGAAGGGGCAGGGGGAAGGGAAATCGCGGACAATCATGCAATCATGCAATCATACGGACATTATCGAGTATTAATATATAGATAATATACTTACTGTTTTTTTTGTCAATTTTATCTGTTGTTTTATTAGTATTTACCGATAAAATAGTTTTGCCATATTCATCTGGTATTTTAGTCTCTAGTCTGAAACGCAACCGTTGATGATTTGCTTGTGTTTTCAATAAAACAATGCTTACACAGCTAAATAATTATGAGCCTCTACGGCGTAGAGTCTACGCACGAGATTGATTGATTATTTCTTAGACTCTGGCCATAGTTCAGTTCGTATTATTTATACGCTGGAACGCTAATGTAACCACTTAGTAAATGACTCGACGATTTAGTTTCGGAATAGTGACGTCCACATATAAGGCTTTATTAGCACGAGTAGTCTTTTGATCACTGAATCCCGCAAGAAAAGTCTTAAATTATAAACATGGGAGATTTCAGAGAAGTGTTATTTGATTATTTGTGCTGATATTTCAAAGAAAAACTCTATATTTAGCAATCGCTTAAATTTGGAGATGGTAAACTTTTCATGTTCGAATATAGCTTTCATTTATCGATAATTCAATGAAGCCGTATAAAATATAATTCATATATGTACATACTATACAAAATACTCTTTTTCTTCAATAAAATTTACTAAATCCTGTTAAAAACAATGCATTTTATTTGTCAAATCAAATATTTATATTAAGAAAATTGATAATTTATGCCAATTACGACATACAAATATTTGTCAATGTATTTCATATTTACTCTATGATTTGTTTTGAGAAGTTCCTTTTGTCATGTTATTGTGACATTTTCATAATGATATTTCATTAATACTTCGCGTAAATTATTATTTTCATCGATTCTTATTTATGATAGTTTGACATTTTATTATTGTTTAATTAAATTGTCTACAGAACGGCATTGTTGTTATTCACATTTTGCACGTATTCAGATAGAAAAAGAGTGGCATGTTTTTAAGCATATTTGACAATACAAAATATTACGTATATTGTGTAAATGATTGAAAAAAAAAATAAAAAAAATAACTTGTTTACGTTTTACGTCTATTTTTTGTTCAGCCAATTTTTAATGTAAACATAAAATAACAGACATCAAGTGAAAACAAACAATTTGCCTATAAATGCTTGGGCTTGGTTTGTTGTGTCCGTGGATTCCACTAGAAAAAATGATAAACGTCCGATAGTTTTATTTCACTAAAAGATCGGATTTAATTTATCTATTGTGACAGAAAAAAGAATATCATTAACGTCAGGTACGTACTTTAAATCTTCAAAAAATAAATTAACTTTATTCTTATTTTTTTTGCAACCACTAAAATTCATGAGTTACGCAAGCATTGTTAATATTTGAAACATTCCCTCCCCCCTAATCATGTATGTAATCATGAGACAATCATGTAAGCAAACAACCATTTTGAAACTATACACTTTATTTATTTGAATGCTTTTATTAATTAATGTAAAACTAAAGTTGCGAGTACGCTACTGGTTAATATCTTAGCGTAATATGCTAATTTTTGGTTACGGATGCACAAAATTCAAGAAAATGAAGCCATAATTTATGTTAATCTTGCTTAAATTTTGAGGTAAAGTCGTTAATCTTATAAAGGCTATTAAATTCGATTCTGAGAATCATTTCTACGTCATAGACCAAATTTTGTTCTGACTTATTAAGAGTTAATACGGATAATAGTTTTACTCAGAAAACAAATGTCAATGTAGATTTAATTTCGTCAGACAAATTCAACCTTTTAAAATTGAAATAGCCACTCTCCATTGTTGTCTGCTTGCAATCTCGCAGTTTTATTTTATTGTCATTTGAAATTTCAGATAACCTTGATAATTTCAACGTCTTGTTTGTCATTCTCGCTTTATTTCTATTCAGCATATTTAACTTAACCTTACATAAGCCACGATGTCATTTCTTCTTTAAGTAAGTAGCACTTGTGAGTATACTTAACTTACCTACTTCTAAACTCCAATAAAACCGTTACTTACAAACGTCGAATATATAAGCCTAACTAAATCCAAAAACCAAAATTGTTGGCAAAGTGCAAAAAACTGCTGTAGGCTTTTTGGATTTGAGTAGGTTTTGAAACTAAACACGTTTTTTAAACTGCGTTTTCTCTGTATTTAGAGAGGTTTTGAAATTGCAAATTTATTGATTGTGTAGATATTGAAATAGGAGAACAAGTTGACATCAACATATTTAAAAAAAATCAAAAATGGTCTTTAGGTAGGTTTTGAAACTGAGATAGATAGATCCTCATATGTTAATATTCGAATTTATCTGCGAATGTTAATATTATACATTAGGTTAATGATTTCATTTTTAATTCATAAAGATATTCAGAAATCATTATATCCATCAGACGCAACGTATATAGATTTTAAAGATAGAAAAAAGTGACTTTGAATAGCAAAACATGAGATATAAATTTGTCCGACTAACTGACGTGTCACCATTATTATTTTTACAAAATCCCAAACTCTGCTTAGTCGACAAGGATAAATGGGTATTTATATTTGACATGTTGTGAAGAGATGTGTATTTAAATTTAAATACAATTTTCAGACTCGTTTTTCGAGCATATATTTTTTACCAAATATATCATAAGGTGATGAAAAAAATACGAAAAACTCTGCATTCATGTATCAATATAAAATATATTTTTTTTGAAGAGATGTGAGTTTAACGGCGACTACAACATCCTGCAACTAATAAGATCATTACAATAGGAAAAATATTTTTAATACTTAAGTATATTTCTGCTTGTTAATAATTAGGGCTTATACAGTAAATTCCCCATTTACACTAAAATCGGGACCGTGTTATTTGGAGTAGTGTAATTGAGGGAGTGAATCTAATACAAAATAAGGTATTTTGTTTTTTTCGGCGAAAAATACAAAACTAAGATTTCCCTTAGTTTTGCAAAAAAAATATATGGCAGAAATATTTGTTTACTAAGTGATAAAATGCAAAGCGCGCGCAAAATCTAGCACACAGACAATCGCCTGGCTATGCGTGTACAGCCTGCCACGTGTTGAATACACAGACGCTAGCCAACATTCGACTGTATGCAACGCACAGACGGCCGTCTCTTAGCAACGACAATGGATTGCGACCGTTCAATTGGAGGATTTGTGGCGAATATTTCAAGCCAGCGCGTAATTCGGAGTAGTGTAAACTTATTTTATTTACAATATATACACAATTAGTTAAAATTACCAAAAAATTATTCAATGCATCTATTCTGCGGTAGACTGATTACCCCTGTTTCATTCTCCTATAAAATCTAAATATAATATTTTCATCGCATTCATTGATTTATACTAAATACTAACTATACATAATTCATCTCGTTTTATTTGTAGTCTATGCCGTTTTGAATTGAAATATTATCGTTTTTAATCAAAAATTTAAGTAGTAAAAACCAGCTTTCAAATGTAACAGAATTACCTAAAAACATGAGTTTTCAAATCCAGATTTTTGAAACTGACAAGTCTTACTTATAATGTTATGATTGCTTAAACCAAATCATTCTTTTGTGATTTGAAGATAAAAATAATCAAATTCATTATTTTTCAATAATACTTTTGGTATGCAACGGAAAAATATTTTGACATAAATTCAGTGCGCAGTAAATATTTTAAGTAACAGGCTCTCATAAACAGTTCAAGTAAAATGTTCACTGTTTTCAGTAATAACGGACTCCACGAGAGCGCGCTATCTTCCGTCTACAACTACTCGCTTATTATCGATGAATGTGGATGGCTCACTTCAAAAATGCTTCATAAAATTGTTCGGATTTCTCGCATAAAGTTTTTTCCTGCCCCATATCACTTGTTTATGTGCGCCGGATACCAAAAGATTTCAAGTATCAATAACAAAAGTCAA
This sequence comes from Himalopsyche anomala, assembly GCA_031772345.1. Classification (NCBI taxonomy): domain Eukaryota; kingdom Metazoa; phylum Arthropoda; class Insecta; order Trichoptera; family Rhyacophilidae; genus Himalopsyche; species Himalopsyche anomala. The sequence goes on from CM062829.1 coordinate 5,625,587, forward strand.
AGACAGATTTTATTACTTAGTATAAAGAAATCATCGGATTGCTATCAAAGTATCAGGGAATCATAGAATAAAGAAGATTTTCAGTACTGATAACTTATAAAGTAAAAAACAAAGTAAAAGGTTAACACAATTTTACGAATGACTGAATGACAATTATTTTTACAACTCTGAGATTTTGTTTTCTGCACAGTTGACCTTTTTATGAAATGTTTCCAAATATTTATTTCATCATCAGCCTTTATCGACAAAGCGTTTTAAAATCAGAGCTTTAAGAGCAGTTAAAAAACTTGAAGTAGTGCATCTATGTTTTGATTTGCAATATAAAGGTATTGTGATTGTGAAAGTTTAATCTTAGTTCTGACAATTATTATTTTACTGTTACTACTTTTTCGCGAGATAATGATTTAAAAAATATTGTCAAACGTCTTTCCTTAACCTTCAAAAATCAAAAGTTTTCCAAGCAAAATAAAAATTAATTTTTGTGAATATATAATATATAGATTTAAAACATTAATAATGTAGAGGAAAAAAAGTGCTGGAACGCCGTTTCACCACGTTACACGGAAAAAAGTACTTGTTATATGTAATCGGCGTAATATTCGCTTTTAGGGCAATGTCTTGAAATTCAGGATTTTAATATTTTAATTTTCATTACAAACATGAACGAATGCCCTTTCAAGTATTCAAACCGATGAACTTAACCAAGGGAGGGGTCTGCGGGGTCGGAATCCTTCCTTGACAACGGCGATACATAATATTAAAGACAGTAAGGTAAATTTGGTAATAATTTTATGTAATATAAAATCAAATTTGATACATTTAACATTCCACTGATTGAGTTACAAATTTTGACACGTGCTTTGCCTCTTCGAAAAGCGTCTTCAAACCAACTTCATCTATTTAACTGTAAATCTGAATATGATTTTTTAATAATCGAAACACGTGCCACAATTACTAACACAATCAATCAAATAAAAAAGTTATCAAATTTGATTTTGTAGTAAAAATGAATGTTACTAAAATTACCGTTGAATCCATTGTATATATAAAGAGTATTAATGTATTGACTGAATTGGCATTTACTTAGTAGAACTCTATTGAAATAACGTGAAAAAATAAGTATTTAAGTTCTACAAATATTGAATTAATTAATATTACCGTGTATGATTATTTTCCAAAAACAACTCACATTGAAATTATCGTATCGAATTATTAATTTTAAAATTAAAAAAAATCATTTTGGCTTAAGCAAGATAATAAGATTAACAATAAAATGACAAATACCATAACACGTAAAACCGAAATAGCTATAGCCAATAATTATAACTCTTACAAAAACAAAAGAATTTGATAGGTTCACTCTACCTACCAAAACAAAAAATACCCTACTATAACAGAGCTCTTTACCGGGTCCGTGGTACAGTGGTTAACTTCGATCGCTTCTGTGATAGATCTCACGGGTTCAAGTTCCAAGATTGTACGTACAGCAATACAATACTTAAATAACGAAGCATAGCAAGAGCCATTATTTAACTAGACTTTCCTTTCTATCCTTACTTTCTTCAAAAAAGAGAAACTGAGTGGTAAACAGTTCTCGTAAAAAAAATGTCAAAAACATACGTCCATTAAGTGGCTATACGCTTCACAATGGGAGCAGACAGATGTAAATCAAAAAATAAATTAAAAATATAACTGAGCTCTAAGTTAATGCTAATTAAATCAACGACGGTTGCATCATTAAGTAACGCCTCTGTCAGGGTTTTGTTCTTACATTCGATTAATCCGTTTCTAATGTCATTAACTTGTCAATTAATTAATATTTTTCTCTATATGAATTAATCCAACTGGAAAAAGATCTATTGATACCATGTGGTTTATATGGCAAGCGTTAATTGTCAATAAATCGTCTCTGCTCAGGCAGCAAAGTTGTGTATTGTGTAACTTCTACAAAAATTGTAGTTTTTGCAAGCTCTGTTATAGTGTTGCTTAACTGGGGCAACTCACAAACTTGTTACAAGTGTCCTAGCTAAATAAGAAGATCCAGTAGCTTTATTGGGCTATTTACAATAACCAATAAAATTGATGTGATCATCTATGAACTATTTTATATTATTTAGCTAACATTTTTTAGAAACATACAATTAAAAAAAATACTTATCCCATTTTGTTATGTATAAATTAGGATCGGCTTCACTCAATACGATCTTTATTCAAAAAAATAATTGCCTTTTCACCAAGAATTGACAGTTGACATATTTAAAGAACAGTTTTTAAAATTTTAAGAAAATTTGTAAAATAATCAATGGCTTGTTACATTTGTGTATTTTCTTAGACAACGACATCTCAAAAATGTGTTGAAAATAGTCTTAGTAAATGTATTAACGTATTTTTTTAATCCATGCCCACTTCTAGTGTAAAGAGTATTGCCTCCTCATTTAAGTTTTTCTACGAGAACGGTTTTTTACTTTTTTTGCGAATAAAGTAGTAGGGATAGAAGGACAAGGTAAGACGCAAAAAATATCCATACGCAAATAATATTTATACACAAAAATGTCACCAACATTATTAGAAATTTAAATATAATTGGACTTTAGATTGATTACATATTTTAGAACGACTCTCTTGAACATTTACTAATTTGAGCTAAATCAATTTCAATATATTTTTTTAATACCGTGCATTGCTCTTATTTCATAAAAAACTTATTGTATTTAATTATTTATATAAATAAAATTTATTGTTTAAAATAAGAAAGATGATGAATTGTCTATCTCTTCGTATGTAGCGTATTGGAATAAACTAATATTTTTTTTTAAGATGGCGTGAGCTGAAATAGCTATCCCTTAACTCTTGTTAAATTCAATATTTTGATACTCTTTCCTTATTAAAATCAAATTTTACTTAGTCATTGTCAATCCAGACGCCGCTTTCGAAAAGTGCTTTTCGTTATAATTAGGCAAATCAAGTAGGTATCTTGGTTTTACATTTTGTTCTATCAAATGAATTATTTAATTTTTCCTAATTATACAAAATACCATATTATTTTTTTATTTTTAATATTTGACATTACAGCTTACGCTAATGCGTCAAATATTTTCAAGTTGAAAGATCATACGAGATATACTCGACGAGAATTTTTGAAAGTCACATGAGATTAACTCAAGGAGAGTTAACTTCACAAACACCCATGTCTTAGATCTCAAATTAAAATTGAAAAAAAATAATTTGACATTGACCTTACCGGGAATCGAACCCGGACCCACCTGATCGGTAGAGCAAGCTCTTACCAACTAGACCAAAGCGGGGGACTAAAATTTTAAGCAATGATTATAGTTAAGACTTTAGATGTATGTTTATCGAATAAATTCCACTTTTATTTTCATAACAACGATCATAATAATATCATAGTAATCTAGTTGTAGTATTAAGGTTGTAAATCATTTTCTTTTATTTCACTGCAATATTAGTTAGGTACTAATTGAAAATTACGCAGGTGTTCACACAATTATACACTAAAGGAAGCAAATAATGATGTTAGTGTTTTTATTGATAAAAATCTGGAACTTCCTTGAGTGACAAGAAAACACACAATGGGCGACGTTGTGAAGAGACTTCAGTAGCTAGCTGCCCAACACATTAACACCGCTCATTGTTGACACTTCAGAAAAGCTCGCCGAGATTAAAATCTTTTCTAAGTTCATCACCACCAACCTTATGCTCTCCTGGTACTTAAACTCACATTTCTTTTTAAAGTAGAGCAGTGGCTCTTAACCTGGCATGGAACGCGGTTTTATTATTTGACTGGCATTAAATAAAATTCTATGTTATGGAAATTCGCAGTTTAAACAAATTAAACGCTGTATTTATTTTACAAGACTGGAGAAATATTCGAAACATCATATACCTCTCAAAAAACATCAATTTTTGGTAATATAATAAACGTAATTTTAAGATAGATGCTGAATAAATACTTTATTCACAAAACATGCAAATATGTGTTGAAATAAATGCAATGCACATTTTTAAACGAAAGGTTACTATTCAATAATTTAAATATAGGTTTTGTCTATGGTTATTATTTATAGTTCGTATTTTTCCGGACAGAATTTATATTAAATAGTCATAATATATTGGTCAGAATAAATAGTCATAATTTAAATGAAATAAAAAAAACCTAACCTAACCTAACCTAACCAAATTGTTATAAAATATTCTGACCGTTCATGTTTAAATTCTGACCATTTAATTTGTTCCCATTATTTACTATTGCAACATTGTTAGGCTAGCAACACCGTTAAACGCATCCAATGAATGTTAAACGTATTTGAATTTCGAATTTTTTAAGGAATAAAACAAAATTCAAAATTATTACTTACTTATAGTCGTCGAATTCCAACATCGCTGAAATTTGACAGATCGATAATAATAGCAATGAACTAAGTCATAACTAATACTTTATTTTAAAGTTTACCAACACAAATAAATACAAAGCCCTGAAATGTTGAGCCCAGTTGTTGTCCGGATACCGGATACGACCGCCGATTCAATAACTCAGTGTATTCAAAAGAAAAACTTTTTTTCGAATAATAAATCCATCAATCGATTGATAATCAAAGCTAGAGATAAAGTAATATTAATGTATTAAATCTCGGCAATTTAGTCAAATGCTCTGGCCGATTTTTAATGAATAAATTATAAACTATGACTAGTTGGTTTATTTAAAGTTTTCTCATTTATTTTATATTGGGCGGTTGTTGTGGAAATTCAATTTTCATATAAAGTTGAAATTTATCATTTTTCGATAAAAACTTTCCTACTTTTATTTTATAATTTGTATTTTTCAAATAACTATGCAATCGCCTATATTTGATAGATGTTAACTTTGTGAATATTCATTTTTATTAAAAAAAAAAAAATTGATAACTAATTGTAAAACGTGCTTCACCTCCTTGAGTCAAAGAGTTCTTGGTGAGTATTCAACATTGTTATTTTTGGTTACAGAGCTCACGAGTTTGAATAACAGTACAGATTAGCCATCTACTAGTCTTGTCTTAGCGCTGTCTTTCTAAAAAAAGAGAAGTTGAGTATCTGAGTAACAATTAATTCTTTTGAAACATGTTTGTCAAAATTAACTACATTATTAGAATAAATTCTATGCATTGGTAGCGGGCATGGTTAAAAAATAATTTAATTATATTGTAGATATGAGGTTGGGATTTTTTCTTTCTATTGGACGCACTCAAGAAAGGAAATTTATATGTTTTATCTAGATAATTAGGCTGAAGATGATTCTCAAAGAGGTGAAACAGGTGTCGCAATTAGTAACACAATCAGCAGTATAATAAAGTTATCAATTTTCATTTTGCCTTTTTTAGTTAAGGGATAAAAAAAAAATTTAGGGACTACCAAAGAGTTTAAGAATATTAAGAAGCGTATTTTTCTTTATAATTAATTGTCTTTGATTTTCACTAAGCGGCTAGATTTTTCTATCTTAATTTAGTTTTACTCACATTAATGATAAACTAACGACAGTTTTTTGTTTGCCAAGTAAATCTTATAAAACGTTCGAACGCGGTCACGTTTTTGCTTAAAGCCGTTTTATATCTTTTTTATTAGTTTTATTTTTTTTGTTTTATTTTTTGTGTAATATATTTTTAGGTAGATAGTGTGTTAAAAGAATCTTTCTCAATTCGACTGTAAATCTGTAACGAAAAATAAACTTTACAATTATAGTATATTTTTTGAATTTAATCTATAACTGTGATCACACATTTTTGTTTTAATTATTATTTCACCAACCACAATCCACATTATCATTTAACATGACAAACGCTTCAACTATAAAATATGTCACTTCTTAAATTTTACCTTTTTGAATATAGGTTGTTTATATACATTTAATTCTTGATATTATTAAAAGAAACAATTGTTCAAGAAAGCATCGTTTTACAGGAATTTATGACGTATCAGAAGCAGTGGCGGATTAACTCATAAGCGCAAGAGGCGCGCGCTTGGGGCCTTCAATCTGAAGGGCCTTAAAATAAAATATATTCTATAAACCCATATAATAATTCTAATTCTGTTTTAGCAATTCGAAAAAGAGGGCCACAAAAATTGATTGCGTCTCGGGCCTCCCAACTGTTCGTTAATCCGCCGCTGATCAGAAGATATTATGTAACTTTATCTTTTGGTTTGCGCTTATGAGAAATAAATTGAAAAATATTTAATTATTTATTTAACAAAATGTAAGTCCACGTTTAATGAAGAGTATATTAATTTAAAATGTAGCGTTTTTTTATATATTTTTTAATGAGTTTTGATTAAAAATTTATGTTAGTATAGGATTACTTGTTAGCTAGTCGCCCTCTTTGGGATTATTCTTTTATTCGCAGCCAAATGGAGGAACCTCAATGGTGATGAATACGCTCAGCAGTTGGGTGCCAAAACGTTAACAAGGGGCTCGCTTAATCTCAGAGCTATTTGCGGTATTTCGGGTAAGAGGTAGATTTTTTATCTTCCGTGTACAATTTACTTTTAATAAACCGTCGTAATTAATATTTTTGTATGCCAGGAAGTTGTCAGGATATTGTTTTTCTCTTATTTAACAAGGGGCTTGCAAGTCTAACTAAACTTTAACAAAAAGATCGAGCGAGCGAGATGAATGCTAAGAACCAATACGTTAATATTTAAAACACAATGAGAAACAAATACGATTTATATTTTTTAAATAAAATGAATTTAACATTGTTTGCTGTTAAGACTTCAAAAACTATTGACATTTAGAACCATTAAAGTGATGAATTAGCCCGACAAGAATTGAATGACGGGTTTTGTTTGGGAACAAAACCATAGTTTATAGTCCACGTCAGGTTGTCGGTTGATTTTTAATATAACCCGGTGAACTTTCAAAGTCACAGAATGACGCCCTAGGTAAGTACGCTAAAATCTTTAATCTGCCATCACGGCAAACTCTACTCACTGTGGAAGAAGGACAGACGGTGAACAATAAAATTTAAATGAAAAGAGGGCAATTACAAGTCGAAATGAAACTTTTTCATCGTCTGGCGGTTTTTCCATCGCGATTCGCGGACCTTTCTTACGGGTCTGTTTACTTATCTTTATTTCAGTCGGAAAAGTCGGGAAAATGAAGACGGGATATTGTTATGCTGCCAATTTTTAAGCCTAGTTTTTTCTTACGTTGTTAAAGTCTTCAAAGTTTTTTGTGTATATTTCCAATTAAATACTACAACTAGACATGATTATTATTTGGATTAATGAATTATTTGATTTGTTTGAGCGGTGTCTGCTACTGACGCCTTCTCATGACATCGTTCATTGTATTTTTTTACGTTTTAAAAAAACTGTTTTTTATTAGCAATAACACAAACTATTATTATTATAGATACTTTAAGTGTATTAATGTGTGATTCACCTTCATAATTGTATACTAATATCTTCATTTATGTCGTCTTTTTACTAAAAAATTTACCAAAATTTTTAACTAACATCATAACTAGGGTATCCAATCCCGGAACCTTTTTCCAATCCCGGGATTGAGATAAATTTACCGAGGAATTTAAAATCTCCGATTTGGTATACTTTTTCCCCGTAATCTCACGAAACCTCGTTTTTTTTTTTTTTTAGCTCACCGAGGAATTTGAAATCCTCAATTTGGTATACTTTTTCCCCGAATTCTCACAAAACCTCGTTTTTTTTTTTTAGCTCACCGAGGAATTTGAAATCCTCAATTTGGTATACTTTTTCCCCGAATTCTCACGAAACCTCGTTTTTTTTTTTAGCTCACCGGGGAAATTTGAATCGACAATTTGCCAATTTCATCTCACTTTTCGAGATTTACTCCAAATTTCTCAATCCCGAATTCCCGGGATCGCGACCATGTCAATCCCGGGATTTCGGGATCAGAAAATTGAACGGGATCCCGGATCCCGGGATTGGATGCCCTAATCATAACCTATACAAAATGAAAAAATCAGTATCGATATAAATTGAATTAATGTATTTCTCGGAACAATAACAAATGTAGAATTATTAAGTGGTAATTACTCAAATTGTTACATTTATTAATATAGTTTTCAATGAAATTAAGGATTTTACAATGTATGAGAATATGTATTCTATCCTTTTTCCATATATATATTCAGTATATATAGCTAAGTTAATGTAAGATTAAACATAGTTCTGATTCAATCGCAAACCGATATAGTCATTTTCTATATATAAAATAATATTTTTAGACTAAAATTCTTTGATATTTTTCACCATATAAGTTAAAAGTACCACATCGCTCTTGCTACATTTCAATTTCGTAAGAAGAAATCAAATTTTATATTCAAATTAAAATCACCGGTTTTTCGCTAAAAAAAAAACGTTACCCGCACTTTTTACCCGGTTCTAGTTCTACCTGGGTCGTAAGCTCTAGCTGTAACCGAATATGAAGAAGGTCCAAAAGCTTTCACTGTTTGTGTACAGTATTGGATATGCTAGATTATTATTTAAAAACAAAATAAGCAGTTTTTCTCAAGATGTAATCCATTTCAATATATAAAGGTTTTTAAATCAAACGGTTCCAAAAGGTATCACTTCGATAAAAACATTTTTAGCGTTGTATTTCTATCACTGCGTGTTGATAAAATATTATAATTCATTAAAAAAATGTGTATGTACAGAAGTGTAATTCTAATAAGGTATAGTATAATTAATGATTCCGACTAAAATCAATCTATCAGACTTATTAGAAGATCAAAAAAATTCCAAGATACAATTTGATAAATGGTTATTCTTACTACTTAAATAGTGCTTTTTACAAGAGACAATTATTTACCGAGCAGCTTTTTCGTGAATACGTTTCGCGGAATTATTTTGCGCAGGCGAGTACCCAATTGAAAAGGAATTCTAAATAATCTTTTAAATAAGTCGTCATTACGAATGTTAAATTAACATTTATAATTGAAAAGGAATTCAGAGATAGCTTAAGAGACATGGCTACGAATCCAATTGACGAAGTTTTAACAGTTATTTCAACAAATTCTTTTGCTCTGATATTTGCGTATTTGGCTACTTAAGAAAATAGTTATTATTTTCAACTGACTTATATTTGGAAAGCGGATAATGAAGTTTAATATAAAATCAAGTCTTTAAATAAGCGGCAAACATCTAACTCACGGGTTCCCAACCTATGGGTCGCGAGGGGTTTTCTGGGGGTCACCAACTTTTTCCGATTTGGATTTGAACAACAAAACTAAAACTATAGTCAACTAAAATTACCTTATTGAAAAAAAGTGCCTTTTTCAATTGAAACGGGGCCGCGGGTCACATGGATTTTATAAAAAGGAGTCGCCATGATCTAACTCTTCGGTTGTTGTAAAGGCATCCAATTCCGAAGTCATTTTCTGATTCGGAGATTGATCATTTATCGTAATTTTATTTCATTAAATATATCAGGCGTTAAACACACATTAACAACAAAGACACAAGATATTTAAAATTGTGATTAAAATACGTTTTTTCCTGTCTACGGCTGTAACAATATATGAAAGAGAATGAGTTGAAGCTAATATTAATTTAAAAAAAAACACACTTGTGAATGAACTAGTAAGTGCACAAACTCACTGACAAGCGCTATACAGAGTAGACATAACAGTGCAGTATAGGTTAAGTAAGTAAGTTAGTAGTACTTTTCTTTTATCGATATTAAAATAATAATCAAAGCAGATATATTATATAATATTATCGCGTGACACGCCAACTGTAAATGCCAACAATTCTCGAAATTTTCGTTTTCTCGAGCAAATTTAATGCTACAAACGAAAGACACAACGAAATACGCCTTGTCCCTGGAATAAGAAATACGATACACGTAGAAATATATTGAACAATAATTATTCAATCCAATTACAGAATGTGCTTTGACGTATTTCATCTTTTGAAACTGTTTTTTATATTGTAATAATTCATTGATGTTCAAATTTACACCATTATAATATCATGTATTACATTTCTGTTTATGTAACAGATGATGAAAGGTTACATGGAATATATCTACGAGATACAAATTAATGGCATGCTTTTGGGAAATCATCCAAATGGGAATAAAAATGTATTCTTTAGAATAGTAAAAATTTACTCACTTTTTGTATTAAATAAATAATTTATAGTATAAGCTATATATTATATTTATAAACACAAAACAGTTTTTTTGTACTTTTACTAGTCTCGTGAGTATTTTCAATTGATTAATTGAAAATACTAAAGACGAGCTAAACCTAGATTGATAATTTCATAAAATTGTAAAAATTAAGTTTTGTAATAAAGAATAAAACAAAACTTTTTTAGTAATTCTATATTATTTATTTTAGAACAGAAGCAGTTGATCTGATGAAGCATTTTCAGTTGAAAAAAAAATAAAAAAAACTGATTTATTTATACAAAATTGGGTAAGACTAATAAACAATTGGTAAAATAAATTTGAAAGGATTCATAAATAATGATTCAAGTTTCAAATAATTGACGATAAATTATATGTAATTAAAATGTTAGCTACGTTTCAAAAATAAATTAAAACTAATTAGGTAAGAATGGTTAATAATGGGGATGCCTTTTCGCCAAGAATTAATTGGTAGTGAACACCTCAAAAGCAATTAATTAAATTGTGTTTTATTTTTAGACTGTTTTTGTTCTGATTTTGTCCAAATATTTAATGTTCTAAGAATTGAATATCTTTTTATTATCAAATTTCTTTCCAATGTTTAACAGTTGCTGTTTGCTGGCATTTTAAGGTTGATTGTTATTCCATCGAAGGTTTATATTATACGCAATGTTGGTAACAGTAACTCTAAGCCAATATTAATTTGAACCGACGTATCATTTGTTCTTAAAGTGGTGTCAATATAAAGTTTTTTAAATTTTATAATACATTGTGAGTTTCTTCTGTTTTATATAAATGGATATGATTTTTTTTAAAACAAGCCAGGAATTCATAAAATTGAGATTATTTCGTAATTGGTTTGTTTTAAAACGTTGTTTTATTATTTTTAATTGTATGTAACATGAGCTGCACAGTTTTTCTAGAGATTTTCCGACGATCCACCAAGCTTACAGTGAAAAGCTGTTTTAAATGTGTCTAAATGGCCGCAATAAGAATTAACAAATCACTTTTTCTTCGTTACTGTTAAACACTTACTAAGTTTTGGTTGATATGTTAATAATAATCAGAAACACTTACGTAGTCAGAATGTCGTAGACGCTGTACTGGGCTAAGTAGGAATGTCGAAACAGCTTCTGGACGTTTAAGGCTAGTAGGATAAATCGACGATCCGGAGAGAGATCGAAACGGGCCGGGTTCAGTCGACGCTGAAAAAAATAAATATTATAATTACATAAGAATACATCGGAACGCGACAACTTTATTGTGAAAAACATTGTTTTAAGGCATCCTGAAATAAAAATGTCACTAAAAGATGATCTGCTGTTGATTATGTAAAAGATTAAGTAGTTAAAAATTTTTGAAAGCTTTTTATGTTATAACCATGGCTGTGCAGTCTTAATCGGGAGTCTTGAAGTTGCATGTTTTTCCAAAGGTGAAGTTGGAGTCGGAAAAATTTTAGAAAAATAATTTAAAGATATTGAAAAGTTATTAGTCTATTCATTATATTGATTTGCGAAATCTACTAGGGCTATTCTAGTTGTTAAAAATTTTTGAACAGAAATACTCGAAAAAAAATGTATTCGGAGTCGGTTTTTTATTTAAATTCACAGTCGGAGTCGACCTTTTTTTAATTTTGAAGTCATCAAGCTTTTTTAAATTATCGACTAAAATATTTTAACTAAAACAGTTTATTTAAATTTTTATCACCATTAAGATTAATCTGATGACCTCTTCGTCTTAAAATTCTGGTCGATTTTCAATCTTGAGAGTCATGAAATCTTGGAATCGTCACCTATTATTACTTGTCTAAGCGATTAAGAAATACTATTAAACGGAATTTAGACGCAGTAGAGTTTAATTCTGTTGCGGGTTGAATCTAAAAAATATGATTATTCGTTTTAATCATTTTATTAATTGAAATTATTAATATATACAATTACACAGTTTCAAGGGTACAAAATGTTTTGTTGAATAATATCGCCTAAAATTCCTGACAGATAAATGATTAATTGTTTAAATTTCCAATAATACTAATTAAAAAATACGTAAATCAATTCTCGTATGCTAATTGATACAGTATTTAATTCAACTTTAAATATTGCCAAAATCCAGTTCGCAAATCTACTTTTTGTGAGAGCCACAGGTGTGGCTAGTAAATATGAAAATTCTCACCGAACGAAAAATTCAAAATAAAGATATTACAGCTCCCAATCAATCATATTTGAGACAGATTTTTCATCCGGTTTACGCAAGCCAGCCGCTACACGTCGACGGGAATAAAATACGATATTTTTCAGGAAATGCTGCCGAATTCTCAGAAACGAGGATTTTCCACAATAAGTCTAATTTTCTCTTTATATATATTGCATAGTCAGACGTCGAATGATTTGATAGAAATAAGGTTTTGTGTACACGAATAAACAATATTACATAAATTTCTTTTGTTGTACGAACTACAATCTGTAAAAATTACAACAGAAAAAGAAAATAATATATAAAATAACTTAGATTATTCCACAATCTTTAAAATAAATTTCAAATGAATATGTTAAATTATTGTTTAAAAATATTCCTTATTATTGATCTGCTTTCTATTATTAAGATTAAAATACGTTTTAAAAAATCTTTTCTATGTAGATTTAAAATTAGTTAAAAATCCAGTAATTCTTTCATAGATTCAGCTGTTCATTTTATATATAAAATTTAATTTGATAACATTTTGAGAACTCTTTGAAAAGCATCATCAAACAGACTATCTGAAAGTTTACGAATAAACTAAAAATTGATTCAAACCTTTGTTATAAATTACAAAATAAATGTCGGTGTTCGTCCTTTTCTACTGGACGCAGGGAGGGAAATTAATAAAGTCATTAATAGAAAGGAAGCATTAGTAAATAACATTTTAAATAAGATAGGTGGATCACAATTGTAGAATTTATTTCCATTGAGTTATTTCATACATAATGAAAGTAATTAGTTTATAATTACTTCTATCAAAGTTTGTATCTCCCTCCCTACGTCCAGTAGAAAAGTAAAAACATTAAACAGTTACAAATTGCAAGATTTGATTTGATAATATATTTTGTCTTTTTCTTTATTTAACAGGGGCATGTCGGCTTCAGTCTAATTTAACAAGAGGGTCGCACAAGTCTCTTCGATCCCCCTGGCTTGTCTACCGTCTATATTTCTTATTCCTAAATAAAGGTCTTACATTAATTGTAAAATGAACAATTGTCCGAGTTTTCTTTGTGAATGTCCTCGGGAACATCCCTTATCAACGTCAAGTACTAGTTAGCTAACAAAGTTGGGCTTCACTTGCCCTGGTACCGCTTTCTCATGGCTGTACGTTGTGAAAATTCGCATTTAAGACGTCCGTCAGAGACATACAAACGATTTCGAACAGGATGCGTTGCAATACTTTAAGAGTTGATTTAAAAATCAACGCCATACCATAACACGGTTACTACTCAGCAAAAATATTTGTGATAATTTCTGTCTCGTTCATAAGAAGCCTGAAACGCTGACAATAAATCACGTCTCTGAGACTTGTTTGAATCGGAGTCTTGAAAAAAAAAATGTGTAGTATATGTCACAATTAGAGAATCCAATCCCGGGATCCCGTACAGTTTTTGATACATCTGAATCCTGAGATTAGAAAACATCATCTTAACACACAATAAATCACGTTTCATTTCTGCGACACAAAACAACGCCCACTTAAAAACAAATATATTGCAGTGAAATTATCCGACGAAAAAATTCAACAAAAAGTAAAGCTCATTTCATATCCATAAGTTTTAAATATTTCTAAAAAATACAAATTATAATTAATTTCCGAACCAGCCTCAGAATCCCGGAATCACAAGACTCTAATCCCGAAATCTCGAGATCAACATTTCGGCTCGGGATTGGATTGAAATATCGTCAATTTTTACATTAAATAAAGATATTAGTCGAAGTTTACATCATAGTAATTCACATTCACTTTGACTAATAAATGCATGAATTAACAAAAACACAATATTCCTTTTTACTTCATTCCACTTTATTTAATATGTCAGGACCGGTTTCGCTCATTATGAGCATCGTCAACTGATGCTCGTAATGAGCGAAACCGGTCCTGACATATTAAATAAAGTGGAATGAAGTACAAAGGAATATTGTGTTTTTATTAATATAATGCCTTTCCACCAAGTATTGACAGTGAACACCTTAAAAGTGATCAATGTATGAATTACCTATTAAGTGTATAAACTCACTAAAAAGTGTTAGGCAAAGTAGAAATGCCATTACAGTTTAAGTTTTTTTTTTTAATTTTTAAATTTTAAAAAAATATTTGACATTACAGCTTACGCCAATGCGTCAAATATTTTGAAATTGATAGATCATACGAGATATACTCGATGAGAATTTTTGTAAGTCACATGAGATTAACTCAGGGAGAATTAACTTCACAAACATCCATGTCTTAGATCTCAAATCAAAATTGAAAAAATCCAATTTGACAATGACCTTACCGGGAATCAAACCCAGACCCACCTGATCGGTAGAGCAAGCTCTAACCAACTAGACTACAGCGGGTGACAAGTATACTGACAAGTCGGAAAGTTTCGTGCAGTCATGTGCAACCAGCGTATTCTGTAACAACTGCGGCCCGAAGGTGGCATATGAATTACAGATAAATCCCCACAATAATTCTTTGAATTTTTATTAAGTGTAGTCTACACAAGTAGTATCGTATAATTAAAGTTCAGTTCGCACTCATTCATTGGTTTCTAAATCATTTTCGGGACAAAATCAAAATAACACGTTCAAACGTGCATGCGTCACGCAGAAATTTGTGCTGGCACTACAACGGAGCACTCGTCTTATTTATTTATTTAAGATTGCATAAGATTGAAAAATTATAAATTTAAACTTTCACAATGGTAAGGAAGTCAACTCTACTTTAATAAATTTGAATCATTCAAATTATGTACACTCCCACAGATTTTGTCACTAACGACCCGGGTTTCGCCTTTCGGCATCTTCAGGCGTTCAAGCGCACGGATGAACTTGAACTGACGCTTAGTAAATGGATGTTTCGTGTTTATATATTAAATAAATGTATCACTGAGTCTAAAGCCATCGCTGGCGAAAAAGGGTAAGCTCATGGGAATTCCCAAAGATTTGAGTAGTGAGTGGTTTTTAGAATTATATTTATTTGTTTGTCGGCAAAGGTTTTATGATATTGTTTATGATATTATTTATATAGGGTATAGAAGTGGAGACCCAGGAAGGTTTAATATCTCGTTCAAAATCGGAAGACTATGTAACTGTGCCCTATTAATTTCTAAAATTTCCTGGAAAAAGAGCTTATGACTGTCCGTATTTGGGTGTAACATTTTTATCCCCTGTTCCTGATTGAACACGTGTCCTTCCGAAATTAAGTGATTAGCAAAAGTAGACGTGTCCTTTTTCAGTCTAAAGGCTGCCATATGCTCTAATACCCTGATTTTTAAAGTCCTCTCTGTTTTGCCGATATAAAATTTATTACAACAAGAGCATTGTAATCTATAAATTCCAGATTTATTTAGGTAATGTATTTTATCTTTATTGTTAACTAATAATTTGCCTAAAGAGCTTTTACAGTAAAAGGCTGGTCTAACACTATCAGCTAGTTGTTTTTTAATTTTAAGACTAGTATTTCCTAAATAAATGATTCTACGCCAATACCTAGTATGATCTATGTCCTTTGACAATGTACCTTGAAATAACATTTTTTCTGCAAGTTTAGTTTGTTTTTTTGATAAAAGATTGTCTATAAGAGACATATCGTATCCATTGTTGATGGCGATTTGTTTGATGATTTTTAATTCGATATTAAAGTTCTTTTCATTCAAAGGAACACTCACAAGTCTATGAATTTCTGAATGAAAAGCGGCTAGTTTATAAGAAAATGGGTGCATTGAATCCTTATGTATCACGGTATCCGAAAACGTAGGCTTCCGAAATATTTTAAATTCGTGAGAACCGTTTTCAATATTAATATTTAGGTCAAGAAAGTTAATATTCTTGCCTCCGACTTCTAACGTGAATTTAATATTTTTATCTAATGAATTTATAAAGTTATGAAAGTTAGTTATTTGTCTATCCGTTCCATTAAACAAGCAAATAATATCGTCTACATATCGGAACCAATAGACTATAGGTTTGGCTTCTGTTTTGTTTCTAAATATTGATTAATATTGAAATTCCACCAAGCACCTTCAGTCGAAATCTTAAATTATATCTACTTTAATACACAAAAAATAACATTAGTTGGAACTCACCCACGTCCACGTGGAATATAGCATACGCTTGGCCTAGGTAGCTGCTTGCTAACATATTGGCAGCCCACCGCTGGTATATTTCAACAATGATTTAATGTGATAAATAAGGACTCGTATCAGATGGTGAGTAAACATTTGCAAGGGATTTTTCATTAATAAGCACTTCACTGCAGTCAGCAACAAATCCTTTGTAAAAATACCAGCTGTTGAAACGAATACGCGATTATATGTAATGTTCCATTTTCATTGTACGATTAGCAGCACGATTTTAAAAACATTTAATATTTTGCGCCACGCATGCCACTGTATTCATCCCGGATCTCGTGAAACCTGCAGGATCATTTCCTGGCGTTATGTTGTGAATTTAAATTTTGTATTTTTGACGTGGGATGAATTTTCCACAGTTTCCTTCTATGGCCAATAAACAGAGCGTTTCAACCCATCAAGACCTTTACGGGGCACGTTCATTAATTTATGATATTAAATCAACGTCCAAAATAGTGTGAGTAAGGAAGTGAAAACGAGAACAATAAATTGTAAGCAGCGGTAAATGTATACTTACATATATGGACTACATATTATATATGTACAATTGAAATCCTTTCGCTTATCACATATCTAGGAAAATCGTACCATAAAGCGATCACTATTAAGGCACCCAGTCTTTTTCAGTCGGAGCCTTTTTGTAATCCCGTTTTTTCAATACCGGGATTAAATATTCACCATTGAATTGTGAAAAAATTCGAGATTCCAAAAATTTTGAAATCTTGGGAATTTACGGATTTCTTGAAATAAAAAAAAATGTTATATTTTTAGATCTTTCGCAGATTTCTAAAAATTTTGTTACCGACGATTTAAAAAAGTAAGGAATTTGTGGAATTCCCAAAATGAAAAGATGTGGGCCTTTTTTCCAGCTCTTCCGAGGGTTTCAAAAAAAAATTGTCAGTGCACGGAATTTACGGAATTCCCAAAATGACAAAAAAAAATCGGCCCTTTTTTCTAGGTCTCACTTTTCTAAAATTTACGAGAATTTTGCACTTAATCCTGAAATTCCGGGATTAATACTGTCACTCTCCCGGAATTTCGGGATCATAAAATTGGAAGGAATCCCGGTATTAGATGCCTTTATCACTATCCCGCTTGAGTTTAAACGAAAATTGAATCATAAACCAACATTCAGATTTTGAACGAATATATTTGTCACTTATGTATGCATATATCAAGTTCACAGTCGAGTGTTCAACATCGTTGACTTCGGTTTCGGAGTTTACAGGCTCAAATCACAGTAAAGGGAAATTCATAAATTGTTTTTTAAATTCGATTTTCGTTCAAAAGCACAGTTGTATAGAATTCACTTCCACCTAAATTATATGTGATCGCTATAACGGTAAAGATATTATATATGAAAGATTAGCTATTGTTTAAATAATGTATGGTCACAATTATTGGCGTTTTAAAGTCAAAGTTAGTATTAAAGTAAAGATGATGATTACTCACGCATAATATAATTATATCAAATTACAAATGATTTAATAATAACATGTCGTCACCTTTCTCGCGGAATTAGTAACTTACGAAACTGGCAAAAAATACTGTAATTAACAAAGAAATTCTTGGTCTGGAATAACATAGTTGGTGCATTAATTATACCAGTTTGAAAAAAAAAACATTTAATTTTAGCGGTAATTATTATTAATGATGATTTAAAGGCAGGCAACTGTAAACTCTAATTTGTGTCAGATCAGTATTAATGTATCTATATTTTTATAATTTAATTATTTATGCAACATACAAGCTATCTATGCTAGAGGAGTTATCCTAAAAGCCTAAATTTTTCTCTTTCTGTTTACTTATAACCTCAATCAATCTGTTAACAACTTCTGTCAGGTGAAGATATGTATATTATATTATATATACAGAAGTATAAAATATTAACGAGGGAATGACAATTAATAAATAATTTGAATGCTCATCACGGATTTTCTATTAAACATATGTTTCTAACATGTCTGCCAGCGGCGTAGCTAGAAATTTGGGGCCCTCATGCAATTGTCACTTGAGCCTCCAATCGCAATTTGTTATATTAATTATTTATTGAGTTCTCTTTTTGCTGAACTTTCATGCATTGCACAACTCTGCTATGAAGTGGTTACGACGCTGATATGTGCATACTAAAATGCATTCGATCTCGGAGCGTAATCATGTAACATATATTGGGTCACGTCAAAATGACCCAATATGTTGCGCACGTAGATTATATGTTGCACGTCTTGTTAAGGAACAGTTTGGTTTCTAATGTATTCCACGGAATAGTGTGATTAATAATATCATAGCGTATTCAAAAGTATAAAATAAAATTTAAAAAATTCAGTCAAACCGGTAAAATAGTCTCAAATTTTGCTTGCCAGCCCAGTATTGTGCATCTATGAAAATGTAGCACAGGACAGGGTGGGGCTCAAGATTAACGCGATGTGTCTAAAATTTAGAATCTGCGTTTTTATTATTTCATTTTCGTCACGTCGAATTTATGAATATTTTACCATTTACGTATGGATGCGTGTTTTGCAGTTCTGTCACGAACCATAGCTAATATATTGTTTTTAAAAAAGACTTCTTGAGGTAGCAGAGACATCTATCATTTATAAAATATGTTTTTTTTACAAACATTGTGTAATCGATGAAATTCGACTAAGTATAATTTTAAAGTTTCTCAGTTGATTAATGCGTTTTTTATTATACTATTTCACTTAACGTCTACTGTGTAGGGTGGAAAAAGTGCCAGTGGCATTCTTAAAGAGTAATATATGTTTATTTTTTTCATACATTGATTTATTTTAACTAAAACTCAATGTTTAATTTAAAAACGTTTTTGAACATTGAAGAAAATTAAATAATATAAGTATTAGAGCTTTACAATATGATTCATTTGTATTTTTTTTTACAATAAGCAAACATTCAAAAAGTGATTTGTCACACAAATGAAAAGCTTAGAAAATGAAGATTTGAAGCTTGAATGTGTCAACTATATGATTTAATTTTTACAGGAAAAAACTTTATTTGAACACTAATTGTGATTTCCATTCATAGATTTTATTATTCAGAACTGATATTAAACGGTATTTTTCAAAATTTGTGACAAATATTTTTTTTAATGTTTACTCTTAAGTCTTATGTAAACAATCCATTATTGTTGTTTCATCCAATCAAGCGTTGTTTTTTTTAAAAAAAATCGTAGTTTTAAGTTAATTCTTTTTGTTAGTATTTAATACAGCTATCAAAACTAAATATTTAATGTTAGTCTACAATCTATAAAAAAATATTCATAGTTCAATGTACATTTTAATGTATATCAAAATACGATCGTTTTTTATTAAACCTCTTAACATTCAATAACGTCGCAAGTTTACTAAACAATGTTATCTCATTTATGAAACGTATAGTTTAGATTTATAAATGTATTTTTAGTCTTGATTTAATCGAATTACTGTCCTTAAATAAATTATTTTATTTATTGCATATTTAGATATCGTCATGTTTTGTTTAAATAAATAGAGAAAGTATCTGCAACCGATAATATTTTGACAAATTTTAGCTTGTATATTGAAGTATTTAGTTTGTCGTATCTTGACATGACACCCCGTGTAACACGACAATAATTCACCCCCTATTATAACAGTCTCATAAAATATTCGACGGCAGAACATTCCTCTTCGGGGAAAATGTTTTTCCGATACACTTACTTCAACATTATTCTACAAAATATTGATAAAACACGAGTGTAAATTTGAATTTTAGCACGGTCTCGTAAAGTGATATAATATTTCACATTTACAGCGTTTTATCTTTACGCGGTTAGAGAATAGTGTATTTTCTCACTGTGTCATGTATTTATAATTTAATATATCTATATATTTTATCTTGCTCAATTTATCGTGCAATATGTATTATCTGAGGTTACTTCACTTTTACGATACTTAAAAGCGTGTAGAATATTACAACGCATTTAAACTATATTTTCATTAAATACCACTTGGCTCACTTCACCTCTAATGGGCCCATTTTGTTCTTTTATTTAGAGATTGACAGATGATGTAGTATTAATATAATTAGGTTATGTCAGGTTAGTTTAGTCTTTTAATATTTTCAGGATCGGCATCTTGGCGAAGCCGAATGTGAAAATATTATTATCAATATTAAGTTTAAAACGAATTCATATTCAGTAAAAAATATTCTGCTAATTTACTTACCGCTGCCAGCATAAAAAAAACTGCATCGAACATATGTATATCGACTATAGAAAGAAAAAATGACGTAACCCACACATAGCAAATTTTACAGTAGACACAAAAACGTGTTTTGACAATTTTTGACCAAAAACGTGTTTTGGCAAATTATGGAATAAACACAACCTTCTAAACGAAAAAAAGGTCGGAGACTTCTAAACTGGTGTTTAATTGACATAATCTAATATTGATTTAAGAAATTGTCTAGGAAAAACCATTTTTTCAGTAATTTTCCATGGTTTCAATTTTCACAAGCCCATCTTTTTTTAAACTTAAAAGCTAAATTTAGATACAAATTCAGTATTTGCAGCTTACATCCTTTTGATAGAACGTGTATCAAGTTAGATACATTGTGATTATCGAAAAAAAACTGTGGGTTACGTTCTTTTTCATTTCCACAGTCGATATGTATGTTATATATAACTGTATATATAATATATGTATGTTATATAAAGTATATTTACTGCCCAGTTGAATATCGAATGGAATAGATTCAAATCAATAATACAATGTTCATTTAGGAACTCTAGAAGTGAAGTGAGCCAACTAGTAAAATGGTAGATAAAAGAACGAAGCCAATTATTAAATTTCGTAATTCCCATAATCATTAAGATGTGTGATTCTTTGCAAAAATTAAATCCGCAAAAGAATTTTTCAACTAAATTATAACAGCATTAAATATTTTTTCTCGGAGAAAAACTACAGATCCATAATTACCCTAATTTTGAATAAACTGTTGATCAGTGCCAATATTTTACTCTCAGTAAAGTTTGCACAATCTTAATTGGTTGCTTGCCATGTTGACTAACTAGATCACCATCCAATAGCGTGCAGGAACTGCATTTCCGATGCAATCAGATGCTTAAAATAATTAATTGCGAACAGGGCATCGAACCAGTGCAAATACTCTATTTTAATTGGAATGTCCGCTAGGATTGAAATTAAAAAAAAATACTTTTGAGTGCTGCAGAGTTTAGCAGTGGAAATGGAAATCAAGCAATTAATAAATGCATCTGTTTTTATTTCACTACACATTATTTAGTCATGTATACCAACAGGAGAGGCTTGGTATAAATTTAACATTTTACCATTGGTAACTAAAAACTGGACTGTTATTCATTCACTGTATCACTTTTCACTGTTCACAATCCCACTTGGTGGATTTACTTAATATTAAAAAATAAAACACATTTTTTACTATCTCCATATCACTCATTATTGATCTGGACTACAGATTGTTAATAGTTTGTTCGTCACAAGATTATTAACAATCTGTATTGTTTTATATTTTATCAGTTGATAGCGGCAGCAGTGAGCTGCCAATACGTCAAGAGGCTCGCTAAATTTCAAAGCAATTCTCCGTTTTCTGGGGAAGGGGTGAATTTTTTATTACTCCTATGCAATCATATGCAATACTTAAATAATCAATCGATTGTTACTTGATACACTTATAATATGTAACAATATGCAATTTACTGTAAACTTATCAATGTAAATGGCTAAAAATGTATTATTCTGTATACTTAGATAATATATGTCAGAAATTGCAGTTATGTACTAATTTGATCTGAGAATATTGTTTTTTTTTTTAATTAACAAGGGCTCGCCGGCCTTAGTAATATTTAACAAGGGGCTCGTGCGAGCCCCCTCCAGCCCACCCCTGGATAGCGATCACGACGAGTGAAACACGTCATTATCTATAATAAGTAATAATAAATCGTCGGTATTCTGGTAGTAGGCGTTAAGTCAAAAACCGGATGTTTTGAGTTATCAATGGACATATATAGATTTTAATACACTATATCTTCAGAAAAAAAACAAGTATAGCCATATTTTGTGTACTAGCATAATTTGAAAATAATATATATCAAATCAATTCCGTTCAGTTATTTTTGGCAAAAAAAAAACTACAAATAACGACAAGGTGTTGTATATTTTATTAATTATTATTGATAAACACATCGTTACTTTAATTTGAAAAGGTTCTATTTTCACTTTAACATGTTTTGAGATACGAGCGTTTGAATATTTGATTGATCATATGAACGTTGTTTATAAATCGATTATAAAACGTCCTATTGTTTCTTAGAAGCTTGTAAAATTACTGTATGAAAGAAAGTGTGTAGATAGAACTCTTGAATCCTGCTAACTTCTTTATTTAAAAATACATGACTCTGAAATTAATATATATGTTAGATTGTGGCAAATATAACATTTTCCGACCAAAAAGTCATTTTTATGTCAAAATGTTAGTTAGAACCTTTTCAAAGTAAGGTAACCACGTGATAAAATTCATATGTTACATTCCATGCGAATTCAATGAGGAATTAATATTCGGTATTCGAATATTTGCTTTCAACGAATATTCGAAATCCCTAGTTCGCCTTGTACAATGGCTTGATCAAATTTCGTCGCGCGGCACGGTGCATAAATATTATTTCTGTGCAATTCGTCCCAAAGAGGTTTTATATACTTGGTCTAATTTTATTAGTAAGAACTTTCTCGTTTTGAAAATGAATTCTACTCATTTATAGTGAGGACCTGGGAGGAAATTTATTATTAGGGTCAGACAGCGGCCAGTGGCTCACTAACTCAATTTCCTGGCTCCCGAGGTACCGGAAAATGAATCTTAAAATCGTGAGTAAAGAATTAATTTACAGTGAATATCTATCTACCCCATTGAGCTATTTTATTTTTAAAATAATACAGATTACACAATTTTACTATTTCGATATTTTTCAAAACTATGTCCGCTCACTTTTAGGGGTTTCACTGTCAATACTTGCATTTTATATCAATTTGTTAAAAAATTCCCAAATTTTAATTACCATCAGTGACCACTTAGAATTTATTAATCTTTGATGATTTTTTAATTATATGTGAGAGGTGTTAAACATTTTAATTTTGTGTAATTATAGTCACTTATACTGTAATTTGTAAATTCTTTTCCATGTCAATTGTTGTTTATACCTTTTTATTTCGATTTATTTTTGTATAAATAGTACTTTTCAGTTGACAATGCTCGCAATGAGCGAAACCGGTCCTGACCTTTTAAATAAAGTGGAATAAAGTAAAAAGGAAGATTGTGTTTTTATTAATACCATGTCCGCTGTTTATGAAGGATCTGCAGCTTCCAATGGAAAAATATTAACCAATTTGCTAACAAGAACATGCCAATAACAATATACTTACATTTATTTCTGTAATACAAAGTTTTCTCATGATATTTCAAAAACCATTTTCAAATTCTGTTTTTTTTTTAAATTTTTATAATATATATTTTTATAATATATTTGTTCTTATGTTTTCCAAAAAACAGGGTCTTCAAATTTTATTGCGCCTTTGGCCTCTCGTGTGCTTATTACGCCATTGCATATCTACACTCAATGTGGAGCGTGCATTTTTTTAAAGATAACTTGTTGTAAGTCAGTCATGCTTACTCTTTCGTAAAGGGTAAAGAAAGAATGATTAGTAAAAAATTAGCATCCACCTAATTTTCACTTTTTGAAAGGTGCAAAAAAAACAAATTTAAAAACTTTTTTTAAAATTCATATCTGCTCTCAATGTGGAACATATGGTTTTCTAAGGGAGGTATCTCAATAAAACTTTTTTTACGAGAACTGTTACTCAGTCGCTCAACCTTTCTTTTCCAAAGAGAGTAGTAGGGATAAAACGATAAGGCTAGAACAGGACTAGCGGTTAACTGAACTCTCTCACTACGCCCAGATATTGAATGTTTAGAAGGGTGGGAGGGAATTTTTAGACATATCAAATACCCATGCATTCGAACAGAAATCTATCGAAAATATGCTGTTCGTACTAGGACATTAAATCCGTGAGATCCGGCACGAAAGCCAACAACGCTAACCGCTGCGTCATAGGACCCGGCTGAGCTGATTAATGGTTAATTTAATGATTTTCGTTTGAGAAATTGAAATCTTGTCGACAGATTTGAATACGCTGAAAACCCAAATGAACACTCTCTTTCGAGACCTTTTGTTTTATATTTCCCATTATTAATAGCAAGTTTTCGTTTTATTTTGCCAAGTTCTGTTCCAATGTGGAGCATATGAACTCGTAATAACGGTACCTCAACAGAAATTGGTTTATGAAACAGTGGCGGTTCCTGACCTAAAATCTTGGGTGGACTAAAGAAAAGCATAGCATTGTGTACTATTTACGAAATTGTGCATGTTTCTACTTCACCTTATACATTAATCTACAAGCAAATTAACAAATGCTACGACACTACTGCAATGCATAAATTATTATATAATAAAATCAATACTAATGTAAATAATAAATAAAATAATAATAATACGGAATCCTTAAATTCGTCTCTTTCAAAGTGAAATAACAAGTACAAAAAGCAATACAGAGCTGTCACTGAAAGTCAATACCTGTCACTTTCATACAATACAACGATATTGGTATTTGTGTTTCGATGTATGAGTATAAGTCATGGGCAAATTCAATTTAGCCCCCACGAATGACAGAAGTTTGATAGATTGAAACACAATCGTGTGTGTTTGATGACGTTTCCGTACATACAAATACAAAAAAATCTAATCGTGCTTGATTGCGCCCCAGTGTAAAGAAATATCGCGGGATATTGTCTGTGATTGGGGGCTAGAAATTTCTAGCCCCTGAGTCGTTAATACGTAGGTTTTGCCAGACTGACGTCACGTTGCCTGTTCTCTATGAAGTATTTATAGGGTTATTGTTTTTTTTATGCCGGCTTAGTTTAAAATTGTAATACAAAACACAATCGAGAATATTATTCTAGGTAGACATAGCATTGTGTTATATTGATAGAGGATAATTAAAACAAAGATATTATATTCATTTGGGAAAGGTTAGTTACGCTTATAAATGTATTTATTTTGTCCAGCGGCCGAATTGCTGTTCATTTTTATTCAGCCATATAAAGTTTTAGGTGAAAAATGCAGGTCGGGCTTAGCCCACCTAGCCCAGTACCTAGAACCGCCACTGTTATGAAATATTATTTTGATTCAATCTCTCAAACTTTTTTTGAATATAATAAGAGTAAAACAAGCAGGAAATTTAGAAACCACTGACATCTATATCTTGAATACAAATCCATAAATTGACTGAAAAATCAGTTTATGAAAGTGTTCATCATGATATTCGGACCCTTGGGAACCTCAAAACAAAGTTGACCACTCCACCATAGGTTCGTCATAGGCCGTACAATTGTTGAGCATCAAGCATTTTTATTTGATAACGCAGATAATCTGAACTTCTTTCAGGTCATGTACTTCCCTGAATACAAGGTTTCTTTGACCTAACGCCACGTCATCATACTTAATTTAGACCTCAACTAATTTGGGATACCCTTTCATCCCGTTTGCCTTCCGGGAAATTCAATTCTGTTATTACAATATAAAATTCCCTTTAATATAATCTTCATAGGCAATGCGCCTTTAGACCAGTTACAATTAATCATATTAATTGAATAATGGCTTGGGTAATATATCACAAAACTTATTGAAAATGCCTTAATTTAGTATAATTATTTTTGTCAGAAGCGTTGGTGCAAACAGCAGCAATAGTTTCTGTAATAATATTCTGTAATAAATATATATTTTTTTAACCATGTCCGCTCCCAATGTGGAGCATATGGACTCCTAACCGAGTTTATCTCAACAGAAGTGTTTCTACGAGAACTGCTTGTTACTAAGTTGCTCAACCTCTCTTTTTCCAAAGAGACTAGGAATAGAAGGATACGGCTAGGACAGGATTAGTGGTTAGCTAATCGCTCTCGATACGCCCCGATGTTCATGGGATAGGATGGGTGAGAGGGGTTCATTCAAGATATCACATACATCCATGCCTTCGAACAGAAATTCATAAATCGATTGAAAAATCAATTTATAAAACTGTCCGTACTGGGATTCGAACCCGTGGCCTCCGTAGGCCAACGACGCTGACCAGTCGACCACACAGGCGGTTTTAGATAAATAAATAGGGAATGAATTTTTCTACGACTGGATATTTGAAAAGTTTTTAAAATTATGAAAAACCGACAAGTAAATGAAATTATTTTTTTTCCACGTTCGTCATTACTGAATGATGTCATTGACATAACAACGACCAATTTCCATTTTTTCCCATTTTCATACATCAGAGTGAATATAAATAATATATATCAATAAAAAAAACAATGTTTCAAAAAAAAATCTAAGTAAAAATTGACATATTATTTGCTTACATCTTTTAAAATATTAACAAACATGCTTTTAACAATCATGATATTATTTTTCCCTTTCACTGAATAAATTATTTTTGTAATATTTGTATTTAGTTTTTATGCCGAAGGTCTTTAAAATAAATATATTTTAAATCTGATTAAAATCGTGGCAAAATATTTTCAAGAAGTTCGTGTACTGTTATATTATTATTGAATTACTTTTCCGAGAGCTTAGTTAGTTAAAGCTTTTCTGCAGCTGGAATTGTGTAAGTGTCTTAGACTAGTATTTTTATTTTCTTTTTTAAAATACACTAGTCCGTGGGTGTCCAAACGGTAAATCGCGATCGACCGGTCGATCCCAAAGCAAAATTTGGTCGATCCCGAAAGCTTCCGTGAATTTCGAAAAAATATATAATTTAAATATAAAATATACAAAAATACTAAAATTGAATTATTTTGTAAGCACATACCTATCTAATGATGTGTATTTCGCATTTAAAATAAACATTTCTAAGTTTGAATAACGGGAAGAACCCTACTAAATAAAATTTCTTATAAGAATCATGTTAGAAGTCGATCGCGAGAAAATTTAAGATTGAAGAGTCGATCCTAGGACAAAAAAAGGTTGGACACCTTTGGACTAGTGCAAACCTTTTCTTCTTTAAAGGCCGCATTCATTTTTCTGATTCGACATAAGGCCGCAGTAAACATTGACTAGGGAATCTTTGGATGGAAACAGGAATTAACGCTCAGAATTTACGAATTTACATAAATTTACAGAATTACAAAATTTGCCAGACAGCCGCATCAGAGTAGTCAAAAGGCCGCAGGTTCCCCACGCCTGCACTAGTGCACGATTCAAAAGCAACCTCATTTAGCTGCTGTCCTCGGACTATGAATGATAAAGATAAACTCATTTTTATCGATAACATTAACGGATAAAAGCCAATATGGATTTATTCACAACTCTGATCGAGTGTCATTATTTCAAATACTTACTGTTCAGTTTCTTGTTTTCATATTCTCAAAGCTTTTTTGAAGACATTGTTAATCAGTACCCAATAAGACCGAATTGTGAAGATATAACGCATGTTTAAAAGAGGCCCCGAACACGACCATGTCCCTTCCATTAGTCGATAAGTTAGTCTATAATGGATTTCGACGAGGATGTAAACACCTGTGAAACAGCATCATTAGTGCGTAGCACCTGGTGAGTGGACTTGTGTTAAAACGGAAACATACTGGAACTGTGCGACTTGTGAATACATTGTGAATAAATTCAATTTAACCCTCCAGAGACGAGAGTTTTTTTTTCCGATAAAAAAATATTTCTTAAGCCATATTGAAGTCACGGATAACTTTTATTCCAAACTAAATTAAAAAAAAAAAAGCCAAGTCGTTGTATAGAAACCTCGCATGACTATATGGTCATGCCTTCCTTTTATTACCGTGTAATATTGTGTACGGATGGTAGTAAGGACGAGCGTCACCGTATGGGCACGCAAACATTCGGGGTTGAAATATAGCTAAACGTGAAATTTTGAAAAATATTTACAATTTGACCTCTTAAGATTAACATAATTTCAATACAAATATATAACCAAAAGAACTGTAAATAATTTCATGTTTTGATAAAAAAAATAACTAACAGTTTCAAAAAGTAAATTTAAAAAAACGGAAATTCAAAAAACCGCATGTGCCTTTGGTGGCCGTTTCTGTCCCCGCGGCTGATGATTAACTGAAGTCTGTACCCTTCTTAACCAAATTTGAGCGAAAGCAATGATATTCAGGAAGAATAATGATGAATAGTGGGATCAATAGACAACGGTGTTTACTGTGACCATATGGTCACGCTCGTCCTTGGAGGGTTAGGGGATAATTTTTTAATGTGATTGTTGCTTGCCAATACATTGTTTCGCGATGTTTTAACATTTAAATTTTGCTTGTTTGATCATATATTTATTCATATGACTCAAAACAAAACAGCCGGCAATATAATTCGTCTCACTTATTGTATATTGTCATTTCAGCATTAATAGTCGGGTCATATGGCGCATCGGTTAGCGTTAGAGGCTTCCTCGCCAGACGGGTTCGAGTCCCAGTACGAACAGTAATTTTCGATTGATTTATCGAATTCTGTTCGAAGGCATGCTTGTTTGTGATGTATACACATTCCCTCCCACCTTTCTGATTCTTTAATAACTGGGCGTAGCGAGAGCGATTTGCCAACCACTAATCCTGTCCTAGCACTATACTTATATCCCTTCTACTATCTTTGAAAAAAGAGAGGTTGAGCGACTGAGTAGCAAATAGTTCTCGTGGAAACACTTCTGTTGAGATACTTCCATTAGGAGGCCATATGCTACACATTGGGTGTGGACATAAATTGAAAAAAAAACACTATACCAAATTGTTCTTTTTTCTCACAATATATACTGTCATTACAATATAAATAGTATGAAATTAAAACAAAATTGTTCAATATAATATATAATATTATATTATAAACTAATTATAATAAAACAAAACAGCCTAACTATGAAGGTGAATTCGATAATGGGTGAAACCTTTGCAAGGTTCAATGCGTGACTAAACGCAAAGCATTAATCATAAAACAATGCATATATATATAATATAATATATATAATATATTATACGTGATATACCAGTGGTTGCCAACATTTAATTTTTCACGAACCACTGAACTCAAAATTTTGAATCCCGCGTAATCTGTCATGTGTTTGTTTTCAAAAAGAAATTGTCGCTTTTCGCGAGCATTATCAACTATGGAAATTACATGACTATTCATACAAATTAAGACTAATATAATAACAAGATGTAACATAAAAATTATCATTGTTTTTTTTTAAATGATGACTTTTAATTATTTAAAATTAAAACGCATATGAACATTTACAAAAAAATACTACAAGATTAATGAAATATTACGGTAGTGCCAGTTTTTAGAAAATCAGTGACTAACAGCACTATTTCGCACGTAGAACCATTTGTAAGAAGGGGAATGTGATCACGGCATCTATCTACAAAAACATAGTTTTTAGTTCACTAAAGTATAACAGGTTATTTACTTTTATCTTGCAAAACTACAACCCCTGGATTAAGACATCATGTATATTAGGTTGACAACAGTATCTTGGAGCTTCACTGTTTATCATACATCACCGTTTTGATCTCAGTATTTTTGTCATAGTTTCCTCGCTACGTTGAACTACGTTTTAAGCCTGAGTCCGACACAAGAAGATGTAACTAACTTACGGCAGTACGTTAGAAAGACCTCAATTGGTCACATAAGACCTACGAGAAAAGGATCACGTAGATGCTTAAGGCTAGTAAAAAAGGCTCGGGATTCGCATTACCTCCTCATTGAAGTCCGTGGCACTCTTTTTTTTTTACATAGGGAGTACAAAACGAAATTTTCGTTTAAATACGTCCACGAATCTTCTTTCACGTCGTTTTTGTCAGGATTTTTTGCACACCAAAGTTTTGAAAAAAAAATATCGGCTTTGCTATTACTACAATGTAGACTTGGACGACCGCAAATATAACACGTAAAAGAAATCGGAATATTAGAATTATGTAGTAAGGCTTATATAAAAACTGACTTTTGAAAAAACCGGTTTTCAAATGTCAATATTATTGAAGTTTTTCAAAAAATGGATAACTCAATTAAAATAACGAGAAAAAGTTCAATTTTTTCATGTTGTTTATTTATATACATAATAATACACAACAAAGAATTATTTGGTGTTAATCTTCAGAAAATATGATTTAAAAAAACACAAAGCGTTCACTTATCGTTTTGTAACAAAATTTCCTGATACCGAAAATACCTTTTCGCTAGATAAATGATGTGGGGCATATGGTCTTTAAACCATCAAATAAAAGATACAAATTTTCTGTCCTTTTGTTTATAGACTCGTTTAAGGAAAATTCGGCACAACCGTTTACGAAGTTGAAAAACCGGGTTTCGAATGTCACAAATTTAGGTAAAAAACTGGTTTTTGAAAACCGACAAGCTTAAGTATGTAGTTGATAACAAAAAGCGTATTTCATTAAAAAAGTTTTTTATATACACTTAAATATGATCGAGACTTCTTTTGGTCGGCAAGTGAACGTTTTCAATTAGGTGCTCTGGGAATAAAGACGGAAATATGACTGTATCATCATTTGAAAATGGCGTATTATATTCTTTTTTTAAAAATTATTTTAAATACCATCGTTTTACAGAAGTCTGTGCGGCCTTGGCAGTTGCGATGGTTATGTCGTGGATCCATAAAAGCAAATTGATTTCAGAGTAAGTCTGGCGGTTCGTGTAGGAA
This sequence comes from Himalopsyche anomala, assembly GCA_031772345.1. Lineage (NCBI taxonomy): Eukaryota > Metazoa > Arthropoda > Insecta > Trichoptera > Rhyacophilidae > Himalopsyche > Himalopsyche anomala. The sequence goes on from CM062829.1 coordinate 5,656,897, forward strand.
GCGACGGTCATAAAAGCATACTTGGCAACCAAATCGTCAAACTAATTATTGTTATTGTGAGATGGCATGATGGCGGCATATCGAACAAGCGTGCAATTCGCAATAATTTGTAGCTCATGCGAACATCCATTGCCTGTCGAGGCGAATGATGTGTTTACGTCGTTCACGAACACGAAGCTGCGGGAGCTTTCTCAAACTTTCCGTCAATGTATTGTCAAGGTACTACGACGGAATAATGGAGATTCAACAAGGCAGTATTTTTTTGCTTGTTTTACTATTTAATTCCCCACCCTCGGATATTTTTTAGAGGTTAAACGTATATGCACAAATATCCAAATTCTTCTCGACACATTTTTTAAGTCATTGTACCGTTTTCACAATTTATTTGTGTACTTAAGATTCTGTCTATTTCTGTATATATTTTTTCATTGTTATTTTAACATAACTATTGTCGTTCTTGGTATCATTTTTATACTGCAGAGAATGCCTTCATATATCATTCCTACACAAGTTCAACGTGTTGGAACCTGTAAGATTCGTTACACAAGCCAACGACGTTGATCACTGCACTACGGAACCAACATGTTTTAATACGCCATCTAAATAATATTACAACATACTATTGACACTATTGAATTAATTTTTAGTGAGAAATACTCTTCTGTGTTTTTTTTATTGAAATAATTCGCTATTAGGCCGTATACTTCAGATTAGGAACGGATATGCTCGATTTTCGATTAATTTACTTAACACCCAAATGAAGTTTGAGATTCTCGACATTCTGACCTCAACAGTTTACCAGATATATCGTTTCATGTAAATAAACGTTATATCACCTTTGACAATCCTCAAAATTTTCCAGCCTGTCTGCGAGTCGCGGAGCCGAGGCAAACTATGCCATAACAATAAAAAACGTACTTAGCAAAAAAGCCGAAATTTGTACACCAAGGTTGTAAGGAGTGTTTTCATAAATATTTCGATATCCACGTAATTTTTATATTTGACCTGTAGAATGAGCACCTAAGGTCAGGGTCTTGACATTTCCAACGGGCAAAGTTCAATTAACATTTTCACATGTTGGCGAATAAAGATATCATTTTTCCTCGAATATTACACGCACTTTCTATTTTTAATACCAATAAAAGAAACACAGAAAAACTTTAGTATAACAATCCAAATCATGCAATGTTAAGTAAATACTATGTACATTTTCTTTTGTGATGTCATTAATCTACTCTTAGTCTAAGCGTATTATGAGACACAGGCAACGCAGCGCAGTGCAACTCAGGGCAGCACAGATTTTGTATTTCATATGAAATCAAAGACCCACATACACTAATACGCAGGTGCGTCCGAAGCAAATCGACTGTGGAAAGGAAAAAGGACGTAACCCAGATATATCAAATTTTACAGGAGGCGTAAAAAACGTGTTTTGATAATTTTGGGCCATATGCAAATTATGAATTATACACAACCTTGAAATGTACGGAGACTTCTACACTGGTGTTTACTTGACATAATCTAATATTAATTAAAGAAATTGTTTAGGAAAAACCTTTATTTCAGTCTTTTTTCTTGATTATAATTTTTTAAAATGTCATCTTTTTCAAACTAAAATGCTAAAATTAGATACTAATTCGGCATTTGCAGCTTGCATCGTTTTGATAGAACGTGTATCATGTTTGATGCATTGTAATTATCGAAAAAAAGCTGTTTTGGAAAAAACTGTGGGTTACGTTCTTTTTCTTTTCCACAGTCGATATGGACATGCTTCTGCTCTGTGCTGCGGTCCGTTGCGATTGCGACACAGATTTCTGCTTGATTCGTACAAGTACTACATACAGTGTGTAATTCTTTTTTACACGATAAACACGTTCCATAAATAACCGTGAAAAAAGTGATAGAATTCATTGAACAATTAAAAAATAAACTGTGTTATTTGAAAAAGAAACAACATTGTGGTATAAAAGATAATAATGGAGAAATTTGAAGTTTCGCCTGAAGTTGCTTGGAAGTATTTCAATATTAAATTTTATCCGTTCAAATTTTTTCATTCCTACATTTTTTGTCACTTATGACCCGGGCTTAGCATTTCGGCATCTTTTGGCTTTCAAGTGCACGGGTAAACTTGAACTGAATGATCAAATTCAAAGGTAATAATGATGAATCAGTAAGTAAGTTACACATACTTTGCAATTTAATTAAGAAAAATACACTGTTCATCCGTAATTAATTATACATCATTACTATGGTGTGTACTTCATCTCTGGAAATTTCTGACACGTTATTGAAGTCTTTTCTTTGTTGTTATTGTCAAGTGTTATTAAATTTCTTGTTATAAGGAAACCCGTCATCCGCTTCTTTGTTTTTAGTGTCAGAGAATCGTTTTAGATCAAATAATTCGTGTTAAAATATAGTATTTTCTTTTTTCAGTAGACCGTATTATTTTAAAACTGTGTAAAAAAAGAATTGAGTGAACTGATCATTATTCAAAGTATAAGAGTAAGTGATATTGTTTTCATCCAATTCAGTACACACGAGATTTAAAACAGATGTCGTTTTCACGAGAGCTGTTAGTTCTCGCTTAACCTATCTTTTCGGAGAAGGTTATGTTAGTTGGATTGGATTGTTTTTGCTAATACCCGTTTTCGAAATCGGAGTGAGAATTTATGAAATTGTGCCAACGAAGACTCGAGATCTTGGAAACCGCAACTGAATGAAATGAATTACCAATAGACTACAGCAGACATATCAAATAAGCGACCTGCTGGCTTATTATTTCCTTGAGATACTGCGGCATAATTTAGAAGATTTGGAAACATATTTAAATTTTATTCAAAAAATTATAACTATTCATTTGTTTTATTTAGCAGTTTTTCCACATTACAGTGGAACCCCGATCTACCGTTCTCGCATTGTTCGTTTTCCCGCATGGTTCGTTTATTTTTCATAGTCCCGGCCAAACACCCATAAGAACAATGTAAAATAATCCCGCATTAATCGTTCCCCGATTTACCGTTTTCCTCGATCTATCGTTCAAATATTTTGGTCCCGTCAAAAATATTATCCCGATTGACCGTTTTCGTTGAATATTTCTCATAAATAGTCTTTACCTCGCATTTCGTTTCGCGTTTTTTTCAGTGGAACCCCGATCTTCCGTTCCACTATCTTCGTTTTTTACATGGATCGTTTATTTTGTACTCGACCAAGACCCCGTAATAACAATCTTTAGTAATTCCACATTAATAATTTCCCGATTTCCCGATTTCCTCGATCTATCATCTAAATATTGTCGTCCCGTCCCAGTTACTATCGATTCCGATTGACCATTTTTGTAGACTATTTTTTTCGCTCATAAATAACCTTAGATTGCATTTGGTTGCGTGAACTTTTGTAACTCAAAAGTCAAAACTAAAACACCTAAATGAAGAAAACTAGAACTCTAGTTGAGTCAGGAGAAAAACGAGTCCATATATCAAAAAGGAGTTGACTTAGAAATATACGCGATTTTGAAGAGTTTTGTTAAAATTTAGGTGCCAAACTGCAAATTGGCTACTTAGTTTGTATTAAAAAGTTAAAAAATATATTTATTTGTTCTTTAATAAAAATAAATGTAATAAACAAATAAGTTTTTTGAAAATTAAACTTTTCTTGGTGTTATTTGAAGATTTCCCTGCATTATTCGTTCATTTATTACGATCCCTTGAAAAACGTAGAATCGAGGTTTCACTGTATATTAATTAATTTTCAAAATTTTTGTATGTGTACAATTGTTGTATTATAATTAAGTTCATAATATAAAATGGTTACTCTTATTTTGAGTTATATTTTTGTAATCCGGCCCGCAGCTTCGTGTCCAATATTTAATTTGCCCCTTCGCTGTCAATGAGTTTGACATGCTTGGGTTACAGGAAAGTCAGTATTATTAAAACTGTTGACCATGTCCACACCAATTGTGGAGCATAAGAACTCTTAATCGGTATACAACTGCTTGTTATTCAGTCACGCATATTATTTTTTTAAAGAGGTTAAGGGTATCTGGCTAAGATAATTCTACGTTTTTAAATGGGTTTTTTTAGTTTAATATGATGGGTCAGAGAGAATTAAGAAATTACAGACATTTACGCTTGCAAACAGACATCTGTAAATAGATTTTTCAACCGATCTATAAAACTGCTCTTAAAAAACATTTTGATGTTTTCAATATATCTTTCATAAATATGCATCGGATATGCACCGCATTCGATGAAGTGAATCGGAATTGCTCTCTCGTGATTCCATTAAGTCTTGAATTCCCCTGTACATATTCTATGTTGATGCAGGGTATTCAAAATTTATATAATCTTCGATAACCGGTTATTCGGTCAAACTTTCAGTTAACCGGTACATTTAGTTTTAATATAAGTATATCAACGAATATTGAAAGAAAGAATTCTTTTTATTTAACACATAATAATAAATGTAAATTAAATTTTTTTTTTCAAAGAATGTAGTAGGTATAGAAGAAGAGGGCTAGGAGATGACTAGTGTTTAGCTAATAACTTTCGCTGAATTCTGTTGTTTTTGAAATGGAAGCATATGGCCTCCTAATAGAGTTATCTTATCAGAAGATTTTTTTGCTACTCAGTTGCTCAACTTCTCTTTTCCGAAAACAGTAGTATTGACTGAAGGATTAGACTAGAACAAGACTAGTATTTAACATGGCCGTTCTCGGAACGCACTACTATTTTAGGATTTAAAGAAAATAAAGGATTATTTATACACAACAAACACTTAAACCTTAGAATAGAAATCGACAGAAAAATGTTCATATCGTTATTTGAACCCGTTATATCCGCCATGGAAGCTTGACGACAACCATGTATGAATACTCTATAATACAAATTAGTAGCAGTCAGCCGAGTTTTCAAAAAAGATTTTGCGTTTGACTTTCAGGTGCTTTTTTTTTATTTTCTATTGTTGCCGATTTCGGCCTAAGATTGATGACCAAATTGAAATACTTCACACTGCGTATGCTTTGGACACTGCGTAACTCACTGAGTTGAACGTCTTTCCCTCAATATTCTGCAAAAACCGAGTTTACCTAAGACTTTAAACTGAGTCACTTAGAGTTAGGGATTATTTTCTGTCATGGAAAAATAAGTATAACACTTGATCAGAAACGCAAAGCAGGTCGAGTTTCTGTTTACCGGTTAACCGTTACTGCCACCCCTGCAATTGTGACGTATATTCAACGTAATGGCATTCCATACGAAATCATTTCTCGTTAACATTTCAATCAATCTCATTTCCCGCAGACTTTGCGCCTTTTGCCCAGCTATTTGGGGACGTCTGAGAAATTTTACAACCATTTATGAAGAGTATTGTAGTTTGGTGAAATTTTGTAACAGTAAAATACTCAATATTCATTTAAATGAGAATGTTTTTTAAGCAAATAAAGTTTTTTTTTACCATATCCAATGTGGAGTATATGAACTCCTAATGTTGTTTATCTCAACATAAGTGTTTATACGAAAACCACTTGTTACTCAGTTGCTTAACCTCTCTTTTTACAAAGAAAGTAGGAATAGAAGGATAGGGCTAGGACTGGATTAGTGGTTAACTAATCGCTCTCTATACAGGATATATCATACCGTTCATAGGATAGGATGGGTGGGAGAGGGGTAATTCAACACATCACATACGCCCATGTCTTCTAACAGAAATTCATAAATCGACTGAAAAATCAATTTATAAAACTGTCCGTACTGGGATTCGAGCCCGTGACCTCCGTAACCGAAGCCAACGATGTTGACAAATCGACCGCACAGGCGGCAAAGTTTAATATCACACTCTTTTTCTATCATTTTTCAATGGGGTATTTGATATGGAAATATGATCATATAAAGACATAAATAACATTGAAAAATGTTACCTGACAACCCATAAAAATAACAAATGGTTCCGTTAGATGTGAAGCGAGCCAAGTGGTATTTTAGAGGAAAAAAGTTATATGCGTTGTAATATTCTAAACGTCTTAAAGTATCGTTAGAGTGAAGTAACCTCAGTTAATACACATTGCAGTAGTGTTATCTCCGTAAAATTAAAATATGCAATCCACCAAAAGACCTAATAAAGACATGATTGTACTAAAAAGTTCAAGAAAAAAGTTTTACCATTTTACTAGTTGGCTCACTTCACCTCTAGAGTTCATAAATGAACATTGGATTATCTGATTCGAATCTATTCCACTCGATATTCAGCTGGGCAGTAAGTATACTTTATATAACATACATATATAACATACATATCGACTGTGGAAAGGAAAAATGAAGTAGTTTTTCCCTCAGTTTTTCCAAAACAGCTGTTTTTCGATGAATGAATACAACTTGACACACGTTCTATTAAAAGGATGGAAGCTGAAAATGCCGAATTAGTATCTAAATTTAGCTTTTAAGTTTGAATAAAGAAAGACTTGTGAAAATTGCAACCAGGAAATATAACCTAAAAAAAGGTTTTTCTTGAAAAAAATATTGAATTAATATTAGGCTATGTCAATCAAAAACCAGTTTATTAGTCACCGTGCACTTGTTTCAGTGTTGCGTATATTTCATAATTTGCTTTCAGCCAAAAATCATCAAAAAACGTTTTTTGTGTCTCCTGTAAAATTTGTCATATGTAGGTTAAGTCCTTTTCCCTTTCCACAGTCGATATGTAATAAAGAAAATTAGGTTTATAGATATAAACCTAATTTGTTTTAGATAAAACAAATTTTGTTTAAACTTCAATTCGCCGATCAACTAAATGTCTACAAACAACGTCAGAAATTTTAATTCACTTAAGTCGAATTAGTTTTTTTGGCTTTGCTTAAAAAGATATTTTAAAAAAGATTATATTTTATCGGAGGTGTGATATATTTATCTAAAAATTAAAACGCAACCAGTATAATTTCAATTACGTATCTTATCTCAACGCTGATTTTTCTAATTCTATTATATTCAAGAATCTATACGATCATTATTCAACGATTCAATACGTTGTTCGATGTGATTAGATCAGACAGAACGAATCAAGCGATTCATTCATTCTATGACCTACATATTACGAGATAAGTGTATTATTATGTAACATAAATATTAAAAGGATCGATTCGTTAAAAGCATCATCTCGATATCCTGTCAAGCGAACTGATTACTCGTTAATATGATTCGACGCGGTGAAGCAGAGCTGGAATCCTAACGAAGACGCTAATAAAACGCATATTATAACCAAAGTGAAAATTCATATTATAAATATATTAACATTGGTTCTTTTTGTCGTAATATGCTTATACTCATATACCAGTAAGTTCTTTCATCAAATTTCATATCAGTCCCTTTGCGGAGTATTCAAATCCTTGCTTAGCTATCGGAAGTTCCGGTTCTAATCTTAATGACTGTTAGCTATTTTCTATATCTGGGATAGGTAAAAACTGCAGACAGTATCTCGTCTGTTGGTTTTTTTTGATGAAAACATTTAACAAAAACCCCTTACGAATCTAGGTTGTAAGAACCCAATTAACATAAAATGTTAAACTATTTTTAAAAATCTATATCTGCTCTCAATGTGAAGCACATGGCTTCTTAATGGATTGGTCTCGACAGAAGTTTTTCTACAAGAACTGCTTGTTAATCAGTTGCGCAAATTATCTAGGACAAGACTAGTGGTTAGCTTATTGTTTTAGAATAAGAAAAGATAGATGGAGTTTTTCTACACCACAAACACATTCGAACAGAAATCTATATATCGAATGAAAAAACAGTCAGTTGTTCGGACTGGAACCCGTGAGACCCTTCAATAAAGTCAACTAAATTAACCATCGCACTACGTATTCTAATCAGGAATCATTTTGTAATGTGATAAATTATTTATTTTATTATTATGGTTTGTCTGGTGTATTATATCTTCTTGTAGATTTTAACTGTCATTGTTTAATTTTATTTTAATACAGAGGTAATTTGGTATTTTAAAATACAGCTATTGCTGATAATTAATCATATGATTGTAAATAAATAATAATGGCATACAATTATTCATATCAACAGCAAAAGTTCTATATCATTAAATTAATTAAAACAAGAAATGTGTCGCTATGGAAACAAACCATAATATTGTCATTTGTTGTTATACAGAATTTGTAATTATTCATACAACATGCTTGTTTTATATTGTTAACTTAAGTTTTATTTCCAGACTAAAAACTAACAGAAGAGAATTATCGTAAGAATTGTGCGTAAGAAATATTGAAAGCCTTTAACTGACAAGCAATTTACGGCTGAAAAGATTGCGAATGAAACTTTCGGCGTGTAAAACCAATGAAACTTTACTTTTAATATAACTCACACATTTTTTTCTATTATTAAAGGGTGTAAAATATAAAGGTTGACTTACAAAGGTGGTGTTTGGCATCAAAGTCTTACTGGATCCATTGACGTGAAGTAGGCTTATTCCACCCCATTGGTCTCGATACACCAATTCATCCCCTAAAAAGGTAAAAGAAAACAGGTAAATAAATATTTTAGTATTCTACATGTAATAGATGCAGCATAGGTTGATAAGATCATAAAGTAGAGCTTCTTACTCACAGGTTGTAAACGATTTTTGAAAATTCTGCTTACTTGTTAACTAAACTTCCCTTGACGAAGGTTGGTTTGAACAATAATTTAGCATCAAACGATTTACAACGCAATTGAATCAGTCACTGCTTCATGCTTCAACGCAACGGTTGATGCTTAAGTTATTACTTGGGTATCTAATCCCGAGTCATTTTTGTGATCCCGGAATTTCTGGATATCCAATCTTTCAATCCCATGATTCCGGGATTGATCATTTTCTATAACTTCTGACCATGCCTAATTTTAACACAAAAATACTGACATTGCAGTTAACATCCAAGACGACAAGTTTTTTTTATTCATAAATCTTAGTTCTTTGAGGTCGATTGGGAAAGAAAATATTTCTCAAATGTTCAAGATCTCAAATTAAAATTGAAAATTCTTTTATTCCGCTCTAAAATAAATATTGCTACTCAATTTTGTAACGAATTATAAAAATAAAACTGCCTGCTCCTGTCTACGAACGCTACAAAATATGAGAGGGTGTAAGACCACAATTCATGTTTTGATATGAAGGGATTATACAAAAAATTGTAAGTATATTAACAAACTGATGTATACTGATGGAAATTGTTTTATTATTGAAATGTATGATAGTAAATCGGGAAGAATTTAAATTTAAAAAGTCTTGAAATCTTGGGATTGGTATTAAAAAGATCCCAAGATTACGGAATCGCTAAATTGATTGGAATCCTTTATCCCGGAATAGATGCCTTAATCACTTCCTATCTTATCGTGGAATATTATGATTAGCAATTTATGAAAAAAATTGATTGTAATCAATTTCATTTATCAATTTTTAAAGTTCGTTTAACATGATGTATTTACTATTTATCCTCAGTGAAAAGATGTTAAAACTCCATAAGTTCAGTTGATAATTTTCTTTATCTTTATTTTTTTATTTTTGTAAGTTAAGTTTTTGAAAATCGTACAATAAAAGTGAGAATTGCGCTGTTTCCGGTTAGTTATTCACCAAACAAAATCTCCAACTGATATTTTCAACTTCTATTAACTCATGACATACAAAATTGACTTTGCATTTGATGAAGGTGAGCTTAGAGGGTTCAAACTAATCCCTTAGAGATTGATGAAAAAAATACATTCAAATAAAATCATAAGGAAAAATGATAAAGCAGGAAAAAGTGTGTAATATATTATTCAATTTTGTGGTTTTTAATGTCAATTCTTGGTGTAAAAACATTATATTTATAAAATTAAAGCATATAATCTAAGGTTTACAACTGGTTTTGGTCATCGAAAATGAACAAAACCAAATGTTTAAGTAAATTGTTCAATTAATTAAACTAGCTGTAAGCCCGTTGACCTCAACGGGGGGATTTTTGTTGCATTTTTAAGTAGTCAGAAAATTTACAGGCGTCAAAAATAAATTACTAACCTATTTATTGAATAATCCAGAAATTCTGATAGTAAAAGAAATATATCTCGGGGCGTATATCGACAGCCCTGCCCTGCAGTATTTAAATTGTAAATTATTTATTTTTGGAATAATGTTCTAGTTTGCTAACAACTATTTTTCGTAATAGCAGAAATTTCGTAAGTTATTGAATTTTTGGAATAATGTTTAAGTTTGTTAACTATTTTTCGTAGTAGCAAAAAAAGTCCTTGTAAATTACTTAATTTTTGGAATAATGTTCAAGTTTGCTAACAACCATTTTTCCTATTAGCAGAAATTTTGTAAATTATTGAATTTTTGGAATAATTTTTAAGTTTGCTAACAACCATTTTTCATAGTAGCAAAAATAGTCCTTGTAAATTACTTAATTTTTGGAATAATGTTTAAGTTTGCTAACAACTATTTTTCGTATTAGCGGAAATTTCGTAAATTATTTAATATTTGGAATAATGTTTAAGTTTGCTAACAACCATTTTTCGTATATATATAAATAAATAGTTAATTAAATTATTATATATAATTGAGCAGCCCTATATAGCCTCTCACAACCCTGCAGTTTGAAATCTTGGAGTTTTCAGAACAATTCAAATTCGTTTAGTGCAAGGTTTCACCCACAGATGTCATTATTAGTTCACTAAAAATTTAAATAGAGTTTTTTTTTCGTTACAATCAATTGGTTTCGTAGAACAGTGGTTAAGCTGTCCGAACGTCGCGCATGAAAATTGGGGCATGGTATCGAATCCCACAGCTTGAGAGAATATTTTTGGTTAGTACGATAATTTTGTTTGACTTCAAAAATTCACACATAGACGTCAGAGAAAAATGAAGAAATGAATTAATGGCGACAGCGGGGACGGAGGGGGGGGGGAGGAGGACCGTCTTTCTTGACGTCATCGAAAAGGCGAAATCGCGACCATATACAAACGAAAAAAGTATGTATTTAGTATGAATAAAAAAATGGTGACAGCGGGGCTGGGGCGGCGGTGGGGGAGGGAAAATCGGGGACAATTTACAGACGGACGGACGGACGGACATTATCGACTATTAATATATAGATGTTGACATTAATGTGTTCTTTTTCTTTATTAAATATTTTCGTTATAAGAATTACATATGCTAAAAATATAGTATATTTTAATACGATAAACTAATTGATTATGTTGTCACTTAAGTTTTAAATAAATCTATTAAAATAATTCAGAGATCGCTTGGGTAGATAACAGTAATGTCTTCACTGTATAAGTTAACTCCATGAACATGGTCAAATGTTTAATATCGATGTACAAATGTACATTTGTGAACTTAATCGTAAATTCATGAACATACACAGATTGATGCTTTTTAAGTTTGACAAAATAGATATACTTTTGAAATCAATCACAATAATTATTTGAATGTTCACTGAATCTAGCAAAACGTCTAATCTTTGAAAGTGGGTATAGACTTAAAACTCTTAGATCATTTCGTATGTGAAAACACGATATCAATATCGAATTGCTTTTCCAAGTTTCTATCATTTTTGGCCGTGTTGTCTCTTTTGAAAACTTTACGTAAAGTTTCGTGTTTTTTATTATTTAATGCAAATCCTATGAGTGAAAAGTTATAAAGCCAACTCCTAGAGGAAGACGATAAGAAGTTTTAAGCCTCAGACATATGAATTTGAAGCATATCTTTAAATATTTAACAACTTTCGTGTGGAAAAACGAAAAAGAAGAAGATAACAGTTGTTGAATTTTGGGCTTTCAACTACTTTCTTGCGCGGGTAAGCGTTTGAATTCTCAAATAAAAAATGGAAACTTACAAGACTTGACATTTTAACAGATATAAGAATTTGTTTCTAAAAAGGTATGAATTTATGTGCTTTTTTCATAAATCACCATCGTCACTTCAATTGCCAACTCTATGTTATGTTTTTACCTTATTGTCCACATTCTACATCCTGAGTAGAAAGAGTTAATTAATCGAAGTCACTTAAGTTTTTGATGCTCAGATGGATGATTTTTTTAAGAATGAAACAACAAAAACTTCCGTTTTAGTAGACTGACGACGTAACAGTCACATAAGTTCAAACGTGTCAAAAAAAATAATAGTGATATTTTGGGGAGCGGAAATGTGAAATGACCTCCATAGGCTTTGACTGACGGCATCCAGCGTTAAGATTTAACGACCGTAACGGCGAGTCGATAAATTTTAACGAGCGAACGAATCGTTAAACTCGAGAGTCGTTTCTACGGCAGTGTTATTATTGCAAGGCAGAATCAGCCAGCACCTCATGAGAATTCCAAAGATTGATGATGAAGTGTCCACGAAATCAATCCTTTGGTGGAATAAGTTGGAGCATGAAAACGTCGACAGATGTTTTGTAGAGTTCAGAACAGTGAATGAGAAAGAAGTCATATGATGCACTTAATGTGTTATTCTGCTTTTTTAGACGCATAAAAACATAGTCTATTAATAAAAAAATGGTTATGTATGTTTATACCGTGTTAGTCCAAATATAACGAGACCTATGTGTTTGAAGTAGAGCTGAAAGCAATTGTAAGGTGAAAATTGAGATAATTTAATTATTAAAAAAATCAATTACTTTGAGAGGGCAACAGAAAAGCGATATAAAAAAATTATGACAAAAAAAATGTGGCTCGTCACTTTGCCCATATTATATACCCCAGACAGGTCTTAGTATAAATACAATAAAGTTTACATGGGTAGTTTATACACAAATTTCTTGTCACGTATGTTTTTAAACTATAATCTGAATCCAACACAATTGTTTTTATCACATATTATATTACCAGCTAATAATATACTTATTATACGCGTTGTCTTTGGACAAAACAATATTTGTATTGTGTGGATTTGTAAGAATTAATTTTGTATATTTGAATATATACTGACATATTAAGTATACAAAATAATATTTCTATATAATTTGAATAATACGGTGAAAAGAATTTTACTTAAGTTTGACATAGATATACTATTGAATTGTAAATCACAAAAAAAATCATTTAAACAAAAATAAACTGCACATGAATACTTTTTACTATTACCTAAAGATTTGTAGGTCGAAAAAGAACACATATATTTTACATTAGCTGTATTTTTTTGTATAGAAATCTATTTATTAACTTTTCCGGTTCTAAGCTCAAGAAATGCCACCCCAATACCCTCATTTTCTTAAATATCTATCTTTATATAAGTGATACAATGTTTATAATTAAGGTTTTTTTTATATCATAGGTTTTTGGACCTTTTGTAGTTTATATAAATACGCGATAACACGATAAGCGCCCGCGATAAGCAATCGCTCGAAAGATAGCTGGCCTAAACTCGTCAGTTGCTATTTCATATGTGTGCTGAGATGACGTCTTTTTTATGCGTAACTTAAAATATGATTATTTATTAAAAAACATGGATTTTTATAAAAAAAAAATGTTTGAAGAATGATGCAGAGAGATATTTTAAAGCCCTTAGACTATTTTTTTGAAATTCATAAGAATAAGGCCAATAATGAGGAAACCACTGGGGTCCCTAAACGACCCCCATCGTATGAGAAGTATTTTTCTAGTCCGAGCCGCGAGAGTTAAATAAAATTGTTGTGTTCCTAGAATCTTATCAAGTATTCGCGTTGCATTGCACCTTGTAATATTGCCTAGTGCAGTGCGATGGAGTTGACCTTAATTATCTTGACTTTTCTTCTCACAATGAAAAAGAATTGCTATTCAATTGAAGCGTGCTTAGGAGTACCGTTTCAAGCTGCTAAATTTTATTGATACTGATTATATGACGTACAAAGAATAAACCCTTCTATAGTGTTTCCAATTATAGAGAAGGTTCCTAAAGCGTTCCCCGCTATAGCGTAGTAAAATTATAATTTTCATAAATATATTAAATTTATAACAAATATTTTATATACGTGCATTGAAAAAATGTTTGTCAGTAGATGTTTTTCGCTTGACTTCGCTAGACGTATTCTGTGACACGGAAAATGTTTTATTTCATTAATTTCACAAAATACAATTGGAAGAATCTAACCTCAATTTTTTTAAGGAAAAAAGTCAGAAATCGGAAGACCCCAAAATAATTTTCAACTTTTTTTTAGCTCGTTCCTTCAAAAATTTTGGAAATTTACAGATTGCACCATTATTAAAAAATGCGAGATCTTTTTTTGAGTTTTTTTTAATAATACTGACCCTAAATGGAACTTATCTTATGATTTTGTATGAGTACCTTGCCTATTTTACGTGGGTTTGTGAAAAATGAGTATGTGTGTACAATCAATAACAGAATGCAAACAAATTTTGGATTAAATTTTAGGTTTACGGTATCGGAAAATCTTAATATAATAGATATGGAGAAATCGACCTACATTTTAATTTTGAAAAAAAAACGAATAAAATCAATAGAAACAAATAAATGCTACAATTTGTGTACGCGAATATGACAGAAATGTATTTGAAAAGCATAAACTTAGATGGAGTAAGAAGTAAGCAAACATAGGCAGCACAAATACCGAAGGAAATTCAAATTTCGAGTCGCTGCTGTTTTTGTTGAGCGTTTCTAAACATACTACATAATAACATTCACAATATTGTATATCGTTTGCAGTGGCGTAACTTCAAAGAAATTGCAGTTATATTTTAATTAAAATAAACAATTAGGGTATTTTCTTAACTGATTTTTATATGGCCTACCGGCAATCCGGAATATTATGAGTTTAAAAGTATTATCAACTCACTGCCACCGCGGGCCACTTAATTTTCCTCGGGGCCAGCAAGGTCTCCTCAATTCTCTTAAGTACCTCCAGGAGAGCTGATGAACTCACTTTGGGAACATATGATCTAGATTCTTGTGGATAGCTAAGGAACTCGTATAGAAAATATTTTTAATTTTAATTTTTAAAATCTCATTTGATTTGAAAAAAATTAAACAATTTTACTCATATTATTCCAATTTAAACGTTGTATTTTAATGGTTCTTGATAGCCACTTAATTTTTGAACGCTTCGTTTGTAATATAAAATAACTTAGATTATTCCACGTATTGTGCTACAAACTGTGATACGTGTTTCGCCTCTTTCAGAGGCATCTTCGGACAAACTACTTTCACAAATGCTTGCTTAGGTACGAATGATTTTAATTTTACTATTCTGATATATTGTAATCAAAATGGGAGAAAAGTAGTAATTCGTACGTTCTATTTTAGAAGCGGATATAGGTAGCAGGAAAAACTATTCACTTACTTTTTAAAATGAAATGCTCGCTAAACCAGTCGATTAAGCCATCCTTTTTCTATTCCTTTATGTCTACGCCACTGATAGTAAGTATGCCAAGCTTCTTGCTACATTATTAATATTTCTGAGAATATTTAAGAAGACGACCTTACCTTACTGATGTTTGGAAAGAACCGTCAGTAAATAAAACTATGGAACAAATGGAAATATGATATTAAAATATTTTGCGAGCATGCGAGCGGGTAGAATCTACTACAAGTAGGGTTCCCAAGTCTAGGAGCCCAAACAATTTGCCTATCTCGTAATCCCGGAAATATCCTAATACTAAAACCAGGTTTTTAGAATTCGCTGTGAAGTTTTTCCCGGCCCGCCTGGTTGAAGTCCTAGGTAAGTTCAAAATCAAAAATAGATTTTTTCAATTTTATTTGAGATCTGAGATATCTTGATTTAGCGTGATGTAGTCGAGCGGTCAACATCTTCGGCTTCAGTTACGAAGGTCACGAGTTCAAATTCAAGTACGAACAGTTTTTATAAATTGATTTATGTATATTCAAAGGCATGGATGTGTGCGATATCTTAAATTCTCTCCCACTTATCCTACCCAAAAACAGGCGCAGCGAGAGAGATAAGCTAACCACTATTCCTCTTATACTCCTATACTAAAAGATTTTTTATCAACTGAGTAGCAAGCAGTTCTCGTAGAAACACTCCTATTGAGATAAATTTCATTAGGAGTCTATATGCTTTACATTGAGAGCGAATATAGTTTTTAAGAAACTTGATGTCTTCTTCGTAAATTGATTTTAGATTGTGATTATCATTTAATTTTGCCTCATGCTATTTAAACAAAATTAAAAATATCTGATGCCTTAGCTATTAACTGTAATGTCAGATATTTTTCCAATTAAAATTTTTAAATGTTAAAAAAAAACATTAAAAAGAAGGCTAAGAATAATACCGTATCACAAAAAGGGTCTGGGATTAGATGCCCTGACTACAAAATATGGGAAATCTATAAAGGAATCATAAATTCTATAATTACAAAGCTACGGAACATGTTTTTACTGTGTAATTTCTTATAAATGAAGTAACTGTATGTACCCTGGTAGAAATTGCCTGGATTCGATCCGAAGCAATTCGAGAGTGATAAGCTAATCGCTCTATCCGTAATGTATGCGAAGAAGATAAGTTAAGCAACATAACAGTTAGTTTTCGTAAAACTAAAACTACTTTTGAGATGCTGTATACGTTTTGGAAGAAGATTCACATTGAAAAGTGGTGACGGTAGTATAAAAAAAAAAAAACTATTTAAACTAGTACAGCCGCCTGTATTGTCGAGTGGTCAACGACGTTGGCTACCGCTACGAGAGAGCACGGGTTCGAATCCCAGAACGGACAGTTTTATAAATTGATTTTTCAATCGATTTATAAATTTCTGTTCAAAAGCATGGATGAATTCTATCTTATGAACGGGGCGTGTCGAGAGCGATTAGCTAACCACTAGTCCTGTCCTAGCCCTTTTCTTTTCCTATTCTCTTTGGAAAAAACAGTAACACTTCGTCTCGTAGAAACACTTCTGTTGAGATAAACTCCATTAGGAGTCCATATGCTCCTTGTTGGGAGCGGACATGGTAAAAAAAAATTTTTTTTTTGAATAAACGTTATTTAATATTAAAACAATTATAAAGACTGACGTGCATAAATTTTAATATTAAAAACTTAAATGGAATATTTAGGTAGCTACCAGAAATTATAGAAAAAAATGAATTGATGTAATTGAGTTTGAACAAATTAAATATTTTTTGTTAAATTTTTGAGATTTTTAAAACGGTTTTTAAAAGTATAAAGCCAACATAACTAGTTAGAAGATGGAAATAAATAAAAAAAAAAGCCACCAAGAAATTACATTAACCGACATTTATACAAGTAAAATCACGATCGCATGAGATATTTTCCGCCGGGAAAATTCCACAATTTAAAATAGAACGTAAACCAAGTTTTCCTACATTTATTACATTAAAAAGTCTTTTCTTTGTCTATGGAATGCACGGATGCACGCCACATTGAAATGAAAAATAAGTTATTGCATTTTCCTATTAGCCCTCAAGATCGTATTTTACCGTTTTATTGCAGAAATAAATTCAAAATCGTATAGCCTTCTAACATTTCTTCACTTATGTATGAAGTTTATCATATATTATAGTAAGCTATTTTTCACAACACAAATTGACGGAGAAAATTTCATTGTATTTTTTAAAAATATAATTTTATGCTACCTAAGGTGAACTTTTTTAATAGAGGTCAATAAAAGGCTAGACATTGCGAGCACCCTCGTGAAAGTACTTAACTAAAACCCTTAACATTTACAAAGCATTCGGCGAAAACTTTGGGTAAATTTTGTTTTTATCTAAAAGTAAAATTGATTGCTTTTTGACTGATTGTATTATTGATCGTGACGAATATTTTACCTCATTAGGATTATTAATTAGAAATTCTATACAAATGTAGTCTACACCAGTGTTCCCCAACCGGTGGTCCGCGGCCCGTTGCCAGGCCGCAAACAGTATGCCAAATTTCAAGAAATTCGCCATGCAAAAATAACAGATATAGGATTTTTTTTCGTCTGCACGTTTACTTGTATTTTGACTCATTGTTAAATAGTAATAGTTGGTAGGATGATGCGACACCAAGGAACTTAAAAATAATGGGAAGTGAAATACTAAACAAATGTGGGGAAAATCTGGCAACCGATCTCGAGTGTGGTATAATATGGTATGAATTTAAGTACGTATCAAGAAAACGACATTCAAAATTATATCCTGTATCCAATTATGTCCTTTTTTCAATATCTATAAATTATATACCCAACCAATTGTGGGTAAAAATGTAAATTAAATACGCATGATAATTGTAAAAACGCACTAAAACATCAATATTAGTAATATTTATGATTCGTATGAAATTTTTCCAGTGAAAAGTAGACGTCAATAATGCGGCTCTGCATTAGTGGTCCGCGATTTTTTTTTCGTTTTTTACCGGTCCGCAGGTGTAAAAAGGTTGGAGAACACTGGTCTACACTATGCAAAAAATGGCAGTTTTTCAATAGGGTTGTTTGAAGCTTCTCTATAAAGTTAATGTTAGAAAATTATTGGTTTTACTCTATTATTTGTAATGATCATTGCTTTAATCATACTTGAGTTGTTTTTCTATAATATCACTGGAAAGAGAGTTGCAAGTAGGGTATCCAATTCCGGACCCTTTTTATGATCCCGGAATCTCGGGATTGACCATTTTTCAATCTCGGGATTGAACACTCAACATAAAACCGTGTATAATTTGGAATTGACACAAATTTTGTTATGTGATTATGAAATCATCTGATTTTTCAAACAATTTCAATTTCAAAAACCCAGGAATTTATCGATTTGCTCAAATTACCAGCGTGACTCGTATTTTTAATTAGGTCTTCCAAGGCCTTTTAGATCAAAAATCGTAAAAATTTACCAGATTTGCTAAAAAAATATATTCTGTCTTTAATTTTCTCAATCCCGATGGACGGGGTGTCATAGTTTTTACGCTGCTGGAGGTTAGTGATTACCGTAGAGCAGCAATTTCCAACATGGGGGACGTAGACTATTGCAAAAAGAGGAACAAGTGGAGGAGACTAATTGAGGTAGTCACAGTTAGGGTATCCAATCCCAGACCCTTTATGTGATCCAGGGATATCGGGATTGTCAATTTTTCAATCCCGGGATTCCGGATTTGAGCACTCAACAAAGAATCGTGTATAAATTAGGATTCGAGATTGAGAATTTTTTTGATCGGTGATTTTAAAATCATTGGATTTTTCAAACAATATCAAAAATCAAAAACCCAGAAATTTGCAGATTTACCAAAATTACCAGCAGGACCTTTTTTTAGCCCTTCCAATCATTTTTTAATCCGAAATCCCAGGAATTTCGATATCCTAGTCGCAGTTTACTTAGTTATTTTTATAATGATTTTTAATATTTGCATATAACTTAAAACATACAGTTTGAAGGAGTATTCGAAAAACTGCGCCGCAATTTTAAGCTTTAAATATCTTTAAATGTAGAAATATTGTCAAAAGTTTTAATGCGCTGGAAAGTTCGTTAACAATAAATATGTATCGTATTATTTCGAAAGCTCCCTGTGCTTAGTTGTTGAAAGTGCAACTTATTTCAACTTTAAACTTTTTCGCGTCTTGGAAACGGTTATCAAAGCGAAACTTTGCCAATTAGTGCAATCTTTTGGAGCTACTTTGTCGTACAGCTTTAAACCAGAAGGTAGCTAGCTTACGTCAGAGTTGCACTAGTTTGTAGTATAACTTACTGTGCAATTACTACCTTATGAGTTAAAAGGAAATATGTGAAAGATGAAGGATGTCACATATTTATTATTATTAGCATTAAGTCACAAAAAAAATGTTGCTTTATAGTTTAGAGCAGGCGTAGGGAACCTGCAGCCTTTTGGCTACTCTAGTGTGGCATATTGACATATTCTACTGTAAATTTCTTTTTACGACCAAAGATTCCCTAGTAAATGTTTACTGCGGCCTTATGTCGAATCAGAAAAATGAATGCGGCCTTTAAAGAAGAAAAGGTTCCCCAGCCCGGTCTAGAGGTTTATAAACACTGCATTATTGTTGTATTGTGATGATGCAAAAGACTTGCTACTTTTACTCAATTTAAATAAAGTTCTGTTAATTAAATGCCAATCAAAAAATATATCACTGTTAAATAAATCTCTTACCTGATATCCATGTCCCGTTGAACCTCAGCGGCACCAGATCGCCACCGAGTAAGTCCTGAAGTCGCAATCTCCTACCTCTGACTCTAGGGCCTTCCTCTGGAGGAGTCAGAAGTACTACAGACGTTACGATCAGCGCCAGAACGGTGACGATGACCAGCAGAGCGATAAGGATCCCTCGCCAGTTACGTTGGTTGGGGTTAGCTATTACCAGCTCCTGTAAATAAAGAAAGAGGCCCCATATAATATTTATATATTATAAAAAATACAAATAATTAAGGGTTTATTGCTTTTTTAATGCGATGGATATACAAGATTAGCAATAACCAAACATATCAAGCGAGTAAATTCCGACAAAATCTATTTAACGTAAAAATACTACACTCTTATTTATACTCACTCAAACCAACATGGAAAATGTTGATTTTCGAAGGAAATCTGTTTAACAATTTTAAAGAGATTTCTCAGTGACACCGCCATTAGTAAGAAATGAAGACAATTATTGCATGTCTAGTGTTTACGATTCTTCAAAAAATACTCAGGAATATTAAATGTTACGTTCTCAAGAATGGCAGAATACTCATTTGTTCCGGAATGAACTATTTTTTAAATTTAAGAGTGAAATGACAAAAAATGACTCTAAGTACGCCCAAAACATAAAAATATATAATGTTCATATATTTGAATCAATGATCAATATTAGTTTTCTATTTATTTATGTACATATATGGCAAATAAACATTACACTTTTCCTTCTCGAAAGTTTACCAAAAAGCTCAGACAGAAAATTAATGTCAGGGTTTTGTCTTTTTCGACTGAAGTACAAACATTGATGGGACTAATTACAAATTAATTACCTAATTATATTAGGTACGATTAATCCGCTTATCTTATTATGTTATTAATTATTTTTTTATTTCTATTAATATCTTTATTATTTCAAAAATATCTTAGTTATAGGTACTTAATATTATTACTGAATTATAGTGAAAATCGATAACACAAAATGAATCAAGGTTCTCAATTATTATATTTTTAAACAATTCCAATTTTCAATTATAAGTTTTTTTAATCCAGGTCCGCTCCCAATGTGGAGCATATGGTCTTCTAATGGAGGTATCTCAATATTGTTTTTCTACGAGAACTGTTTGTTGGTCAGTCGCTCAACTTATCTTTTCCAAAGAGAGTAGTAGGATAGAAGGACAGGACAGGACTAGTGGTTAACTATTTGCTCTCGCTATGTCTAGTTATTGAAAGATGGGAAAGGTGGGAGGAAAATTAATACATCACAAATACCCATGCCTTCGAACAGAAATCGAAAAAATACTGTGTGGGACTCGAACCCGTGAGGTCCGGTGTTATCGGCATATATATATATAAGCATAAGATATATATTTATATTTATAATTATAAATATAAATATTTTTTTTAGTTGAAAGGTTTATTGTTACAAGTTGTCATAGATAATTTAACATAGCACTCTATGGTATAATGTTTTGTATACATAACACGGGCATGGAAGCCCACAACCCGTACCGCTGCGCCATAGGACCCGACACAACACTGTAACGTTTAACGTTAACTTATTTTATCTAAAAATATTTTAGAAACACAGTATTATTTTTCCTCAACAAAAATGGCAAAATGATAAACTTCAAGAGTTTTTTTATGGTACCTTGGTATTCCAGTATATTTGCAGAATTTTCTTCTTTTCTACATTAGAAAACTTCTTATTCCCGGAAAATATCACAATAACCGTTTAGTTTGGCCTCTTGACGACTCAGGGGAAAGTAAATGCCATATTATTATCGCGCATTGCAATGAAAAGAAGTCAGGATAGGTATATAATGGAGATCTTGTTAATGATTATCACTCTTATCTTATCGTTGTTAGACAAAAACTCTGAACGCTGAAAAAGAGTTAAGTTATGTCTCACAAGCATCTTAGAATATATTATATTGCTTTAAGCGATTAATTATGTTTTATACTTATTATTAAATAGTTCTTAAATGGTTAGGGGAATAGGATGGGTTGAGAAATGACTATTTCTGTAGAACCTCGATTTAACTGACTTATGTGACAGACTGTTAAAGTCAAAAGTCCGTTCTATTGGGTTGAAGTTGGCAAAAGTTATTACGATTTTTTTGTATTTTTTAATTCGGAAGATTTACTCGCTCATTCAAAATCGGTAGACTATTTAACTGTGCCTTATTTATTTGTAAAATTTCGTGGAAAAAACAACTTATGCTCACTTGTGTTTGGGTGTAGCATTTTAATCCCCTCGTTCGCATTGAACACGTGGTTTACCGTAAATCAAATGATTGGCGAATATAAAAAATGTGGATGATTCAATTTTAATATTGACACTCCATCAAGCACTTTCAGTTGAAGTCTTAAATTATACGATACAAACCTTAAAGTTCAATTATCTCGAAATTAGTATTTTCGATTTCTCCTACTGTTGCATTAGGTTAGTGATATAATATGGCTGTAAATAACATATTATGTTGTGGTTACTTTTTAATGGTTATGGCGTCAAGTATACAGAGTACGTTTGTATGTTCCCGCTCTGTTTCCATGGTAACGTAGCTAAATTAGGCCGCACATTGAATAGGTAATGCTCGGCTAAACCTAACGACATTTTTTTTCCGACAGCGTTCAACACAAAACAACTCCAAAACACAGCGAGTTCGTGCTGATGAAAAAAAATAATGATTGATCAAATTGTGGGCACTGTACACGCGGGGCATTACAAATGATTACCCAACACCACCTCGAATTACATTTTCTTAACTAGGTACAATATTTAAAATGTATATTTTTATTAATATTAAACGGCGTCTGTTAATCTATTGTTTATCATTATTTGGACAGCCATTGTTGCTTGTATTTTAATGGATCGTATTTATCTGTTCAATACTTAACCCTCCAGAGAAGAGAGGTTTTTTTCGATAAAAAAAATATTTTTTAACCCATATTAAAATCACGGATAACTTTTATTCCTGATAAAATAAAAAAAAATAAAAAACGCAAAGTTGTTGTATAGAAACCCCGCATGGCTATATGGTTATGCTCATCCTTTTATTGCCGTGTAATATTGTATACGGACAGTAGTAAGGACAAACGTCACCGCATGGGCACGCAAACATTCAGGGTTGAAATATGGCTAAACGTGAAATTTTTAAAAATATTTAAAATTTGACCTCTTTAGATCAACATAATTTCAATACAAATATATTAGCAAAAGAACTGTAAATAATTTGATGTTTTGATAAAAAAATAAGTTTATATTTCAAAAATTCCATTAAAAAAAACAGAAATTCAAAAAATCGCATGTGCTTATGGTGGCCGTTTCTGTCCCCGCGGCTGATGACTAACTGAAGTCGGTACCCTTCTAAACCAAATATGAGTAAAAGCAACGATATTCAGGTAGAAAAGGGATGAATAGGAATCGATAGACAACGGTGTTTAGGGTGACCATATAGTCACGCTCGTCCTTGGAGGGTTAAATCAACTTTTGGATAGTATTAAATATCATAAATTCGGTGTTTATACCAAATAGTTAGTATTTAAATAGTTCTTTCTATGAATTCTGCGGTAACTTTGTGGAAATTAATTTTAATATAAAATTTAAAATAACAGATTATTCCACGTATTGTGCCATTAACTGTGATCCGTGTTTTGACTCTTTCAGAGGCATCCTCAGGCAATCTTACTTTCAAAATGCTTGTTTAAATACGAATGATTTTAATTTTAATATTCTGACATGATTTATTATAAAAAATATTAAAACGGGAAGCAAGGAAGGTTTAACCCTTCCAAATTGATGCAACTCATTAGTTAATCATTTTGTAATGTAAATGTTAATTGTAGTATCATTATTGTTTGTTTATTTTCTATCCTCCCCTCTTTGCTTGGCGGTTTTATTTTTATGTCACACATTTTATATTGGTTACACATCACATTGGTCTTACCAAAAATAATAATACGAACATTTACATATACTCATTTAATATTAGAGATATACTGAACATTCGTTTAACAAAATACTGTCCTTTAAACTATTTCATATCTGACTAATTCAATGTAAATTTTATGTCCTCTTCTTGTGTGGAGCAAATGCATTCTTAACCTGATCTGTGCCGTGCGGTATTAATATGGACGTGCATGGAGGGCCTTTTCTTTCAAAAAATAAAACCTTATAAATATGTACTTTTTGGACATATAATAATAGTACATCAAAAACACTTACCATATAAATACACGATGGGTCATTTCCGCCATCATTTATCGGAAACGATTCAAAAACGGAAGGAATTATAGTCATGCTAGCAACAAATTTAAACACACAAAAGCTCTTTTTTAAATCGTTGTATTATAGATTACAAAACAATATCTTTTAAGTTTAAGTATCACGCTATGATTCCAAGAGATGTCACTATATACAGATATTTTAAAATTATTAAATACGTTTCTTGTGGCTTTTAAGCCGCGTCTCAAGTACTGCGTGTAAACACGCATATTGCGTATGGCCGGCCCTACGAGCACGAAATTGTTTGGCGTGTTAACACGTCGCTGGCAGAAAATCGGTTAATGGACTTGTCTCAGGATGTTAGGATGTTAGGGAAGGGATAGTGGTTAACCATTCACTACAGCTACGCCCCGTTTTAAAATCGTAGACATATATTTCCATGTAATAAAAAATAATAAATTGATTCAGAAATCAATCCATGAAACTGGATTTGAACCCGTGAATATTGTGAAACCGAAACTCGTCCCAAGGTAGACTTAAAATTACACATCGATATCGACTTGAATGATATTTTTAATTAAAATTTTGTATTAAATCCCTAAAGTGAACGGTAATTAAATGATCTTCATTCGGCCACTAAAGGCTACCTTAAGGTTCGTTAAGGTAGAATGGCTGAAACCCTAATTATTTGAATAAATAATACTTTATTGTAATAAAGGTGGTTGCCCAAATAATTGGCCAACACAGGTTTTCAAGGGTTCTAAGGGTCTATAACAGCTGCCACAGAAATAATTAAATATTTATTTCTTCTACGGTTGCAAACTGTTAAGCAGAGCATTGAACTATTTGGCGAAACTAGTCGAAATTTAATGATTCAATTTGGTGATAATGGTCTCGATGATCTCAACGGTGAAAATTGCATATTTGCCTGGTCCTCCAATGGTAAAAGTATAATTCCTTGATCTTATCCATACATTTTAAATCATGTCTGGTCTCAATGTGGACGATGACATAATACAATTGAATGAGCTTGACTTGACATAAGTTTTTCTACAAGGACTGATTGTTTTTTTTTTTTTTTTAACCATGTCCGCTCCCAATGTGGAGTTTATCTCAACAGATGTGTTTCTACGAGAACTGCTTGTTACTCAGTTGCTCAACCTCTCTTTTTCCAAAGGGAGTAGGAAAAGAAGAATAAGGCTAGGACAGGACTAGTGGTTAGCTAATCGCTCTCGATACGCCTCGTTCATAGGATAGGATGGGTGAGAGGGGGGAATTCTAAAAATCACATACATCCATGCCTTCGAACAGAAATTGATAAATGGATTGAAAAATCAATTTATAAAACTTTCCGTACCAGGATTCGAACCCGGGACCTCCGTAACCGAAGCCAACGATGTTGACCACTCGATCGCACAGGCGGCACTAACTGATTGTTACTCAGATGATTTGTTATTTTGTTTTGAGGTAGTCACAATATAAGGATAGGACTGGGACTGTGTTTAGATATTCATTCTTGTTATTCCCGTTTTTAGGAATTTTGTGTACTATGTATGTTTTATGTATGTAAGTATAATTTGTCGGTGATTACTCGGATATCTTTCATGCCAAGTCCCAATTGTTTTTTTTTATATTATATATTGATTTTTTTTTTACATTGAAACATAAATAATCTTATAATTTATATTTTTGTAATTTATATGTTAATAAATAAATAAGAAAATTACTAAGATGACATAGTATTATTCAATCAAAGTAACCAAACCTTGTGAAGAAAATTAAAAGTAAAAATTCCATAAGTCTTGGGCTTGATATCTCTGAAATTATTTACGAAGCGATATGTCTTTTATTAATTAATATATTCCACAGATAACAGTTAATTTGAATATTAAATATAGAAACACTAGTTTCAGAATACACCCTGAAAGAAAAGTGTATTTCCGTAACGTATAATGGTAGGAACTGTGTTGATTATTCTAGGGAATTAAGGTATAAACATATAAATACATATTTTTCTTCGTAGATTAACATTGGACAGTATAAAATTTACATCTCAATAAAGCTACGACAAAGAAAAGAAATAGAATGACATATTTTAAATATAATATAAAAACTTTATACAGTCCCTTTCCGAGAAGCAGTAAAAATTAAGTATGTTTTTGTTTATATTACCAGGATATCATAAATGCTCCTTGGGGAAAGAAAACTTACTGTTAACATCTTTACGCACCGGTGAATCCCAAAGCATTTCATTTGCATAAGCAGCTTTCTGTCGCCCTGATACTTTATGTTCAAATTCTCTTCTGTCTTACCACTTTAAGTTAAATTAGATAAGAGATGATGGAAAAGTTTTTCAAGTAGCGTAAAAATATCATTTCCAGGCAATATGGAAAAGTGAACGATAAATCATTGGTGAATTTGAAATGCAATCAAAGTTTTGATGATATTTTCTACGCCTAGAAAAAAGCTCATGAATTTTTATGCCGTTTTCAAAACCTCGTTAGTTCAGTATACGCTTTTGTATGTGGAATTTTATTCGGTTAAGCATGTGCGTAACGTCGTTGAATTAAATTTGTTGTGTGCTTCTTAATTAAAATGATAACTACAAAATGGTTGTACCAGTATCACTCATTAATTTTATACAGTCGCTGTTTCATGTCACTTTTTATAGCAAAAAAATATCAAGAATAGAAACGATTATACTTTTAAAGTTCTTAAACCGATCAAAACCTTTACGTGACTGATCTTTAGGCTATAAACTATTATACTTAAAAAATAAAATGAGATTTTTTATCCATTTAGTTTAAGTAGTATTAAGTATCCTGTGAATCCGTGGTTTCATTATAGTTAAATCTACTCGACGCAAAAGACTCTTAATGTAAAAACGATTTATGCACTTTCGAATATCATCAATCACAAGAGATCGGAAACACATATGGCCAAAAGCTCACATGATAAATTGCCCGATTCAAGCTTTTTTACTGCTAAATGACAGTAAGCTATAGTTGGGTAGATCGCTAGTGATCAATAGATATTAATACTATTTTAGATCTAGGACATGGTGATTTGTGATGTATTTTTTGTCGGGTGACTTTGTTTGATTGTGCTGTTTATGTCAGGATATTTTAAATTTATAAATATTGACTATAATGTAAAATAACAATATTTTATATTTATTTTATTTTATCTTTATCACAAGTAAATTCTAGTTTTCTTAATTGCTAAAGTTCTTATAAAACAAATACTGTTGAGGTAATTATTTGGAACGAAAGTGGTAAAAAAAGATTGTCCAGCAAACAGCATTAAACCAATTAACAAATTAACGAAATTTTCAATGTTCACTGAATCAAACACTGTTGTTTCGCATAGATAAACTTGTTGGCACAATAATTTTATCTGAAATTAGACCAATAAACTTTATAATCAGACATTTTCACGGCTCAATAATTCAGCGGCGTCCGCTCGTTCGGAAATACAAAGAAAGCTTTTACGCTTCGATGATTACACGACAAGTTTAATGATAATATTATAATAACAACGCTATTCAGATTACACGAGCCGTCCTTTGAACTTATATTGATATTACGGTGAGGTAGATAAAACGAATTGAAGAAAACATTAACGAATTATTTTAATTTTTATGTTTTAAATCGATTAGATTGATATTTAATTTCTTGAACTCCGTTATTATAGCATCAAAAAAATAATCATTTCCAACGGTTGCGTTGACGTTTCGGTTTACACGTTAATGCAGTGGTTTCCAACTTTAACGTTACTGCGCCTACCTTTCAAGAAAAACATATCTTAGCGCCTCCTTATCCTTTATTTCATATAGTAATAAAGACACGTTTTAAATGCTAAATATATATCTTGGACTGTTCGCGCCTCCCAGGTTGGAAATCATTGCGTTAATGACTAAGATAATCAAGGTTTTCATGTAATATTTGTCAGTGAAATTTAAAGCATATTGACTAATTGTCAATCATCTGAGCAGAAAATTGAGTACTGGTTGTTTTCTCAAAGCCTTTTTTCAGGTGCGGATATGAGGTTGTTTGGGAATACATTTAAAAATCACTGTCTTACATTATTACAAAATCAAATTTATGAAATGATTTAAATATATATTTTTTAGGATATGTTTCAATACCTTTACAGCGCAGACGTGTAAGACAAAACTAAAACACCATTGACTTCATGACTACAGTACAATCTAGATTATAATACATATTGAGGCTCCAAAACATAAATAACACTGTCGAAAGCTTTTGTATCAGAGCTTTATGATATCTTTTTTAACCCTTTGTTTGACTATCTAATCTACATGGTTGTTGAATAAATTAAGATCGTACAGTGTTAAAAAACCTTTTTATAAAGAGTTAAAAAAGCTCCGGAAGCGGATATGGTTCGTGTTGGGCACGGGGCACAGAAAGTAGACCGGATGTGTGATATTGAAAACGTTTTTAAGTGAATTTAAAATAGCACGGGTGTTTGTGAATAATTAACGCTTTTTTAAACGGAAGGAAAATATTTATAAATATTATAATAGTTGCTGCTTTATATACGTAATATTGAGTAACTATGCATAAACCAACACACCCCAACAATCCACCAATATCCACCCCGAAGCCCCCCCTCCGCGGCCCCCACCCCGCCACCGAGTCCCCCGTCCCCCCATCCCTTCTAATGCGAAAAAAGCCCAGATAATTAGGCACCTACAATGCACCACACCAAACCACACCCCCCCCACCCCACCATACACTATACCCCATCACTACCATAAACGCCATAGACTCACTGATACACGATCTCTTCAGCGAAATCCGCCATTACATAATATATTTATATAACAATATTACAGTAAATTAAGAAACCTCCACCCAAGACGCATAACAATGTTATCAGGTGAACTCATATACCAATGCCCACTATGAATGAATAAACCATAACCCAATATTGTATACACCGCACCTCGAATAACCCAAAACATTTCAAACAACACAGTATATGCCCAAGCTCGCGAGCCGATCGCGAGAACTAGGTACCATGACCTAATAACCACAAGATTGAGCATGCACCGAACCAAGAGTACATATTGTTAAAAAACAAACTAACAATGCCATTCCACCAAGTATTGACAGTGAATACCCTAAAAAAAAGAGATTACCTAACCACTAGTCCTATCCTAGCCCTATACTTATATCCCTGCTCTCTAAGAGAGGTTGAGCAACTGAGTAACAAAAGTTTCTCGTGGAAACTCTTATGTTAAAATAACCCAGCACTGTGAAGTCGGAGTCAGAAAAACCGAAGAAAAATAATTCAAAGATATTGAAAAAATATTATTCAATTCATCATACTGATCTGTGAAATCTACTAGAATGATCTGATGGTACACAGATATGTTAGTTAAGAGGAAATGTGTGAGAAAATCAATACGGAGTGGGAGTCAAAGTCGTCTTTTTTTACACGAAATTAGGTCTGAAATTAGCTCCATTAGTTTTTTTCTCGATAAATTAATTTCATTAGTGTTTGTGAAATCTGAAAAGATCTCTTCCTTCCGATCCTTCAATAACTTCACTAGTCCCGTTGTAGCCTTATCCTACTACTCTATTCGGAAAAGAGAGGTCGAGCGACTGAATAACAAACAGTCATCGTAGAAAAAGTTCTGTTGAGCGTTTGACGTTAGGAGCGGACTTGTATTAAAAAAAGAGTAGTCTATATGATAAAAAATAAATATTATACAGGTGTCACAAAAAAAACAATTTTGAATACATTTTTTTTCGACAACCAGTATAC
The DNA here is from genome assembly GCA_031772345.1 of Himalopsyche anomala. Lineage (NCBI taxonomy): Eukaryota > Metazoa > Arthropoda > Insecta > Trichoptera > Rhyacophilidae > Himalopsyche > Himalopsyche anomala. The sequence continues at coordinate 5,686,992 of CM062829.1, forward strand.
TTCAGTTACGATTTACGATGTTAAGCAGTGTTGCCCCAGGTACCTACATATAGTTATTATTAATGTACATATTATAGCTCATATTTTTGGCCACGCGGCAGATAATATTACATCCGTGTCGTACTTAATAGCGTCATTTTGTTTTTTTTCGTGTATGCCGCACGTCCTTAGAGACTTGATTCAAATACGGTCGTGGCAGTTTAGCTTCCTTTATAAAATATATTTGGGACATGAGTTCAACTACATGTGTAAGTTTAGTTCCTAGAGTCGTAAAAAAAGGGTAACCCCAACGGGAATCGTATTAATTCAACTAGATTTTAGATTCGCCGAAGATGAAGGGTGACCAGTTAAAAACGCGTCGAAGTTTTCTTTTCTTTTTTGGAGGAATTTCAAACTTCTCAGTTTCACTTAACAAAATGAAATCAGCATATTATTGATTTTTTTAATCATCAGCTGGTCCGTGGTCGAGTGGTTAACATCTTTTACTTAATATGAAGCTATTATTTGCAAGCTCAGCTCATTTCAAAATTGTTGAAACATGAACCGTGAATGTAAATTACTAGATAAAAATAAATTTTGAAAGTATTTTTAGAAATCAGTCTGAAACATAGTTTGATAACATACAAAATATCATTCTAAAGTAATGTAAAACTAAAAATACTTTTAAAATGTACATTGTTTTCCTAAGTGAAATTCAAGTTTAATTTTTCATTTTAAATCATTTTGGAATGAGCCGTGTTTGAACATAATAGCGTCGTATTTAAAATCAATCAATTAAGGGTTAGTGTTCGAATGCATGGATTTCCCACAACTTATCTTATTCTCATAATAGAGCATAGCGAAATTAATTAGATAACCATTAGTCCTTTCCTAGCCTAATCTTAGTGACCCAAATTTTCTAAATGATTTCCTGACCGTATGGATTTTGAAACTCTCACCAACCTTACTAGATATAATTTAAACATAAAAAATATGATATGTTCATAGGCCATTTTCATAAAAAATAGTCGAGAATGGTTTTTGAAACTCATTGATTCAAATATTCTATTGGTTTTTTCGTCACTCTCCTGTGGTGGGTTTTAGAACTACGTGTTTACAAGCATCGTCTACTCACTACTGGTATGTGATTTCTTTTTCGCAGGTTGATTGGGAGTGATATCTATTTATTGAAAAACATCTATGCGGAAGGTAAACTTTCGTTACATTTGTAGCGAAAGTAACTTCCTGGTTTTTCTTTTACTTTACATTTGAAACTTTTTAGGTATTTTCAACTGAGTTAGTGAGTATACAGCGTAACAAAGTTTATGAGTGGTTATTATTTATTTTAAATCATGGTGGCTAGTCAAAAGTATTATAATAAATATGTTCAGTTGTGTTTACCATCAATGAGTTAACAAAAACAAACTTTCAGATCGTCGACTTACTACCATAAGTCATTCAGTGAGAAAATGTTGACTCTGAAATTATCGACTTTGAATTTTCAACTACATTTTATCAGTCACATCCAAACTTAAATAATAACATTTTTTTTGTCTTGTTAATCTGAAAATTTTCAAAAAGTCTAACAAATACTTTTTCTACCGATTTCGGATAAGTTTTTAACAGTAAGTTACCACATTTGTAAAAATCATTTCACAACTAATTCACTATTTGAGTATTCAATTTAGCTTTAAAAAAATGGTGTTTTTTTGATAAAATTACTTATTTACTGGACACAGCATGAAAAAATAAGTAGATTGTGGTATCTTACTCAGTTTTGATCGACATTTCACTTTATGACTTCTAGTAGTGGAACAACGAGATATGAAACGTTTAGTTTCAAAACCCTCTAAAATGGTTTTCGCACAATTTTGTCACTACCTTTTCTCTAGCAACCTCTCAGCGTCTCTATGAATTGTTCCTTCGAAAAACGTACATATCATATTTATGGTTATCACTTTTGGCAACGAGTTGATTGGGGAGTCTAGCTATTTTTCAGAGAGATTCTTCAAAGATATTTCGACACACAGTCTGATTATTAAAATCTGAAGAATGCAACTTGCTTATTATTTAAATTGAATTAAAATTTTCATATAAACAGTAAATACAATTCAACTAACGTTTTTTATGTATATTTCAAAATATATATGAAGACACATTGTCTTTTCCATTAATATAATGGAAATAGATTTAGTTTTAAAAATGTCAAATAATTCTTAATTTTGCTGGACATAGAAGCAGAGATAAAAAATACTTAATTTTGTATTTAAAAATTATACGTTCAAACGTATTTAAATGGAGTCCTGAGCGTTGTGCACATAGACACTGCAATGGTTTATGAGTAGGGCTTCCAAACCGGTTTAAACCGAAACCGGTTAACCGGTTTTTTGGGTGTTTCAAAAAATACCGAAATCCGGTTTATTTTGGGCGGTTAACCGGGTTAATTAAAAAATCTTTTTCTGGTTTGAGCACCACAAGATTTTATTAAACTAATCATATGTAGAATATAATTATTTAAAAATTTTGTATATAATAATAGTATTATAAGAAGTAAAAGTATTGTATATATAAAAATAACAAGTATGTAGTCAAAATCATGGACAACTATACTGATTTCAATCAAATATCTGTAATACGAAAGGATTCTCATAATATGATAATAAAATAATGACAATAAAACAAGTGAACCTTCCGAATGAAAACAGCGATATTTTATCTACTTTCTAATTGTATGCACTAATTGAGTGTTTTTAAGTAATCAAAAACTTTTTTTTTGAAACATTGGTTATTGGGTACTAAAATTGGTTTTTTCAAAATAAATCCGGTTTAAACCGGTTACTCGGTTTATTTATTTGAAAAAAACCGAAAACCGGTTAGCTTAAATGTCCGGTTAATTGGAAGCCCTATTCATGAGTGATCAATAAATTTATAAAGTTGTCAGTACACGGATTTAAGCCCGTGTCCATCGCAAACAAATAAATCTAACACACTAAAAGCGTTTTACTCCTGGGCTACTAACAGTAAAGACGCTGTATTGCTTTAAAGTACAGTCATATTATAAATATTTTCATTATTGTTATTTCGTCATTTAATTGCTACTTAAAGTTTTAAAAAGTTTAATATGTAGATACCAACATATAATCGTATACTGTAGAAACGTAATAGTTAGTAATTTTCACATATTTGCAGTTAACAAGTTCCTCTTAAAAGGGGCATTATCATAATGCTCGAACGAGGTATGGAAGCTTTTGTTTTTAATGGAAAATTCTGTGCATTATGTTCAGATCCGAAGGTAGGATCATTTTAGTATCTATGAAACTTGAGCTTAATACAACCAGGAAAATAATTCAGTGTGATGATAAATAAAATAAAAACGAACGAAACATTATTTTATATTAAAACTTCCACAAAGTTACCGCCGATTCCATCGAAAGTTGAAACATTATTTGTTATTATTTTTTTTACAACTTTTCGTTTTATACCTCACACTGATATTTAAGCTACAGACTAAACTAAGACCATTAGGGCTGGGCTATTCTTATATTTATAAGAACCTAAACACTAATGGGGATTTTCATTTATTTATGTTGCGATTATGTTCAATGTTGTTATAATCGATCTTGCATAATTTATTGTACCAGTCGAAAAAGTGTGTTAGAAAGAGGTTATTTGATTACTGTTAAAATTAATGCAAGCTTGTCAAGTAGCTAGTCAAGTTCTAAAGCATACTTATTTTAATACAGTCACTCTAATACGTATACCGAATGTATATTAGACATATATGTACATACTTGTAAGAAATAAACAAAATTCTTTTAATCGTTTGATAGATTGACTGTAGTAACATTAAACATAGCCACAATTATGTTATACCAACTGTAAAAACTAAATTTTTAAAAATCATGTTGAGTATGACTGATACTCAACTTACCCTTCTTAATAAGATGTGTCTGGAATTTAGTTGCTCTCACGTGAAATTTCACTGTGGCCGCATTATGAACATCAGTGGTCCGGTCCTATGGAAATGTCTCGTGGCCACAACAATTTTTTGTTGTTAAATGTGATAAAAATAGCAGTTGAATTTTACAAACTAATGTGTAACAAAACACATTTTTTTAAATATCAATATTTACTATGACGCTGTTGGTGGCCGCACATTAGAACCACTGCTAGATCCTAATCAATTTGAGCATAGGTCCACAGTCTCTACAAAGAACTGATACATACTGTTTTAGCGTACGAATATTAGTCGTGTACGCTGGACACCATCCATGCAAGTAATGCAATAGCATATATATATCATTTATTTCAATAAGAAATTTAAGTCCATATCTGTATTTAAATTGAAATCATGTAGCAAAAAACGTGGTCATTCAATAGAAGGATTTGTTCTTTTTAGAAAGGGAATCAATTGCAACAGCGTCTTGGTAAAAAAAAGCTTTAGGCGTCTGAATTATTGCACTCTTAAAAAAACATTAAGCTTTACATTTGCCCCTTTTTTCCTTGATTCGCCACTGATAACAGGACACCACACAATATGGTTGTGCGGAATAGCTCGGTGTAAGCAGAGTGCTCCTACCACAATATCGTTCTTGTTAGGTACCCTTGGGAGTCTGACACTATGTAAACGGGGTCTCACATATTTTTAACAAGTATATCATCATAATATAAATAAATGTGTTTTGTGTTCTAAATACTATTTTACTACGAAATCAGGTGTTGCGATAAAGAATTAAACTAATTAAATGCTCCTTATGTAGAGTATTTAAAAATTATTTGTTATTACGAGAACATGCTATTATTCATTACTCGACGTCTCTTTTTCGTATAGGGTGTTAAGTGATATCATGGATAAAGGTACCGCAAGTTGGCTTATTGTCCTTGCTGACTCCAGTTTAAGAATTAGATATGTTTAAGAGGAAAATTCATCCCTCTAAAATAAATCCCAGTCAATATTGTTTGTAGTATTGTAATATATATATTTTTTTTTTACCATGTCCGCTCCTAATATGGATCATATGGACTCCTAATGGAGTTTATATCAACATAAATATTTATACGAGAATTCCTTGTTACTCAGTTGCTCAACCTCTCTTTTTCAAAGAGAGTAAGAATAGAAGGAGAGAGCTAGGATAGGACTAGTGGTTAGCTAATCGCTCTCGATACGCCCCGTTCATAGGATAGGATGGGTGGGAAGGGGGAATTCAAGACATCACATACGTCCATGCCTTTGAACGGAAATTCATAAATCGATTGAAAAATCAATTTATAAATTATAATAATATGTTAATAAAACAAAACACTTTTTTACTAGCTCCATATTGTTTATTAAAGATTAGAACAGGCTTATCTCAACGCTTGCATTTTCAACTATTGAACAATTATATAAAATATCAGGTTTATTGTTTTAAATGAAGTAAAACATAAAACAAGGAATTTCCTCATAAATAATTACACTCGATTATCTATAATTACCACTTTTTGTTACATCTTGTTGTTAGTCTTACTTAATTTTACACAAATAACCGTGTATCAATTTATATTTTCGTCAAATTAAATGTGATAACTTTGTTATTCCACTTGTTGTGTTACAAATTGTTATACGTGTTTCCCGCATCATCAGACAGAAGATAAAGGACAGGGTTCTGTCTACTAAAGATATATTTTCTTCAGTTGATAATATTCACGATGAGGAATGGTACTGATCTTCAATAAATAATACTGCTAGCAGAAAAAAGTGTTTGTTTTTATATGATTAATGATTTTCCACCAAGAATTGAGAGAAGTGATATTATGTTTATATATTAAAAAGGTATATTTTTTAATGTTACATGTTTTAATCATAATATTACTGAGGTTTCATTTTATTTAGAATCCATTATTAACAAACGTAATTTTCCCAGTTTTTTTTTCAGCGGCTTTTTTTTTAATTGACCACACTTAACCGTTTGTAAAAATGTTTCACTCTATAATATATTATATGTGAATTAACATAAGAAAACTGAATAGCAATTCAGATAAAATCTACCCTTAGAAGGTTAAAATTTAAGCGTATTCTAAATCCGAACCGTAAAAAAGATTACACTTGGGGTGGAATGTGTGAAATCAGCCTTATTCGTTTTTATTCAAAAAGACTTTTGTTATTTTATTCGGTCGGATGCGTAAGTTAATTTTATTTTTTTCCACTGGCAACACGTGTGACATTGCTTCACTTACTTTGGACTAAGAAAATTACTTTTAGTTTATGAAAACGTTGCCAATGTTCTGTAGAAATTGGCAAATGGTAAACAATAGCATAATATTAAATTAGACAATAATTATATAAAAGAGTTGGAAGATTTTTAGACAACACAGCAACTTTAAATACATATTTTTTTTTATATATTTGTGCTCTAATGTTGAGGCTTGTCGGGTTCTATGGCGCATTGGCATAGGTGTTTGTGATGTCTAAAAATTCCCCCCCATTTTTCCGATCCTTTGATAACTGGTCGCAGCGAGAGTGATTAGTTTATCAATATCACTGCGGACTTTCTGAAGCACACAGCTGTGCACGATTAAAACCAAATGTCATTTTTTCAACTCTTGTATTCTACCAGTGCTACTTTACTGTGGCAAATTACTGCACTTGACGAAGACTCTGAGCTTCTGAGAAAAACTTTATACTGAGCTTCGAGAATAGTTGCTTGCGTTGAATAATGGAGTGAGGTAGTTTGATTAAGTGAGGAACTCGGAGATTAAGGAACGTACAAGACAGCGCCTCTTCATTTCAGTGGTTATGGAGAGACGTTGAAACTGTGGACGCCTTCAGGAAACTTTAATACCGGCTTTCTAAACCAGTGGAATTCTGACGTCCTAGAAGACCGTCGTTTATTACCAATAAAATGCACTTGACGGAACTAAGAAGTACTGACATATCATGGGAGGAAGCAAATCAATTGGGAAATACAGGGAAACATGGAGATGCCGCGTGGTAGCCATATGATCCACTTAGTAAGTAATTCGCGGTCAAAGAAGAAGATGGAAATAAATAGTTGACTGAAGATGTCTCCATCTTTGTTTTTAGGTTGTGTATACAGTCAAGATTATCTGAAAACCTCAGCTATTATAAATAATTGGCTTGATGGCTAAAATTTACAACAGATCAGAAAAAAGATATTAATTTATTCATTAAAAATTGATAAACTTCTTTATCGAGTTCTGTTAATCATTCGCCCTCAAACTTTTAAGCAATATGTCTTATCTTTTTATTTTGACAATTCATTACAGAAATCTTCCACCGCGATAACTTTCGTCCATAAAAAAACTATCCGTGAAGAATTAGTGCGAAAAATTACTTCAAAAATTATTGAAAAACTTTCCGATAATAGATAAGTTACAATTTAGTGATTGCGAGAAGAGTTTGATAACAGCAAAAAAAAGGTCGGCGAAAGTTTCAGATCTACTCTGCCACAGACATTATGGAGCAAAAAAGTTTCCGAGTTTTGCGGTCAATAACAAAGGTCGACCGAGTTTTGGGGTTTCATTCCCGAATATGCCTCCCTTTCCAGGATTTCATAAACTTGGACGTACACGAGTGAATCTTTTTGTTGTTTGTACATCGTCAACAATAATTTAAAACATACACCGAAGAGAGACGACGAAAATTAGATTTGATTTACGCTGAGTTGTGCTATCTTAGATTTATTTTTATTTGAAATTTTCCATGCACTTGTGTGAATTAATAATATGACTCAATTGACGTTTATTTTTGGTATATAGTAAAGTAATCTTTCTCTGAAATTAAGTTTCAGTCGATTTTTAATGTATGAAAAAGTCGAAAACAAAAATGCATATCTCATATGGTGCAACAGATACTATTATTACCGTTACAAATATTCTTCAAAGAATTTTCATTAAATATCTTATATCACCACCCTAAAGTACTCGTGTAATTTTTAAATATGAATATTTAATGCTTACTAATGTTCCCTCTAAGATGCGTGCGCGCGCAACCGCACATCAGTTTAAAAGCCCCCGCGCACTCATTCCGCACTACAAGACAGTTATTGGTAAATTAATATATGATCGGTCCGCGCAGCCTTTGAAATTTCCGCGCAGCTAACCTCTTGTCTTGAACCTTTCCTAGGTCTGGGGCCAAATTAGCATTCTGTCTCCGAGTCAAAGGCCGAACCAAATTATTAAACATAGTAAAGTAATATGAAATTAAATAGAACACGTTGTTATTTCTTATATGGTGGTGATTATGAACTTGTATTGGAGCCACTGCAAGCGCCTGTGTCATCTCCATTATTTAATCCTCCCCTGGAACTATTAATTTCTATCTTATAAACTTCGCCGAGATGAATCAGGGCCGGACAAAATAGCTCGGCGGGCTGGTGGTTGCCCATATATGTCTAAGGCATTGCTGCTTACACTGCGATCTCTTTGTTATAGTGATTTGCTTGTATGATTAAATTATATTATGTGTGCCATATATCGTAATGACATGTTCATTATATATCATTATATAAATAATTGCGTAGAGCTAATAATTCTGTATATTGTAAGTTTTTTTTAAAACGAGGCTCTAAAATGTAAATTTTTGAAGAATTAAAATCAAATTTCTAACAAAATTAGTAGTTAAAATAGTCATGTATTGTAAACGGCAGTTATCAAACAGGTTTCACAAAATAATATAAATTATATCGAAACAGCAAGATAATACGAATAATAATGTTTAACATTACTATTTTTTGACGTTTTGTCGTAAAAAAAGTTTTAAGTGATTCGCCAACATTTTCGTATAATGAAAAATGACGCCATTGTTTCATAAGCACTCATTTGTTTGTTTGTTTTTTCCCTTTTCGAAATCCCGGAAAACAAATATGTCGGAATAAAACCTCTGTGCAGCCATTTGAAATGTCTTTTCAACAATCATTAATACAAAGTCATCAAACATGAGATTATTTTTAACAACAATGGCAGCAGCAACGATACGCCATTTTGAAAATAAATCAATGACGATTCATTTGTTTTGTTTGTCTTTTCCATTTTGAAAATCCTGGCAAATATGTCAGCCTATGGCAAACGTATTACGGATTATGGAATGCGGGTTGTGCTTCGGACAACTTGTGGTGCGAAATAAAAAAATTGAAGATTGTTGCTTGCGCTAGAAATTTCCTTTTATTTTTAGCATATTATGCGCGCCATATTTTATATTGCGGTAACTTTAATACAAAACGACTTAATTTAGCCCATTTCTCACGAGTATTTAAATGTCTAAGTGTCAAGGTTGAACACTTTTAATGGCCATGGGATGTTTTTTATTAGATATTAAACGAACATTTTTATTTCAATGCGGTTTTTATACTTCTTTGTAAGGCACCATTCTCTAAGCACATATTTTTTTTACAGTATGAATAAAACAATTGAACACTATGAACCGATACCAATAAATTTCATTTTTACAATAAATATCACGGCATTTTTAATGATCGATTATTATTCTTCTGCACAGTATCCAACCCATATCGACTTTGAAAAGGAAAAAAGACGTAACCTACACTTTTTTTACATGAGACAGAAAAAACTTTTTTTGATGATTTTGGGTTAAATGCAAATTATAAAATATGCACAACCTTGAAGTGATCGGAGACTGAGAAACTGGTTTTTAATTGATTTTAGCTTAAAATCTTTTTTTAAGTATTATTTCATTTTCGCAATTTTCGTCGGCCCTTATTTTTACAAAGTTAAAAGCTAAATAAAGACACTTACTCGACATTTTCAGCTAACATCATTTTGATATAACGTGTATCAAGTTGTATACATTGTGAATAACGAAAAAAGCTGTTTTGAAAAACTGTGGGTTACGTTCTTTTTTCTTTCCACAGTCGATATGTTGAGCATATCTAAACTACGCAGTGGCTCCAGGATTACCTGTCACCCACAAATCGCTTTGCTTCAACACATGATATACCAGCATTTTTCAGTTTTATCGAAGACATTCTACTGATACCTACTACCCTTAAATAGTCTTCAGCACCAAAAGCCTATTGATAGAAAGAAGTAAAAGGTTGAGGTTCTTCGGAATCATCAGGAGCACGTGACTCAGCTATTTCCAACGACACGCCGAGACAACTAAGGTAGCAGAACGCTGCTGCGTCAGCTTTGCGTTGAATTATAATGAAACAAAAAATCGTATTCCTTTGTTTCTTTTTTTACTTTTTTATGTTGTTTCTGCGATTTTAACATCTATTATATTACCTATATCTATAAAGATTTTTCATAAAGCTACTCAACTAGCCGGCTTCTAGATAAGATGGATTTTGTGATAGAGGCATCATTTTACAATTTACAGTACTGCTATTTTTTCAGTAAATTATTTCACCACAACTTAATGTCTTATATTATTTGAAAAACATTGTCAAATACTCAACAAAGAATTTAGTTATAGATACCATTGTAAAAGTGACACGAAGAATAGTATTGCACAAAAGCAATAAAAACTTGCATTATTTTTTATTTTTTCCATATTCGCTTCCTAGTCGGAGCCATCACATGATTCTTCCAAGATTATCTGTCCCCGCCAGTCTTCTTGCTTTCTCCCATGTCATTCCAGCGTCCCGTAGCTCCACCGAGTAGATCCTATAGATGATTATCAGTGGCTTTCCACGACGGCAAAATCCATCCGGTTAGTAGAAGAGACAAGCAGAATTCAGGTTTCATTTGTGGCATCCGCAGAACATGTCCAAGCTAGGTCCATCGTCGCTTTTTTACTTTATACGTAATTAACGGCTGTTTAGTCAGTTCCCTTATCTCCGTGTTTCTGATAAAATCAAAGTGGTTTGACTTGCATTTTACGAATGTATATATCGAAAACATATGTTTTTTGAAACAGGCATTGTGTAAGATTAAGGTTTAAACCAAAAAAGTAAAAATTATTGATGTATTGATCGAAAAACAACATAACCCCTAATTTTAAATGAATTATTAGCTAACCCAATCAACCGGTTTCCGATGTTTACGTAAACTATCTACACTGTTATTTGTGATTTAACTGTATTCGCAGTAAAATTTAGTGTTATTTCACTTCAGAAACATGGCAAAGCGGTATCTGAGGAATGTTAATAATATTTGAACGGTAGTACTCACCGTGTTGTTAAAGTCAGGTAAATTTACATTACGCGGTTATCGATTGAACTTAAAAACACGACATAGCCCCAAATTCAACCCACCATCGTTTATAGATAGCTTTAAACAAATAACTTTATTAACAACAGTCAACAAGAAAGCGGAGATAGAAATCTCCTCGGCAAACTTTGCAGATTAAAAGCTAAATTCCTCTCTGTTTGCTTTTCGAATTTGACCCGCCTGAGTGGAGTTGTGGAAAACGAAAATTTGCAACGTACAATATTGTTGTTTCTCCTTTGATCAGGTCTGTATTTAGTAATTTCTCAGAAACTGTGTTTTGTACATAATAATTTAACGGGAATTTCTGCATGTATTTTTTTAAATTACTACAATCCACTTCGGGGATTTAAATTACTTTCAAAGAGTTATTTTAACATAGTTTTAATAGTACATACTTAATTTAATAATAAGTACTTAATTTAATCTAAATTTAATAACACTTTATTTTAATTAAAATGGTTTTAGATTTTTGGCTCCGTGGTGCAGCGGTCAACGTCGTTGGCTTGCGTGACTCAATCAGTAGTTATAGCATTTTCTCAATCGACTCGTTCAAAGGCATGAATGTTCGTGATGTCTAAAAAATTCTGTCCCACCTATTCAATCCTTGAGTAGCGTAACGCAGTGAGAGAGATTAGTGAACCACCAGTCCTATTCTAGCCTTATCGCTATTACTCGCTTCTAAAAAAGGGAGGTTAAGCAACTGAGTAACAAAAAGTTCTTGTAGATAAAAAAAAAAATTGAGATACCTCCATTACGAGGACATATGCCCCACATTGGGAGGGGATATGGATTGAAATAGTTATAGATCATTTGAGGGTGTTATTTGCAAACACGGCTCATTACAAAATGATTAAAAAATTAAACTTGAATTTAATTGAAAAAAACAATGTAAATACATGTATTTTTAGTTTTACATTTCTTTGGAATGATATTTTGTATGTTATCAAGCCATGTTTGAGACTGATTTACAAAATTTACATTCATGGTTCATGTATCAACAATTTTGGAATAAGCCGGGCTTGCAAATAATGCCCTCATTTGTAAGGTAGTCAATTCTTGGTGGAAAATCATTTCCATATTTAAAAATGAAAACCTTTTTTTCTTATTCTAATTCCAATAGCTATTTTTATATTTTCTATTTTAAGTTTCGCGTAAAATACGTAGATACTTATAAGACAAACTAATACTTTGCTATTTTTGCTGTATGAGTAAAATAATTTTATGAAGAGGTTCAATGGCTATTAAATATTTAATTAAATGGTGGTAATAATTATATTTTATGGTTTTTAGACTCGTTTAAGCTGAATGTGTAGCAGGGTGGCAGATGTTTGCACTGTTTAAAAGGTAAATTTCTCAAACGATGCCTTACTTTTAGTGTACGTATATTAATGATAATCTGTCTCATTTAATTGTCTGAGCAGGCTAACGGCGCTTTAATGACGACATAATGTTATCAGGCAAACAGAAAGCACAATGGATGATGTAGGTACTTTCAAGATTAAGACAGTGATCGGAAATATTGGTATGTGATATGTTATTTTATTCAAATTTAAAACATTTTTTTTGATCTCGGTATATCGGGATTCACAATTATTTCGGTATTTGGGCTTTCGGAACCGGTATTGAAAAAAGTGGCGAAATCACAGATTCTACGATTATTTCAAAAGGCTCGTATTCTTCGGTCAGAATTTATATTAAATGGTCATAATATATCGGTCAGTGTAAATAGTCATAATAAAAATGAAATTAAAAAAAAACCTAACCTAACCTAACCAAAATTGTTATAAAATATTCTGACCGTATACTATTTGTATTCTGACCAAAGATTGTTTTAAATTCTGACCATTTAATTTGTTCCCATTTCAAAATATGAGAGTTTTTTTTAGCTCGCTCTACCGAAAAAGTAACGAATTGGCAGATTCCACAATTATTCAAAAATATGAGATCTTCATCCTTTCAAAGACTTACGACTGCCAGTGACTCCAGTTCAGAATTTCGCGTGTTCGAGTGAACCCTGAAATCCCGGAACTGGTACCAACTTTTCCGTGGGACGTCAACTCAACCAGTGTACATTATGTACTTTTAAATTGTACACTCAAAATTGAAGGGCGTGGTTGAAAAACTAAATATCCCGCAACTGTTATTTTGACTAAGTTACTTAATCGACTTAAAAGAATTAATTTGAACCATTTATACATCGTTTTGGTAAATAGTATTAGAAAGCAGTAATACACATAAATTCGTAGTAGATTTTTCCCACTAATATTAAAACAATAATATTTAAAAAAATTAGTTAATTTTTGGTGTGATGTTTGATTTTTTTAATATTTCCGCTCCCAATTTGGAACATATGGACTCTTTATGAAGTTTATCTAAAAAGAAGAGTTTTTACGTAAATTGATTTTTACTCAGTTGCTCAATCTCTCTTAGAGAGTAGGGATGGAACGGTAAGACAAGGACAGGTCTAGTGATTAGCTAATCGCTCTCGCTACAGTTTGTTTTTTGAGAATCAAATGAGTGAGAAGGTTAATTCAAGACATCAGGTGAATCCAAGACATCACATCTTCTAACAGAAGTCCATAAATTTATTGAAAAATCAATGTATAAAAACTGGAATTTGAACCCGTGACTTCCATATTTTAAGCCAACAACGTTGACACTCGATCACGAATTGGGGGGTATATATGCTTCACTGTAAGAGCGGACATGTTAAGTAAAAAAATGTTAACACACAATTTTCGATATATTGAGTGTGGTGTCGACATTTTTATTAATCTCTTGGGTTGTTAATATCAATTGAATATCATTTACTTTTTTGGTACATATTAAAAAATACATCATTTGTCCGGTTTACACTTATATCTAATCAGAGTACGGAAAAGTATTGTCAATTTACTTTCTTGAAAAATCAAAGACTAAGAAACAATGCTTTGGTTATAAATAAAACCCACACAGACTAAAAAAGGTTTTTGATTGATGTTAATCACGTCCTTGAAGCAGTGCTTTATAGTCTTTGCACTATAAAATAGGGATATGGATAGTTAAATAGGCTGTTACAGCCAGTGCTCGAAATTGAATAGAAGCAAGCCAAACGATAGTCAGCTTTTTTTAATAAATTTAAAACCATAATTTAACGCGTGTAACAAATAGATGAGACAAGAACACGGAGATAAAAAGAATGGACTAAAAAGCTCTTTATTACGTAAAAAGTGAAGACGTAACAATGGAACTGCATGGACACGTGACACCGATGACCATCCATAGGTTGTACTTGGTGGAACTAAATGACACTGGGATGAAATAAGAGGATGCAAGAACACTGGCGGGGAGAGAATCTTGGAGGAACCATGTGCTGGACATATGCTCTGGATAAGGAGAAGATATAGTTAAAGAAAAAAACAAATATTTAACATGTGAATTTATGAAAAACAACACATTTTCAAACCAATTCAGATAGTTTTAACAGGTCTGTGTAGTCGGAGTCGGAAAAACTTACGGCTCAGAAACATTTTTTTTAAATACAATGTGTATTCAAACCATAAGAATCTATTGTGCTTCCGCTGCATGCTAGGCTGATTTAAAATGATCTGATTGTATTCATATACTTATATAAGTTAAAATTAAATAATTTTAAAAAATCTTTAGAGTTTTAGTCTTATTTTTACCCGACTTCACAGCCCTGGTTTTTACTTCCACTTCGAACACTGGGTTTACCCATATGAAATAATGTAGGCATCATTCATTCACAAGCTATAACTCACATTTTGCCATAAACATGGTAGCTGGCATGTTTGCCTCGTGTTTGTACATACATTTAAACAATAAAATCAATGATTTGTTTTATATTTATTTATTTCTGTACAGCGTACAAAGGAGGGTGGAAAATGTGATTTCAATTTACGATTATTTGATCTAAGTACGTTTTGAAAGGAAAATAAAAGCTTCTTTTCAAACTAGTAATCGGTAAATACAATGAAAAAACTTTCTTTTCTCGTTTCAGTATTTTTTTTTACTTTATTATTTTATATCAATTTTAAGCCACCAAATTTTTTTTAATTGAAAGATCATTCTGTCACCTTACAGACATAAGTTGGTATGTAGCAAATTTAAAAACATGAGATTGTTCGATCTTAATTCACTGTCAGGAATAACTCAATTAAAGCATTTATTTTACCAGTTTGGTTCTCCAAGCTCAGCATTTTTATCAGTAATTATTATAATTATGGCTTTAAAAGTAGGAAACTACGAATGTTTATTAATTGATAACATTATTAGTCACTTTTAATGTATTCACTGTCAATAATTGGTGGAAAAGCTCACACTTTCTCAGGTTTACGATAAAACACTCTTGAATTTATTGTAACTGACAGCTCTAAGTTAAACCTTTTTTGATGCAATTGCAATTTTTTAACATATCCGCTTTCAATGTAAAGCATTTTGTATTTCTAATGAATTTTATCTTAACAGAAGAATTTTTATTAGAACTGCATGTTACTCAGTTGCTCAACATTTTTTAGAGAGTAGGGTATGAAGGACAAGGACACGAAAGGACTAGTGGTCAGCTGATTGTTATCGCTATGTTAAAGGGGAACTATACATACAAGACAGCATAAACATCCATCCATATTATAGGAAACATGACTTTCATAATTTTCATCATTTTTTTGTCGATGTAGGTTTTTTTCATATTAATTTTTGCCTACAATTCAAAATATGTTTCAGTTAACAAATTTTACTAGTATACAAATGTATAAAAATCAACTGTAAATAAATATTTTAATTAAAAGGCAGGCAGGATTGAGGCTTTCCAGAGGCATCCGCAGCACGTGACCCAGCCAGTTCCAACGTCTCTCCATAACCACTGACGTGACGGGACGCTGTCTTGTACGCTCCCTTATCTCTGAATTCCTCACAAAATCAAACCACCTCACCCCCATTATCCGACGCAAGCATCTGTTCTCGAAGCTCAGTATACGGTTTTTCTGAGTCTTCGTCAGGTGCCATGATTCGCAACCGTAAAGCAGTACCGGCAGAATGCAAGCGTTGAATAAGTGGCATATCATTCAGTAGTTTATATTTAATGTCAACGTTTAACATTTAATTATATGTCGTTAAGTGTCTGAATTTGTTGTGGTGCATTCAAATTTCGATAAACAATGGTTTCTGCTCTCCTGAAAAATAAATTGATCCTCCTACTCAAAAGGTCATTAAATGTAAATAATGTAATACTGTATATTATGCATGTAGTTTCAATGTTTGTATTTACACCGTTGTTTTTGACATCCCTACAATCTCCAAAAGAATTCGTTCATGTTTTTAATATAACAATTAACAATCCAATTAAAATCATATTTTAATTAGAGTGTTCAGTTATGCACGTACTCTTCTATAGAGAGTCGAATCTATGCTATCATGCAACCGCATACAGAGCAGTTCATATGTTTGCCTAATACTTGACTCAGCTATTTAGTAAGTAGACGAAATCAATTCCACTAGCATTCTCGTATAAACGGAACAAAGGATAAATATTTTATTCAGTGCGCGTCTCTAGATAAACTCCATTTCAATTACAGGGTATTCCTTGAAAGTTTCTCGCCATAGACAATCGACTTGAGAAATCAACCATAAGCAATAAAATATCAATGTTTGTTTGTTTGTTTTTTATTTTATTTTTTTACGTAAAGAAACCCTATCAGTTTTACCGTTTTCGTGATTCAATACAATTTGTATTTAGGAAACTCAATAAGGAATCTCGTATCTGTAGGAGAAGTGAAAAGTATTTGGAAAAGGTGTCTGCGGTCTGTTTAATACCTATCAAGTAAATATTTTTACTCTTAACGTGTTACCTGCCTATCAAAGAATAAAGCAAATATATTCCACGATTTAAAGATATAACCGGCTTAGTTCAAAGGGTTAATTTACAATAATCAAATATATTTAATATTATGTTTGTCGTGGCACAGTGGTCAACGCTTTTGGCTTCAGTTGCCGATCTCTCGGATTCCTAAGACACGACTACGAACACA
This sequence comes from Himalopsyche anomala, assembly GCA_031772345.1. NCBI lineage: Eukaryota > Metazoa > Arthropoda > Insecta > Trichoptera > Rhyacophilidae > Himalopsyche > Himalopsyche anomala. The sequence continues at coordinate 5,704,166 of CM062829.1, forward strand.
GATCAGAGAATGCTACCAGCTTAACAATGTTCATTGCAATAAAATTAATATAAATAGAAGTTAGCAAAAAAATGAATTTTTGTTTTCGATATGGCAAAAGAAGTGATGTTATTTCTATCTTGAAATAGTCAAAATGAACTCAAATATGCAACATTTTTCTGACAGAGTTTTTCAGTATATCATGGCTGTGGAGTTGGAGTCGGAGTTTCTCTAAAAGCGGATTTGGAGTCAGAAAAACTAGAGAAAAACAATTTAAAGATATTGAAAAATTATTAGTCTATTCATTATGAAATATGTTGATTGGTGAAATCTACGTCGGTCTCTTCTAATATTGATTGAAATGGCATTTACTTGGTAGAACTCCATTGTAATTAGGTAAAAAATATCAACGTATTTAGTTATACGATTTTAATAATCTCTATTTCAGTCACTAGAGTGATTTGGTGGAACACATATACATATCTTAGTAAAACGGAAATATTTGAAAAAATCAATTCGGATTTGTTTTTTTATTTAAAGTCGGTGTCGGAGTTGTCTCTTTTCTACCCAACTCTACAGCCTTAATAATAATCGGCTTTATATATAATATAAAATAACTTAGATTATTCCACGTATTGTGCTACTAACTATGACACGTGTTTCGTTTCTTTTAGGGGCATTCTCAGACAATCTTAATTTCACAATACAATTTTTGTTGTGAAAGAAAGATTGTCTTAGGATGTCTCTGGAAGAGGCGAAAAACGTGTCACAGTTTGTAGCACAATACGTGGAATAATCTAAGTTACTTTAAACTTTATGTTAAAATGAACTTCCACAAAGTTACCGCCGAATCCATCGAAAGGTTTTATATATACTATCGAAAACCCAAAAATTCTTGGTATCGATAAGATGAATAAATATTAACGAAAATAGTACGTATTAATAGTAATGCAGACTTTTGCTTACCGCTGTAATATTAAGTTCGCCAGCCAAATATTTACACTGTAAAATAAATTTCAGTGCATTGGTACGGGCTTTTTCAATGTTTTAAGCTTTCAAGACTTCCCCCGGTTCTTACATTATTCACTATGTGAATACGGGTCGTAGACTTATTGGCTGACCGCCAGTTTTCCGTACAGCACAGCTCTACCCTAACCCTTTTTGGAAAATTAAGGCGAATTATTGACTTACAGCCCATTCTTGCTAAAAATACACAATGTTTTTACATTTGAGTCGGCTCAAACATGAATACCTCTTTCAAATGTTATATTCGAGTATGAAACGCAAGTAAAAATTGTACAGTGTTACGTTTGTGAGTACATACAAGGGATTCTGTATCGAGAAAACTTGAGAATATATCCCGAGAAATCGACGCTTTTTTTGTATTGGAACATTTAAATAAAACAACTCAAGGCTTGATAAATTTCTAATAAAATGTATATAAAGTAGATTTTATCCATTCAAAACAAATAAATTTTGAGAAAAATGAAGACAGCACAAAATTGTTGAATCGGAAAGGAATATAAAAAGGTTATAATTAAGTTATTAATTATTTACAATATGGACGTTTTTTAATGATTAGCTTGAAGTGTGTATTAGTCTTTAACCCTTCCCTTACTATGCAAAAAAAGCACGCGCTCCTGAGCTGTATATCCGTTACACATCAGGCAAACAGGAATAAATCATGACAATTATATAACACTACTACAGCAGTACTACATATAATTGTCATGATTCACTCCTGTTTGTCTGATGTGTAACGGATATACAGCTCAGGAGATTGTGCTTTTTTTGCATAGTAAGGGAAGGGTTAAGTAGACACCGACAGAACTTATGACCAAGAGAAAAACAATTAACAATACTTAATAAAAGGGTAACCTTTCATAATATTGGTTTGTTATTTCAGTCATTAAAGACATCATTTATCGGAAATTAACTTTCTATATTAATTGTATTACATTATTTATTTATAACGACAATTTTTTAGCATTATAATGCTTACAAATTAACCCAAAATTTGGAACAGAATATTCTCAAAAAATAGATAAACCGAATGTATGTATTTTGGATGTATGTATATTATAATTGAAACATAATTCCAAAACAGTTGCTATTATTTTGTTTCAAAGAAATGAACTTAAAATGAATTTAATGAATGCTACTAATATTTTTTTTTTTAAATACTGCACTACTACGGTCTCGGGTTGCGAGAATTTCCCGGGGCATGAAAACTTTATGTCTCGTGTCCCGGGACATAAAAAAACTGAGACTTCAGAATCCCTAGTACATGCTTAGCGAAACAATGTAAGAATTCAATGAAATGAATTTTTCACGGTGAGTGTACTTTCTCATTGGGTAGAGTTTGTTTTAACAACATTGTTTTACTTTAAAAAGGAAAACGCGCGCTTTGAAAAAGTTGTTTGATTTTATAGTAAACAATTTTTAAATAAATACATATTGGGGGGGTTTGCTGTTAATATTTGTCAATTTTTCGAGAATTGAATTTTTCATTTGGAGGTATTTTTTTTTAAATTTAATTAGTTATGACATTTATGCAAAAAAAATAAAGGGTTTTACATATTTTTAAATAACTCTACAATTGAAGCTCTTACTTAAAAACCAGCTAAAACGGTTTTCATAAAATTATGAATTTACTAGATATAAAACAAAATATGTATTTCACCTACATAATGGCTGAATTTTTAATTTTCAAAAATACTAAAAACTTTTTAAAAATCTGATAAAAAAAATATGTTAATTTTGAAACCACGTATGAATTTCAATTGGTTTAAAAATGAAAAAATCCAATCAGCGCACGCATTGATAGACAAGTGATACATATCCAAAAAAATATTTTATTAAAATCTAAAAATTACATCATAATACACAGGGGTCACTTAATTGACAATTATTACTTTTTGCCATTTTTCTCGAAACTACCAAAAGTTGTTTTAGCCGGTTTTGAAAGTAAGCGCTTCAATTTTGATAGCTCCATGGAGATTTTCGAAACGAACAAGGCACAAATAAGGTTGGAAAACACTGTAGCTAGATTAACATAACAACTTATAAGGATTTTTTTTCAAGTGCAGGATTATGTTAAGTTTTGTTCTTTCTAACGTTCATTTTATAGGATTATCAACTTCAAAAATGGTTAATTTTATAATCTCAAATCTTTCGAAATTTCAAAGCAAAATAGCAAACAAAATCCGAGTATTTCTCGTTCATTATCCCGCTTAAGTCGGCCGTAATATTTTTTTTACTTGACTGCGTAATTATCGGTTCTCAATTACGTTGAATTAAAGGGGAAAATTATGAAAATTCTCGCAATTATTAATAAAATTACCCTTTTGACTCTCAAAAAGCAAAAGCTTTACTGTTATATTCAGTAAGTGGAAAGCTTTAAAAATGAGTGCTAAGCACATTTAAAATACGCTATTCGCTATTATGAATTGAGTAGGTACTTGAACTTAAAATATACCGATTTCCATTGTTTGACATATTATTTTTTTCAGTCATCTACTCTTCGCTATTTGGATATATTTCATTAGAAATAGTTCTACGAGAAATAATGCTAGTATAACGACTAAATACAAAGCCAGAAAAAAACGAGTAGATGAATGTAATAATCACTCAATATGCTTAAATGTAATAAAATATTTTACAGATATTGAAACAAGGGAAATAATGATTTCATTTCAGTAAATCTATATATATAAAACAAAGTGGGGTTATTTACACCACGTATATCTCGAGAATTACAAAACGGATTTCAATGATATTTGATTTATAAAATTCTTATTTACCTAGAATAGCAGAATAAGCATTAAAACATCGGAAAAATATTAGGAAAAAGAAATTATAAAGAAAATAAATATCTTCATACAGAAAAAAATTTTCAAATGACGAATAGCTTCATCAAACGATAAAATGTCGTATGCTGGTTTCAGAAAAATCCACCAGATCGCACTGTTTTCTATATTTGTTTGTTTTTGCTTCTTTTGCATACGATTGGCTTATAAATAATTTTAAATTTAGAATATGGATTAGAATAAAAGAAATCGATGATATGAAATGAAAACGAAAGAAAATCGGATAATATTGAAATAAGGTTATGTTTATAATTAGGTATGATAAATTTTTGACAACAATATTTTGCACGAACGTTGCTTTGCTCTGAGATGACACTTTATTACACTTGGAACGCTATATCGAAGAAATTTTAACGTCAAAAGCAAAGCGATGCGGTTCCTGATCACCCGAATGACTATTGATGCTCTTGGTCGCATTTACACAGTTCATCCGAAAAATGACGAATGTTTCTACTTGCATGTCAAGAGCTCAATTTGCTTGAAAATTATACTTATTGGGACATGCCAATTTTACAGACATTTTACATCGAATTCGTGTCAGTTCAAGGAATCCCGATCTCGAGATGAATGAAGAGATAAATAACCAGGCTTTGATTTAGATCGAAGACATGTGTTACCTCATGTGAGGCATTTTGTTAATCAAGTTAGGAATGCCAACTTTAAACTAAATCGAAACTAGATCTTCAATATCCATTTAAAAAAAAACTTTTAGGAATTTATGTCTCATGTTCATCACCGTCGCTAAAATATATACTGAAATGTGAAAAGACGAATGAAAGTAGATAAAATCAGAAGGTGTGTAAAAAAAAATCAGTATACTTTTCATGTATATTATATTGTTATAGAATACTATCAAATCATTATTTTATTTTTGATCCCTATATACAGTCAATCCTGTTTTTATGCGATTTCGAAGTAATGCGGTTTTTTAGAAATGCATTTTTTTAAATGTACCATATTTTACGATATATAAAAATGTTAAATATTACATCGAGAGCATATATTGTTGTATGTATTTTGGATAGAATAGAGAGAATCATAAACACAACCGACATTTGAAAAAAAAATACGATTTCGGACTGTTTAAATCATGTTGCATCTGCCATCGCTGAATTAAGTCCACCTAATTAGGTGTGTTACAGTCGATGAAACCATTGAAGCATCGGTTATATCAGCTGAAATGATTACTTTAGCACCTGAACTTAGCGAAGAAAGGTTTGATACCTTTAGCGAAAATTATATCGACGAATTACTTACAGATAAAGCTATAAGTGACGAAGATGTTCATAATTTAAATTTAATTATTGACAAAAAACCAGAACACAATGACGAACTGAAAGAAATTCCAGTTCCTTCACTGCGAAAATAATTGAAGAAGGTATCCAACTTTTCAGTAAATTAGAAGATCATTTCTTTCTAAATGATTCAAATTCTGATCGCGCATTCAAGTTTCAACGATAACTTTAGAATATATTATATATATGGGCATAACAAACTGCATAAACAGTTAATTATCGAAAAAGAAAATCTGAACAAACTCTGGTCACTAATTTTATTGTTAGAAAACAACCATAGTTTTATGAAATTGATGCGCATACTATTTCTTCTGAAAAAGAGTGATTTAGAACCACATGCTTTAAAACACACATAGAATTGTCATACAGTGACTATTTTTTAATATTTTTACGCCGTGGTTTTCCCCTAATTTTCTTATACTTTGCGATTTAGTGTATATTTTAACTCGCTGTTTCAAAGTTATGCGGATTTTAAAATTTAAGTAACGCACCCCACTATTTCTATGGAAGTCAAGTTTTTTTTATGCGATTTTTTTTTTGCGATATTTCGTGGAACACATCTACCGCATAAAAACAGGATTGACTGTATAACTGTTTGTATGTGTGGAACATTAAACAAAAATATATATTTTTTTCTAATGAAAGATAATCTCATAAATATAATATTGAAGATTTGGAAAATGTTGCGTTCTTTGTTATAATGAGAATTTATGTCATTTCGTAATATAAAAAAATATGAAAATTTAGAATGAACTTTCGTAAAATTATAAAAAAGTATTATTTGAATAATTTTGAAAAGATCCCTGTCATTATGTTGGTGACAAGCATTGAGAACAAATTTATCCTAGACCAACACATTTCTTAGCAACAGTCTTTGTTTGACAGTTACTGTCAAACAAAAGTAGTCGTTTGTCAACATTGTGAAGATGTAATTTTATTATTTAAAATACAGTGAAATAAAGAGGTATTAGCTATGCAAAGTATTTCTAAACCAATCGGTAAGAGTGCTCGGAATGGTTTTCTAAGAGTCTTTCAGTTCTGTGAACATGAAAAATCTGAAAAACAACCAATAATTCCCTTCGGGTCGACATTTCGAATCATTTCGAACTGTCAGTGGCGTCTTATGCCTAAAATTTCGTGCCGCATGTCAATAGCTCAATTTGCTTGAAAACTAAACTCATTGGGACATGACAATCGCTGAAGCAATTGTTTGTGCGTCTCCAAGTCAAATACGCACATTATTTGCTATCATTTTTTTGACATGCTTCCCATCGAATCCACGTGAATTGTGGAAAATGTACAAGGATGACATGTCCGAAGACACTTTACACCGAATTTGCGTCAGTTCAGGGAATCCCGATCTCGAGGTGAATGAGGAGATACATAACCAGGCGTTGCTTTTGATCGAAGATATGTGTTACCTCATGCGCTGCATGATGCGTCGCCAGATCGAGGAATGAACGACGCTTTCAATCAAGAATCGGAACGTAAACGTGAATATGATCGAGATGCATTGAACCAATCACTTCGAACGAATGTACCACTGTTGAACCCCCAACAGAAAGTGTACGATACTTTAATGAAGGCAATTGATGAGGGAAATGGTGGCTTATTTTTCCTCCGCAATTGAAAGCACTCAACCGAACTATGAAAGATCAGCGCAATGACTCAAAATGTTTTGGAGGCGCAATGATTCTACTATCTGGCGATTTTCGCCAAACACTACCAGTTATTCCAAGATCGACCGCTGCCGATGAAATAAACGCTTGACTTAAAACATCGACTCTGTGGCGCTATGTTAAGAAACTTCAGCTAACGACAAACATGCGAGTTGCATTTCTAAACGACCATCTGCCGCAGATTTCTCCAAGCATTTGCTGACTATCTGTAACGGCCGTGTTCCTGTCGACGAATCGAATGGATTGATTTCGTTTCTGCCGAATTTTTGCAATTTCGTCTCATCGAAGGACAATCAACAAAGTGTTCCTGAATATCATTGCTAATCACAAACATCATAATTGGTTGAGTGAACGAGCAATTCTTGCAGCAAATAACAAAGATGTGGATCATTTCAACTTCACAATTCAAAATCAAATCGTTGGTCCACTGCATTCCTTTAAATCTATCGACTGTGCCACGTGAATAACATCATTTCAATGTAATTAAAATACTTTTCATTTTTAATTTTGCACATTTATTGAACTTAATTCATTTTGAGTATTCATTCAAACTGACTTTAACTCATCCAA